>SRMA01026572.1:194465-435625 GCA_007224835.1 Danionella cerebrum
ATTACAATATATGCAAGTCTCAATTACGAGATACACAAGTCATAATTACAATATACGCAAGTCTCAATTACGAGATACACAAGTCATAATTACAATATACGCAAGTCTCAATTACGAGATACACAAGTCATAATTACAATATACGCAACTCTCAATTACGAGGTACACAAGTCATAATTACAATATACGCAAGTCTCAATTACGAGGTACACAAGTCATAATTACAATATACGCAAGTCTCAATTACGAGGTACACAAGTCATAATTACAATATACGCAAGTCTATATTATGAGATACACAAGTCATAATTACAATACACGTAAGTCTCAATTACGAGATACACAAGTCATTATTTCGAGATACGCAAGTCGTAATTACGAGATAATTATGATGATGCAAGATAATTCTGACTTGTCTTTGATTATTATAATTATGAGATACACTCTCCCCAAAAAATTTTTGTGTGGCAGTGATGAGCTTCCATAGAACCTTAAAAAAACCTACGATGCAGAAACAGCTCTCTCTGTATAAAAAAAATGCATCTTGACCAGTTTATCATAATTGAGCCCTGCATCTGACTTCCTCTTGTATAAAGAGCTGCTTGTTGCTTCTTTAAACAACTAGAGTCCAAACATTTCCGGTAGCTCTGCTACCCACCACACTAACACAACACACCGTGTGAGGTCCGGCAGGTCTGTGTTGTTGCGTCGAGCTGATGAGAGGTTAATCCTGGTTTTTGTAAGTGTGTTTGTAGACCTCGGACAGCAGGAAACAGCAGAAGAACGTGCTGATGGTAGAAGGACAGAGGAACATCTGCTGCTTCTGTTGACAGCATTAACTGATCATTTCTGTTCTTTCCACATGTGCTCTCTCTCTCTCTCTGAAGTTTGCTTTCCACATTAAGGAACGTAAGAAGGACACTTGACTCTTTCAAGGTTGTGGAGTTGAAGACATTGGATTGGGAAAACATGAGTTTGTGAATGTGGCGATGAGGCTGGTGATTGATCCTAGTGTTTTGGTCTAAATGTGCTGGCACAACTGACCAAAGTAAGAACATGCATGGAGAATCAGGGGTGGTAATCATCAAACCCGCCCCTCCCAAAAGATATCAACAATATTATGGTCTATAAAGTAAACAAATATACTAAACCATAATGATTATGTTTCAAAACAGTGTGGAATGGAACCTTTTAAGCCTTTTGAACAAAACATAAGCGTTTGTGTTGTATGTTAGTTTAAGTTTATAATGAGTGGGGATGAGATTGGCAGTGGTAAGTTAGTGCTCAACAGAGTTAGTTACGATTCCACACAAGAGTTAGCAAAGAAGCTTCATTGTAGTAGACCAGTAGCTGTATACACTGAGCACTTCTCTTCCAGCTTGAAGTCTAAAAGGCAGAGACTAAAAAAAATCCTTAACATATATTTAAAGTGGAACAAAATATAGATGAAAAATAGCAGGAGGTTGCTTATTTTTTTTTTTATTTAAAAACTACTAAAAACACAGGAACAAACTAAATGGTAAAATATCTCTAGAATATATACTTCTTGGAAAACAGGAACAAGTATTACGGTAAATCTAAACGGAGGTACTCACATAGAGTGTGGAAACACCAGCATGAAGAAAAGAGTAAACAAAAGCATGGACAAGTGATGTAACAAGCATATGTCACATGACCGGAGACAGATCTAGGAGGTTAATAATAAACACAGGAGTCCAAGACATAACATCCGAGTATTACATTGTCATTTTGATGCAAAAATCTCAAAAATGGAGAACACACAGTTTTTATCTTTCATAACAAAAATAAAAAGTGTTGAGTTAAAATAAAAACATATAAATCCCCCCAAAAAGCAAAGACAAGGTCAAAACAATGTGAAACTCCAAATCCAGGCAAACCTCTCCTAAACCTAATGTTCCAATCATTTTTGTGCCATTGAGCTTTGGACTTTGTGCAAGGACTTTTAAAAACACAAGCCATATCACAGGTCTTGTACTTCCAAAGGCTATCCCTTCTCTACCTCACTTGATGGCACTTATTTGGGATCTATTAAAGAAGTAAGCTTGATTTGATCCATCAATGCAGGGTGACAGGTTATTAGGTTTGGTTGTTCCCAATTGAAGGGGTTTCCCAGCACAATCTGACTGGCTGAAAGCTCCAGTCATGATGGGCATCAAGCGGAATATATTTGTTGGTATATATACACCTTTTTGAGGTTTAGAAAGACAGTTTCCAGTCATGGCAAGATTGAACATAGCAACAAGACACAAAGTAGTTCTACTGCATCAACAAGGTCTCTACTAGACATGGGAAAAAGGACAAAGAAATGGGCAACGTTAAGCATCCTAGAGGCAGCAGTAGGCCAAAGAAACATGCACATCAAGCTAATTACCCATAATCTCACAGTAAGTAACATGAGAAAAAAAAATCCTATCATCAACTCATATGTATCATTTATATGTTCCTAAACCACCTACTGGCCTGTCTGAGTAGGCGCAGAAGGTCTGAAGGATTGACTCTCTGTGGTTAACAAAAGACACATTTATTATGATATTCATTCTTTATAAATTATTACCATAAACATAACATGGCTAAAAATTTTAATGGCTCCGATACCTGTGGCTAAGCTGTGTGCCCCTTAGACTGGTCATGGTCTCTTCCAGATTCTGCCGCAGGTCCAGGACATTCTGAACAGTTCGTTTCCTCTGGGACTCTGGATCTGGAAGGAAGAGGTGAAGATCAGTGAGAAGAAAATACAAAAATGTAGCTGCCTGCACGTGATTACAAAGAATCTGATGATAATTTAACATTTTTTATTCAGCTTATTTTCAAGAGATGTTTAAACATTACCATAGCGACCAGAAAGTGTTGTAGGCAGAGAGGACGTTACTCATGTTATGATGTTGTCGCGATGTTAACAGGAAGCTGGATTCACGTTTATTAGTATGTTTAGAAAATATCACAGTTTACACGCAAAATAACGCAAGAGAAGAAAAGATATAATTACAGAAGAATGAAATAGAGAGAGTGAAAGTAAAGAAAGAGAGGGGGAGAAAGAGAAAATAGAGATCAAAGAAAAAGGAGAGGGAATAAAGAGAGGAGCAAGAGCGAAATATAGTGAATGAGAGAGAAAGAGTGATATAGAGAGTGTAAACCAGTGGAAAGATGGAAAAATGGCACAAAAAAGGTTTGGGGCTGCTGTTCTAAAAGTAAATTATCATATTCAAACAAAAAAAAAAATCATTCACCAAGTCGTTAACATTTTCTTGTGATATTTGGCAACAGTTTGGTGGAAGTGACGATTTGATCATACATTTAATTCACATCATTGGCTATTGTTTACTGTTGCCTAGCGACAGTTACTGGGAGTGTGAGGCTCCAGGTCACACAAGGTTACCCCAAATGCATTTCAAAGCCTATTAAAAAAAACTTACCATAAACATTTATTTTTTTTTCCTGTATTTGAGACATGTGCTTTTAATGCATGAGGAAGGAAGCAAGTGGCCTGCTCTGTGTTCACTCTTCTGATTGGCTGAAGCATCCAGCTTCACCCAATCAGTGCTGACTTTGACTTTTGAACACATTTTTAAAGTTTACTAAGCATTTGATTTGTAAGAAACTACTGTTCAGGGGAAAAACTCATAGTGGAGGAGACCACTACAGTCACAGCTGAGAAGGCGTTCTTTCATTTCGCATGATCTTTAATGCATTTGCTATCTCCAAACACAACATAAACAAACGTGCACTTAACTGCTTCATGGAGAGGATCCAAAAGCTACATTAACGTACGTTTACATGCAAGATATTGAACTCCATTCCAGGTTAACACACTCTGACACAGCATTTTAGCTTTCAAGTACAACACAAACAGCTTTCCTTCACAACAGAGAGGTAGAAATTTGGCGATTCAGCTTCTCAGGCAAGACAGTGATGAATTAAACATTACACCTCCACCCTTATGTCAAAAGCACTTTGAGATCTTGTTCTAAAAGGCTCACTCAAACGGCACATTAGTGTTTACAAAAGCTCCTCTTTCACTTTAATAGCTTGCTTTATTTAGGAAAATGTGCTTATGCAGATTTATTTGACATTCAAGCTGAGGAGGGGGTCCATTATACATCTAAACGTCGACGTGGTGAGAACTCCTTTGAAATTGTTACAGTAGAGTATTTCACTGGATCAGAAGTCAAGTTTAAAAACCACACTGCAGTACTTCTAAAGAATGTCTTCTCCATGTAGCGGTTCATCTGTCTGGCTTCACGAGGCGATCGAGTTGTACTTTCAAATAAATTATGTTGAAACAATGTGAAATGGACTGTGTACACAGTACAACTCTGAGAGTTAAATGAACTCTACTACGAGTGTATTTGGTCAGACTCTATATAGAGTTAAACCAACTCTGAGAAACTGTTATTTAATTATCTATTTTCTTCATTTTATTAGGGTCCATAAAACACATTATTAATACTAAATAAAACCCTGAAGTCCGTTTTAGTAGACAGAAAACAAATTGAGGCAAACTCCATATTTGATCTTGTCAAGTTTAACCCTTAGAAGTCTGCGGTCTTTTTGAGCGGTTTTTACTTCTTTGCAATTTGCTGTTAAATTACCTGAAAAATAGATTTCTCTGGCAAAGCTTGACCCAATTTTTTTGGTGCAACCTTAGGTTTTTTTTTTTACAAACGTTTTTTCATTACAATATTACAAAAAATACAATTCAGACTATAATTTTTTTTGTCATTTGTTTATGTTTGATAATGAAAGGACAAATTATAGATTCATAAATCCCCCCCAAAACCAAAACAATCTTAAAAACAGGTAAAAGCTCTCCTAAACTTTATACAATGTTTCAGTCACTTTTTGGTCAGAACTTTGAAAAACACAAGCCATAATACAGGTCTTGTACTTCCAAAGGTTTTCCCTTATTTTCACCACTAGATGGCACTGATTTGGAGTCTGTAAAATGAAACTGAAAGTCTCACATAATTACCTTGTAACTTAAGCTAAATAACTCTTAAAATGTTTGTTTAAAAACAAAAATATTTGAAACCTATACATTTTATTGGATATCAAATTCAAACAATACATGGGTCATTCCTACTCAATTTAAAACGGCTGGTGCAGACACTTCTGAGGGTTAATATGTGTGTGGGTAATTGTTATAGTCAATTTTGTATCTGTTCTTCTGCTATAGGTACACAATAATCTATTCTAAATAATAAAATATGAAATGACTTAAGTAACAGAACGAAAAGCTTATATTTTATGAAGCACAGTTTTTAACATAATTGAACGTAGTTACCTTAAAACATGGATGTTTATTTTTTTTTCTTTAATTAGCTCCTTTCCAGTCTGTATTTTGGAGTTCTGCCCCGATATATTTTATACCAAGTTATACCTTAAGAATCAACGAAAATGACTTCAACATTCATTATTTACCTGTACTTTACAAAGAAAAGAACCGCAACCTAATCCTGGAGCCACATCCTTATTAATCCTGGATCAATTTTTACATAAAAAAAAAAATCTAATCTGGAGAAAGCCTTCAGTCTATCAAAGTTAATGCTTCCACATTATTGAGAAACCCCCCTTTTAGGAATACGTTTAGATGGGTTTAGGTTTAAGGATTAAGTTTGGGTTAAAAGCATTGCCAGATTTTTTTTTGTTCACAATGACAATACAAAAATCAAACCATACCATTCTATGTAATTTATTAATTAGCATCTTTGTGTACAACCAGAGCCATGATAAAACATATTAATCTCAGTGCATTACTAATTGGACCATAAGCCTGCCGAAAGCTCATCAGTCACACCATCTTTTACAGTTAGTGTTTCCCTCTGGGTGTGTTAATCCAGAAGCTTGACCGGTCAGCACAGCAGGAATCCATGCCAAACCTTGCAATGACATCCAGACTGGCATTACTCAAAGTCCTAGTCATAATTCACTCTAATCTCCAACACACAAAGATGATTGTGAGTGCGTCTGCGAGAGTATGTGTAGTGGATCCGAAAAACTCTTAGGGGTCGGCCACAGTTTTTGTAATGAAAATGGAGAACCCCTTGTGCGGTCTCCTGTGGAGTGGTCTTCCATCAGGCTTAATCTCATACAATTAGATTCATGAAACACAATGGATCTCCCACAGTGCTCCAAATCGGCTGATCTGAAAGCCAGACTTGATTTACAGCAAGTTGTTGGATTCAAACATAGAGTACATGGAGGAATGACCCCCATTTGCAGGATTTGTGCTTTCTGAATGGATTTATCGATGTTGGGGTTTCTAAACAACTTTTATAATGTAATTTTAAAGCAACAGTGGCCCTGTTTCTTAAGTAATTCTACCTACCGTAACTGATAGAAACGTATTCACAAACATCCAGAAAGTCACATGATTTAAAAATAATAATCTATTTTATTGTATAAAAGAAGTATTTATTTTCCAACAACCGAAACCTTGCATCATGCAGTGATTACCTGAATTAATTCTATCCAACCAGCCAATCTTTTCCAACCAACAAAACTTTGCCAATAATGCTGTTGAAGCAAAAGTATTTTGGGGTTTAAAAGCAATGAAGAGGGTCTTTCAGCATGGGAATGACCACAAACACAGTAACCTAGCCAGTCTTCAGACCTGAACCCAATAGAAAAATGTATAAAGAGAGCTGAAACTCTGTTAAGAACCATATTTGGTATTCTCTGTACCACATAAAAGTTGTGAATGGACACTAGGGACAAAACTGTATAAGCAAAAGTACTTTTGGGTTTAAAAACAATGAAAAGGTTCTTTTAGCATGGGAGTGACCTCAAACACAGCAACCTAGCCAGTCTTCAGACCTGAACCCACTAGAAAAATGTACAAAGAGAGCTGAAACTCTGTTAAGAACCATATTTGGTATTTTCTGTACCAAATATTTATTCAATGAGATAAAACAGATTTTAATTATAAAATTAATTTAAAATCTTTTAACTATTTGACAGTGGGAAACCATGAAAAATCATCAGTATATTGGTGAATATTTATTTGCACCCCTGCATATTGGAAAATTAAAATTTTTGAATTTAATTTCAAATTAAGAATTTGAGTTAATCGCTCACCATTCATTTTAGTCCAGGCTGACCAACCCCCATCGACAGAAAGACAGTAATGGTGCAACAGTGCTGCTGAAAGGACCATTAGCTGTCCTTGATACCGCACAGCATTAGGCCATAAGAGGGCAATTACCAGAAAATGATCTGATTTTAGTGAATATGTTGAAGTCAGTGGACCTTATACAGAAAACATGTCAAATACATTTAGTTCTTTTTCTCAACGGATGTATTTATATAAATGGTAAGTGTCCATTTTGAAAGCATTTTGTTAATGTCCATTACAGTATTTCCAACCACATCCGGAGATGTTCTCTTTCTTATGACATTGTACAAGGATTGGCCCAGTTGGCAGGCGGATGCCTGTGAGCTGTCCTGTTGAGTTACAGTGTAATGAGGACAATGAGAAGATCATCACACCCCCACCCACACCCACTCTCACGCAGACCCCTGCAGGACAGTCCAGCTGGCCAGTGCCAGAATGACCTATACGGGGTCATGAACTTATGAGGTATCAATCACGCTGAAGGTTGTAGCCTAACTCACTACTCAATGCTTTGGTGAGGGTGAAGAACATACTCACAGAAACAAACCACATTGATTTCAACATTAAGAGGTGTGACATATAAGAACTATTGAGTGTGGCTTTGGGAATTGGCTCAATACCGAGAAATTGAGACGCCGAAAGCACAGAATGATTGCAGGCACATGCTCAGACTAATCGAGATGTCCAATTTTGAAAGGTCATCTGCAGTGAAAAGATGGAGATTCATTCAGGCAAATATGTCGCTGGTACACTGAATTTTAGACCTTGGTATGATTTACTTCTACTCGCCATTTGTTTGCCTTTGTTTTCACTGACTTCCAGTATTGGCTCTGGTTGGGCTTGTCTTAGACATGTCAGTCATGACTCTGTTTGCTCCGCTTGCACACCACTGTGATAGATTAATCAACCAATCTATAATAACTGCAAAGCATTCAGAGTAACAGCTCAGCTCCTTTCTGAAGAACTCTCCAAGGCATGATACCTTCCCAGTGTTTGTTGCCTCTCTGAAGCCCTGCGCCTCTCCAAAACTTGGTGCCTCTCCAATGGACTGCACCATCTTGGAAGCTTCTCCAAATCTTGTAGCCTCTCTGAAACCCTGAAGCCCAATGCCTTTCCAGAAATTGGAGTCCTCTCAGAAGATAGTACCTCTCCAGTGATCGGTGCCTCCCTGGCTGAACTCTGAAGTTCAGCTCTTCTCTGAAGAACTTTCCAAGGCATGATATCTTCCCAAAGTTTAATGCCTCTCTGAAGCCCTGACTCCCATCTAAAACTTGTAGCCTCTCTGAATACCTGAAGCCCAATTCATCTGCAGAACTTGGAGTCCTCTCAGAAGATAGTGCCTCTCCAGAGACCGGCACTCCTTCAGTGCCTCCCTGCAGATGAGTGTCACTCCTGCGAAAGTAACTCTTTGATGCGCGATGCTTCTTTAAGGCATCTCCAGAGGTCAGAGCCACTCTGAAACCTGACGTCCCTCCAAAACTTGTAGCCTCTCTAAAACCCGGCACCTCTGCGAATGCTCTCAAGACAAGGTGCCTCTCTGCAGCTAGTTCTTCTTTGTACAAGATTAAAGATCAAGACGATTAGCTAACAAGAGTCAGAACTGTGTGGAGCCAGTTAAGGCTTCGCAAGAAGGAGCCTGTGGAACCAGATGATGAGTGAGCGAAACGTAAACGAAGGGAAAAGCAGATCAAGAGGAGAATAGAGGTTTCTGGTGTGTCTACAGACTGTGGTTTGAGGAGGGATTGTGGCTAATGGTTGGGACCTGGATTCTTATAAAACTACATGTTTTTTATAGTTCCCCATGTTTAATTCTCTAACTTTAAGGCCTCTACACATGAATTTGAATTTCTGATCCAAAGTTTAGTGTGAGAACACACCTCTATCAAAACGGGAGCTCACAAAATCTGACTAAATGAGTGGTGACAACAACAACAAAAAAAAGAGTTTGGGTCTGCCATATCAGATTGTTTTTCGCATGGAGAAAAACCATTGAAAGCTGGTTCTTTGGATAACGTGCGTAGGACGTAAAAGAGCCGGTCGGTGGCTCATCCCACCTTTTCCTAGCAACTTCGAACAGGAAACAGAAAGAATATGAAGAGCAGGAAGAAGACATATAGAATAAACGTAGAATGTCGAGCAGTTTAAATTGTTTGTGGCAGATTTCAGAGAGCTGTTTGACAAACGCCATAAACATTACAAAAAAGTAAAGAAAAGAATGGAATTGATGGCATTGGAATGGTCTTGGATTTGCCTTTGAAAGCCAGTGTGCATTAAATGCGTAGTTTTGTAGTGCCCCCATGTGGTGTGGAGTGCATCTGTTGTACCTCAAACGCCATCTTCAGGCAGGTAGAGTCATTGCATCAATATTTCCTTGACCCAGAGGAAGAGCACCCTGCTGAGAAGCCATTCGGGGATTTGTGGTGTGTAGAGTAGTTGAAGCTTGGGGCTTTATCGAAAGTATAACAACAGGACTCTCAACATGTCCCCAGCTTAACATGCTCCAATTTAAAATATGTGAAGATATCTTCTGCGTGTCTCTCAAATCTCACTCACTTCTCATTTTCTCCTCAATGGATTAAGGCAGTTATGAATATTTTTGTCCAGTACATTCTTTGATTACATAAACAAATGCTTGGCGGTTACACAAAACATCTTAGCAAACTCTAACAATAACCCAAAAACCACAGGAACACCACATGGCACAACATTTTGGTGCCAGATTTTGCAAAAGCATATTTATTTTTCACAGCCATGACGTAAGATGCATTGCTGTAAATATATTTAAAGGTAAACAATACAAGTCAATGTGTCTCCATCTTTTAAAATTGGGATGATCTCAATTATTTGATAGATGGACCATATGCCTGGGTAAATCTCATTTTAACATGACTTTCCACCTACTGCCTCACTAACCAAAAAGCCCAAGAGTCACATTCATTCACTGAAGCAGTAACAGCTACAATTACATTTGATACACTTGAATCGACCACTTGAGGACAGCTCATTTCATTGAGAACGAATGAAATCCATTTCTCTGCATTCAGCTCAGTCAATCTGTAGCCAAGGCACCCACACTAAAAAGAGAAACAACAGTTGTACCTCGGGTAATATACAGTGGTACCTCGAGATACGAATGCTTCTCGTTAGGAAAAAAACAAGATATAAAAGGTCTCTTGGGAATTGTTTTGGTTCGAGATACGAAATAAATTCCAAGATACGAAAAGACATCGAGAAAAACGTACGTACACACTACATATTTGAAATGTCAACGTTGGGTGTTGTAGTAAACACACCAACAGTTCTGCTCTCCCATTATTGACTGTATATACCAGTTGTGATGTTACGCGCCGCTTCAGGGTTCTGGCGCTACACTGTCTCATTGACAGACAATGGTAAAAGGTGCTGAAACTTCCAAACAAGATTACCCCAAAAACGCTTTAAATTGGGTTTAAATCAAGCAAAACATTATGTGTAGATAACCAATAATGTGTCATAATAAAGGTTAGAGTCCAGGTGTCATAAAAATAACGGTTATAAAGTGGAAACTGTTACTCGGAGACGAAAGCTAAAAGTTTTCCTCGAACTTGCGCTACAGAGCTGCACATTCCACTTTTTTGGATTTTGGTTTCGTGTTGGTGTTTGTAATTCGTGAACATATATCGCCTCACTCCCAAGGGAGGTTTTACATTTGTGTACATATCATTTTGCATTTATTTTATTCTGTTTTAACAAATAACAATGTGTAGATTTCAGGATTGAAGAAACATTACTTGAATTTTCTCCGGTTTTCCATTTGTTTTTGCGTATCTCATATCTCGAGGTACCACTGTATATGAATTGTATTTGCAACTCGAGGTAAGAAGAACAAATGTTCTTTAAAGGATCCAAGTACTAAAGGCTTCATTCAATTTACAGTATGACCTGACCCTGGGATTCTAACTGCCAAAAAATGTTAGTTTTCATGAACTACGTCCTAAACTATTTAAATATATATTGTTAGAGTTCGCTATAGAATGATCTCAAGATGCTCTGAAAAAAATCTCTTTGTCCATGTTCAGTCATGCAACCGCCTACATTCCCTCTGATCTTTATTCACATGACTTACAGCGCAGAGCGTTGAACATTAATAAATGATTGCAAATGGTTTATATCTTTCGTCACAGCTAGTACCGTTTCTTGATCTTGGCTCGGTTCCACACACTACACCCTGAAACAAAAGACATGAGCCTCATAGAAAAAGGGATCGCCACCCCAATCCTCCAGTGTATCTAATCGATTCCACGCGGTTGTTAAGCACAGCTCTCGTTTATGTTAATTAAAGACTCCCCACTACTGGGGTAAGGTTGACAGAAAGGTCCAAGAGCGTCAGACTTCCTGTTTTGCAAAGCCGAGAGGCCCCAGCTGCAGCCGGGGTGCGAGATCGAGGAAATTAAGGATGCAAATTTCAGCCCCTCATATACACTCCCAGGGGGAAAGAGAATGGATAAAACCAAGCTGGTTAAATCTGGATGGGGCACTCACAGTACACCTGCCTCCCCCACTTTACACCCTGATCTCCTTATGATGGGTTGCTAAGAGAAAGACTTGAAAGCCTTTGCAAACGACAACTGGGACATTCCTTTTTTCTCTCCTTTCAGGTCCATTATATGGTTCCATTGCAAGGCAAAAACTGTTAGGGAATGCTAATGCTACATCCTTTGGAATCAAGCCAGCCAGTGGAGGACTAACAGTAGTACTGTACTATTAGCAATGGAAGCTACTAGAGAAATAGGGGGACTATTTAGAAAATAGATTAAAGCTTGTAAAATGTGTTCCATTCTAACAAAGAAATGCTAAAGCCTCATAAATGATCTGTCAAATGCTTGCTTTGGTGAAGCAAGACCTAATTTAAAAAGGCTTAGACAATAAAATAAGTACACAGTGATAAATATTGGGATTTATTCGGTTTTTTTGAAGTGACATGAGGACTTGTGGTGCAGTAATCTACAAAGAAATACTTGCAGGTGCTCAAAAATGCTAAAAATGAAGAAAGCTTTCAGAAATAAAAATAATCATTTTATTTTGGTACATTTACAAAAAGGAAAAGCGAGCAAACAAAAAAATGTAAATCAAATCAATATTTTGTGTGACAGCTGTTTGGTACCATCATCGATTCTCATAAAGACGTATGTTCACCATCTTCACCAAACAGCTGCTAGGGATCATCAATGTCACACGGTTGAAACCCAGTCATGAACTGAAACAGAAACAGCTGTGTAAGAGGTTTAAAACTGGGTCAGGGACAGCCAAACTCTGCTTCTAAGGTGAGGTTGAGAACGTTTCTTTTCATGGAAAGATTGTAATTAGACTGGGTTCAAGCTCTAGAAATAAATAGGATAGCGAGCAGCGACCATAGGGCTTGAGCATCTCAGGCACTTTCGCCTTTCTATGGCCAAATCTTTAGGAGTTTGTTAAAGTACGAGAAAAATAATTGTCAACCTGTTACATTTTTTTGTATGTCTTGGTTCCTTACACAAGTATAAAACAGCAGAAAATTGGATGTCCCAGGTTGCCACTAGGTGGCACTATAAAGGACACTCTCATTTGGCACTAATTTTACAAGGCAGTACTACAGGGCTAACTAGCAAACCGATTCTCTAATAAAAAAAAATATATATATATATATATATATATATATATATATATATATGTCCTTGTCACCGCAATGGCCTTCTAAATCCTGCTTTAAAGTACATAAAGTTATTGAGGCTTTTGAATCCCTTTAAACTATGTTTTGTAAACTTTCCCGGTGTAGAAATCAACATATAAATGCCAGGATATCTAATTTCTGCCTACATCTCTATGTCCAATGAAAGCTGGTCATCTATTGCGTCATGGAGATTGATTCCGAATACCTGTCAGTTCTGTAGTTTTCTGTAAAAGGACGCTGGGGGCGTGGCATGGTAGTAAAGTGACATATGTGGTCTTAAACATCCTCAATGCCAAAAGGGACTCTTCACTGATAAATCATTGATCACTGACCCTAATGAAATGCAAATTAACTCTGTCCACACATCTGATCCAAGTTCCAAATAGCTCATTAGGTAAAGTAATAGTAATTGCATAAATCTGCAAAAAATTAGTCTTTGTTCCAAAGAGTCATTCGAACTCTCAACTTCTACCAAAAGCAGAACCCAAGACTTAAAAGACAGATGGATGATTCCTAAAGAGCAGTTGACGTATAGCCTGTCAATAAAGAAGCTAATAGGGTGAAGAGAGATGCTTACTGGAACCATCATCAGCCTTTCTAAGAATGCTGTGAGGGCAAAAAGCGAAATGGATGTCGAAGAGCGCTGACAGCTCTTTAGAGGATTTTGGCAGAAACGGTACACTTTAGAACAAACTCCGCTTTATTTATGATTATTTTCGGTAACAGATGATGTCTAATTGGTTAATGATGGAGTCCTAGCTCTGGTAGACATCTAAATAAGGCTGAACGAATCCCAGAGGGACACTAATGTAATTTAACGGCCTATCAATTTGTCAGAGGAACATTTGTCACAACTCAAAATAGTTAATATTCTCATTACCACCATACTGTGATGCTCATAAAGGACTGCAAGTAATTCCAAAGTGATTCATTTGTGGTGAGAAGGCGTATGATTTCGACCAGTTTAGCACATTGCCTGCCATCTTTTCAGTCATGAAGTCAACACTATGAAAACAGGAAGACGCGTACCCATGCACACCTACTGCTTGTGGTGAAGGAAGGCACTCGCAGATAACAATAGAGTGTCCTGCAGATGCTTTTGGTAGATGGTGGAAGCACACCACAGGAAATGAAAAGACGCACTGGAATATCCGCACAGGCACAATGATATCCTTTGGGAATGAAAACTGGGATATTCTGGTGTTCTAACGCCACTGTTGTTTGCAGAAAGTGTTATAAGACTTCCTTATCTTGCATGACTCCTGTTGCAATCCCAGGACACTAATGTTTGGGAAATCATGTGACTGGCCGGATTGAAGCAGCTGAGAAATTTAAATGCAATAGTCGACTTTGAAAGAGATCTTTCGCCATGACAAATCAGATTTGATGGCTGAGATTTTCAGCCAAGAAAAGCCATTTCACAACAGCAAAGCTGGGAAAATTTTAGGAACAGCTTGAACTCAACAACGTGTCCACTTAACTGGACACAGGTTTGGATCACATGCAGTAATTCATTTCATTTTGTCCCCTTGGAAAGCATGTATGCTTCTGCCAGAGGGAAGGGATTTGTCAGCTAAAACCCATATAGTTATGTGAAAACAAAGAGCATTTGCCAACATAAGCTGTAGTATTTAGCGGTATATATCTGTACCCCAAATGGCTCTTGTTAAGAGATGCGCTTATGAAGCGGATGTCAAACGTTTCGGAACTGGGGTGTGATGGGGCGGCATTAATGGAACAATCAACCGATTTCATTACACAAGGTACGAAAAGTTGGTCCTTGAAAAACTCCTAAAGTCTGCCATCAAAAAGGTCTCGCCGGCTGCATTCCCAAAGAGTAGTCTCCACCTCCAAAAGCAAGATCACATGACTGTGCATATTTAGTTTTATCTAGACTCAAGTACAGTTAACCCCTTCTAGAGCCTGGGGTTCAAATACACAAATGTTGGTGTGTTCCTTCACTAGGTGTGGTCTTTTTGAAGTTTCTATGTTTTACAAAGTTGTTAAGTCAATGGAAAACTTCCCAGAATTCCTTTAGTGGGGCCAGTTTGAAAAGATTTAGCAGAGGGGAGTCCAGTTTGAATAGACTAAGACTAGACAGACTAAACAATTGTAGAGCTTAAAAGAGTAATACGCCAATAAGGAGGAAGGAGGGAAAGCAGCAGATATAGAGAGACTAATGAGAGAACAAGGAACAGGTGAAGAGTAAATAAGGAGCAGGTGTGACAAAAAATGTGATGAGGAATGGGAGCAGATTCTTTATAACCGTATCGCTGGTGACGTTTTTGCTGCAAACTCAATTCACTTTTACATTTTTGATTCTTTACTGTGTGCTTCAGAAAAGAAATGAAACAAAATAGCTTAGTAAAAAGAACAGTGTGTTAAATAACTCAAAAGGAGTACGTAGCAATTAGCAAAGCCCCCTTTCTTTCTCTCAGAGCTGCTAAGCTCAGTATTTGGTCTTTTTTTTCTTCTTCTAATGACATTTATGCTTATGTTCATTCAAAGCAACTTATACTTCAAGGACTAAACAGTTTTTGCCATCCCGGAGGTACAAACCCATCATCTTTGTGTTGCTAAGCTCTTGTCACGTTGCATCTGTAAACCCACAGCATTGTAACAGATTGATGGATGGTTTAGATTTTGATGGATCAGTTAGTTTGGTGATTTTGGTAAACAGGAAAAGGATTTATCGTAAAAAATTGGATGAATGCATAGATTTCTGTTTAAAAAGCTTGTTCAAGTCCAACAACTGAAACTTTTTTTGTCATTTTGGTGGGTGATGTTTACTTTAGAGAAACAGCAGTGTATGAACTGAAAGAAAAACCCCATCCCTGTAGCAGGACCCTTAAGAAAGGCTCTTAGTGATTCAGAAGATCCTTCAGCTGTCATGGTGTCCAGTCCCATGGACCCATATGACTGCAGAGATTTGGTCGATAAACCCAGAGTCATAAAAGAGTGGAAAATAATGTGTTCCTGCCAAAAATTGAGCTCAAGTGTTGCTCAACATCTTCTGAAGCTCGATGGGGCCGGAGGTGGCGCAATGGTGCTGTATGACAAACAAAAACACCATAATTCTGAAATGACCTCAGGCCTGAGTGATTCCATCACAGCATGGAGGGTCAGAAAGACCAGCTGCGGGGCATGTGTGGAGGAAAGGCAGGATCAGCAGCTTCTTCTCACTTTGGGGTTAAATGTTTACTTTTAACAAGGGTTCCCTTGCCTTCTTTTTGCAGGTTTGAAGTTGGCTGGATCCCTGACATCTAGATTCCTTCCCGTTGAGTCTTCATTGATTGTTGAATTTACCGATAAATTTGTTTCACTGTTTCGACCAATGTATATTAGAATGATTTTAATGTAAAAAAAAAATAGAAAGCAAATTCAAATTATAAGTGCAGTGCCTTGCTGATGGAAAACATGAGCCAGGAAAGTAAGATTTACACAAAACAGAAGACATTTCTTGTATGGACATATATGTAGGGTTTATATGTGGGTAGACAGAAACAATACACCTTTATGGATAATAAATGCATTGTTTACGCACCTCAATTTTGCCTTTACAGTGGTACCCTGAAATATGAAATTAATCCGCTCTAGGGTGACGTTCGTATCTCAAACATTTTGTATCTCGAAGCAAGTTTTACATGTGCAACGGCTCTCAGAAACAACAGTATAAGTTGATAAAATGGAAAACCAGAGAAAAATCAGGTAACGTTTCTTCAATCCTTAAACCTACACATCGTTAATAAAACACAAGCAAAATACGTAATATGTACACAAATGTGAAACCTTATCCCATTGCAGAAAGTGCGCTTTAAGGGACTGATATGCCTTAAAATACTTTAAATCAGTTTTAAATCTAGCGAAACTGTTAGTGTTTCTTCGTATCTCAATTTTCTTTTTTGAGTAGTGTAACAATAATGAAGCAAACCATTTCCTGCCTGACCTTTCGTATCTCGTATATTTCATAACTCGAAGCATTCATATCTTATGTGGCATTTATACACACATATACATGCATATATATATAAGTTTTTATATATGCGCATTTATCCTCATACAGGTTCGTGGAACAGCAAACGAAAAGTTCTGGTAATGTCAAATTTCATGTATTATTTTTAATATGAACCACTGTTCAGGTGTTTGAAATTAGGACCTGCCCTATGTTAATAAGATAAGTGATGGGTGGCATGTCCTAATTACCTTCTCCTGAAACATGTTAATTTAACAATCCCTAGATTTAAGTCACATTAAAATCACTTATGACAGCCGAACACTCCATAAAAGTGGAGGTTAATGGCAAGGTTGGAACAACATCAGCCTAGAATTTGATACGTGTGTGTAACTTGTGCATTAACGATGTTGAATCGAGGGGCTCTGGGTTGTTTGTCACAAAAAAGGGCTCAAGTATCGTTAAACTGCCAGTTTGAGATGTATTTATTGCTTTGACAAACAATATTAAACTCAGAATTCGTTTGCTATAGACAAAGGTTTTAAGGATGTGACCACTTCAGCAACAAGGAGCTTCCTCAAAGTTCTGAAAACTATTGTTCGCTGTTAGATGATGACACTTGAGTATTTTTAAATGTTCAGTGATATTAAGGGCTCTGGATGTTTAGGGCTGTGTTGTTACCAATAATGAAAATAGAAGTAATAATAAGTAGAGAATAAATATCACTATATATATTAAAATAAACTGCGTTGGACTGGCGACCTGTCCAGAGTGTACCCCCGCCTCTCGACCAATGTGCGCTGGAGATGAGCATTGGCAGACCCCGTGACCCCGAAAAGGGAAAAAGCAGCTTGGAAAATAAATGAATGAACAATACAATAAATATATAAATATTAAAGAATAATTAAAAGTAATATAAATCCATAAAAAGACACTTTTACTTATGTCATTTGCTTTTTGGACTTTTTAAACTCCAATGTCCACAATGGCCACCAAAAGTCGAAATTTTGACAAAAAGAAAGTTGCTAATAACTCAGCCATAAAATGTCTGATCGGGTTCACATTTGCCAAACGTCTTAAGAGTTCATGTCTCAACAAATCTATATCGGTAAGTACAGTGTCCAATATAGCGCCACCTAGTGGCAATAGGGAATATCCCATTTTCTTCAGATTTACACTTCTATTTTCATGTGTATGAAGTAAATGTTTGAAATTATTGGACACTTATGTCTAATATTTAAGACTTTAGGACGTAGGACCAAGACTTGTAAGACCAAGTGAGTTTCCAAAACTGATGAGTAAGTTTTGTTGGCAAAGTCAGGAATAAGTCAGTTATTTGGCAAAAAAACGGGTACTTTTGCACATATTTCAACAGACTCCTCCTAGATATTGTATCTGTTGACCTTCAAACTCCACCAGTCTTATCTTAAGGAATAAGATGTTGAATTGAGAAACTTAATGTTAAAATGTGTGCAAGGTGGCTATTGAAATTAAACATTTCGACACAAAAAGGAAGTTATTATAAGACTGCCATACAATGTCCGATCGACCCCAAATTTACCATCTATGTTAACTGTCCATGTCTGAACACATCCACAACTCCATACGGTCTCGGTTATAGTGCCACCAGGTGGACAACGCTTTATGATGTGGTTTTCATTCATTAAATAACTTTACCAGTCGCTTATCTCCTAAATTAGGATTGGCTGTAGTGCCTAGTGCAACTAACTGTCTACCTAGTGACGATGGTTCCGGAGGTGCTCAAGCCCGTTGATCGCAGCTTGCAGCTTTAATTAGTATTTGCACTTTATTCAAGGTCTGTCCTCACATGCAAACACATGTGCAGTGTTTTTCCCACAAGGTTTCAAGCCACCACACAGAGAATACACAGCAGGAAGCCGCATTGGTGTTCTTACCACTGAAATGGCACAGAGTGGTCTAAACTACAGAAATAAGGCTTTCACGTAAACCGAAATGGGAAGACAGCTCAACGTAAAACACCTAAAAGGACTGTAAATGTGCCGGATACCGTTAAGGATAGATAAGGATTAAGTTCAGTGGTTGAGAATTGAGAAAATGAGATAATTTGTTAAAATGTGAAACATACAAAGGAGCATTGTTTTAATGTGGTATGCTTGCCTACATCAGTTTCACTCCAGACATGCAGAATTTGATTAGGTTTTTGTATTAGTCTGAGGCATGGGGTTGTCGGTCATGACAGTAATCATATTACACATTTGTTGGCCGTCGAAACAGCACACAAGAAATAAGCGCCAAACTGGATTGTGCAAGTCTCCATGTTCACAGACTTGCACAAAGTAGTTCCCCTTTCGGTTCCTGTTTTCATTGTCTTTCACCACCACAAAGACATTTTGGTGCAATGACAAAAGCAGTAGCAAATGAAAATTAAAAGTGGAAATAAATACGACAAGCATGCTTAAATGCTTAAAACTATAGTCTGTGCTGTTATGCATTCTGGTCCACGGGTGGGGAGAGTGATCCAGGTTTTGGGGAAGAAGGTGTTACTTGATTATTTTTATTATTACGTCTTCTACACCAAATGTGCATAGAACTTAATTGTAATTGCTCAGGAAATTATTGCTTTGTGGCGTTCGGTGCAATTTCGATGTTCTAAACATGCCTGAAAAGTCACCAGACATCATCACTGGTGAAAATTTACACCTGATTTAGGCTTGAAAAGTGGGTGTGGCAAAATGGCTCTATAGCACCACCTAACGCGGTAGGCGAATGAAGTTCTGCATACGTAAAGGTTACCAAGACTTAAATATAAGTAATATGGATTAGCAAGTCAGCTAAATTACAAAAACCTCTAAAAATTGACACTTTAACCAACTGCTCCCAGAGATTTTATCTGTTCATCTCTGAACTTAGGTCTATCTAAAGGCAGATGTCAAATTGAGAAGCTTTAGTGGCTGTCGAAAAAAAGTTAAAATTTCGCCAAAATTAGGGAGTTGATATTATAGGGTTCACACTTGCCATGTACATTATGAGACTATATCTGAACACATCGGTCTAGCAACCTACTGCATCAGTATAGCGCCACCAGGTGGTCATAGGAAATACAGCATTTAACATTGGTAAGGTACTTCTTCCACCCATTTTGCCATTTGTGATAAGAATATTGTCCAATACAATAAAAATATCTTTTTTTTATTCATAGCACCAGTCTTTCTGAAATTTTAACAGACCTTGCTTGAATACATCGCCTAAAAAAAGACTGATCTTATTGCATGGTGCAAAAAATGCCTACTAAGGGATGATGACGCCTGAGGTGCTCGATTCAGCTAGAGAGAGATCCTTTTTCTTCTTGGAACACCCACCTTTAGTCAATTCTTTAATTGGGATCAGCTGGAAATGTTATTATCACAGGTGTCCGTCACTGTTTTCAGTGATCAACAAAATTCTGAGCTCAACAAAATTATTGTTGCGACTAAATTGGAACATGGTGTATAAGTGACATTTGTTTTGTTAAAAAGAGAGTTTATTGATCACGCTCTATGTATTGTAAAGATATATCCAATTAAATACTGTCACTATGCACTGGGCATATGGTTTTAATGTTCCCTGTATAGAGAGGTCATTAGGTTGTGTCAACACAGAACAAATACGAGCCAGCCACTGCAATAAAATATCTTCTACTGTTTCCTTTACTCGTTTCAAGATAAAGGTTATCAACATGAGCTGTATTCTTCCGAGTAAATATCAAGTCTGGAACTGGGTGAAATAAAGATAAATAAAAAAAAACACATTTTAAGATGCCAATCCTTTAACTGTAACCCTTTTGGGAGTTTCTTGGCTTGTCAGGCTGGGGAAAGTCTCATTCAAACAGTGAAACCACTGAATATTAGAGATGGGTCCTTTAAAATGGACTGCTATTTCCTGCACATTAGCATTTCTCTAACTGCCTCGTTCACCAGTCAAAGGCAATTTAGAGTGGCCGCACATTTATCGTGCACCGACAAGCTAACAATATCACATTCAGGAAATGAGGAAATCCATGGCGAACAGAATGCTTCCAGGTCCTCCTAAAGGAAATGGATAAGGTTGGCCGCAGAAATTCTTTTTCACTTGTTTCAGTACAAGCCTCACCCTGAACATGGCTGTCGGCAGTAATCATGTCCAGTGTATCTGCTGAACCACTAACCCAGATCAGCCAATCCCAGCAAACCCTTGATGGAGACGATAAAGCACTGCTGGCTTTCTCTCTCAGAATAATATTAACACTCACTTTATGGCTACAATTTATGCCTTTCGGTGCAGTTGAATTTCAATACAGATCTAGATTGTATTTTTACATTACAATGTTTTATGAGGTTTTAAAATTAAATTATACTTGTAGATTATTGAAGTTGTGATGGTAGCTATGCATACATTGGTTACTTGATGAACCCCAACTTCTAAGCTTTAGTTTTCCTTCGGGAAATGTGCTTTTGAATTTAGTAAAATATCCTCATTTTTAAGGTGAACGGTTAGAAATGTACTTTTCATCCTGCATTTTAAAATATGTTAGGTTTTAATGATTTGTGGTGGGGTACATTGGGTAGCATTGTTTTCAGTAAGAAAGACCAGCTGATGGCTCTCCTGAGAGGAGTTTGCATGTTCTCATTGTGCCTGGGTGGGTTTCTTCCAGGTATTACGGATTTCCCCACAAGAAAAAAAACATGCATCGATAGAATTCTCCAATGCTGCTTTTCCACTAAACAACACGGTACAGTTGAGTTCAAGTCAGCGCAGTTTCTGGAACCGACATCTTCGCTGACCATCACTGACCCTATTCTCTTGATTGGCAGAACAAGCATGACGTACTTGAAAGATGATTGGTTCTATGTTTTCTTAAAATTGTCCCTAATTTAAATACAATAAAAGACAAAATACACAAAAAATGCTTTGACATTGTTTTGAAGTTACCTTTGCTCTTTGGGGGCATTTATGAATTTTTATTTTGTGTCATCACTTGATTTTTGTTCTAAAACATTAAAAAACTGTTTACTCTCAATTTTTGTGATTTTTGCAGTATAAAAAAAAGGACAAAATGTAATATTCTGTATTGCATTTTTTTAACAATTCCAGTTTTATTATGGCATTATGGTGCAATGTAATTAACAAATGGTCTAGTTTTGTTTGTATGAGAGCATTTGATAGCATCCATCCACTAGGGGGCAGTGCTAATATTTCCGTTAAGACATCTTTTTTATGGTCAGTGATGTAGAGTTAATTTTTTAATCTTTCTCATTTAAAATGGGAGTAAAGGATGATTATCTTCTAGTAAATACTACATAAATCAAGAAATGGTAAAGAAGTTTCAGAAGTGACTAGAATCACTGTCACTCCAATACACATGAGCTCCTAGACGATATCTCCCAGTAGCTCAATGACACATATTGTGACAATTTTGCGCCACGATATATTGTTACACTACTACTACTAATATATATATATATTTTTTTTTTTTACCTTATCTTTTTAATGTTGTAAAAGACACACCCACTGGTACTGATTGGGGAAACTGAATCCTGTGTAATCGAGTTTGTTTTGTTGGATCAAAGCAGGGGCAAGGGATAGGCAACACTAATTCAGTCAGTCACACATGCATATCACACGTATGTTTTGAACCCTGCAGGAAAGCTTAAACCCTTGCCTGTAAGGCTAACCCAGCAGTAAAAGGAATCAACACAAATGTGAGCTATTCAAGAGAATCAAAAGAAAATAACATCAGGATGCAGCCTAAGACTTCTGCAAATATTCAACCAACCCCCATTTCTCAGCAGGTGCTCTGCGACAAGGTCAAAATAAGCTCCGGGGAAGAAGGGGACGTGAGGATTTGCTAATAGATGCAATTCTGTTTTCTCATATCTCAACTCAGTGGATCCACTTCACACCATATACCTCTGGCTACCCTGCCATTAAAAAAGGCAATGTACTGAAGAACTTGCTGAGAATTTAGCCCATTGTTCACTACCAAATTGTTACGAGACTGCTAAAAGCCAATCATCACAAGGGGTTTCAAAGAATTCCTTGACTACCAAGCAGGAGACGATGACTAAATAGCTGAGCCATCCTGTGGTCCAAAGGTAAATGGCTAATAAGTGACTGTACTGTTAATGTATTCTGGAATAACAACAAACACACAATGTGCAAAGGGTCTTTTGTGTCTCATTTGAGTCACTGACCTTTTGGAAGAGTGTGACACCCCTATTATTCTCTTTTGAAGTCCCCGGTTACAGAAAGAGGGAGAGGGAAGGGGAGAGAGGAAAAGAGAGGGGGACCATCTGTCAACTGCCCCGGAGATCAATGGTACCAGCGGCAAGGCTAAATATGTTGCCCACTATGACTTGAAATCAGTTCAAGTCAACATGGATTATTTTTGAGGTCTAGCTCTTACGTAAAGCAGTACGTCCCATTCAATATCTAAAGGTAGCTTGTTCACTTTGTAGTAGACTTGTTCAAATTACAAGGAGAAGCGATAGCCTTTTGTTTCAACGATTTTCCCAAGAATGCAAGTATGACCGATTTCCTATCCATAAACAACATTCAAACACAACATTTCAACGGCCCTAGAATAGTAAGCAAATATTCGCCAGAATTAACCCAACTACCCCCAATGTGGAGTAGAGAGTGGTCTCACCCAATACGTGAACAGATGGAAGACATGAGCTTGCAATGTAAACAAAAAGAGAAGCAGCAATTGTTCAAACCGAAAGGAAGTGTTTGATTCAAGCAACTCAGCCGACGTCTTCAAATCAAGAGTAGACTGATGATTAGAGAAGGTGTCCATTGTAATGAGCACCATGGGAGGAATGGGAAATACAAAGCAAGGTGGTTGCTAAGCAAAAGCAGGGCTGGGTTTAGCAATGAAGGTGATGCCGGATTCCTTAGCAAGGCAGCATTGCTCATTCCTCGGCAAAGAAAGCGATTTAGGAGATTCTTACTTACCTAAGATTTGACTGAAGAGGAGCTGCTCCAGGTCTCCAAGTACCGTTACAACCAGTTCAGGATCCACTTTGAGAAAAGTCTTATCCCCTTCCTCTGTATCTTGTCCATCTTTGCCACCTCCATCATCTCCAGGGGTGGCTGCCCCTGAGGTACCACTTAGAGATTTCCGATTGTTTACTTTACTGGACAAGATCTCATCATCAGATGTGCCATCATCAGTGAAATCTTGAGCCTTGCTGATAGGTTTGACCTCAGCGTATGGACTTTTTGGTATTTTACTGGGTTTCCCTAGTTTGGAAGGTGGGTTAAAGGTTTTTGGCTTTCCCTGAAAAAGCGAATGTTCAGACTTGGAAAGGTTCCTGGAAAGAGGAATACCCCGGCCAATACCCCCTCTGGGATCTTTTAGTTTGCTTGTTTTATGCTGACCCGTCTCAGGCTTTTCTATGTCATCTGACCATTTGGGCTGATACAGGTGCATCTTCTTCTCAGAATCTGTGAGCACGCATAGATTTGTCATGGACTTCTGCTTGCGCAGATTGGTAGGCACTGGAAGTCGACCCTCTGGGTTTCCTGTTCGGTAGACCTTTAGTTCACTCCGAGGAGCAGCCTGTGGAAGCCCTGACTTGACTCGCTTTGCAGCCATGCCTCCAACTTCTTTGGCTCCTGCTTGGCCCTGAAGGGTCTTGGCTTTAGAGGTCTTGTCAGCCTCAGTCTCCAGATTTACTCCTTGTCCTCTTGGGCTACCCCCAAGCATTTCTCCTGCGTGAAACCATGTAAAAGCATCAGTGAGTCATTTATAATAGAGCGAATGAAAGAAAAGGAGCATGATCATGAATCTCAGTCATTTCATCCAGAAAGATCCAGAGAGACTATTGGGCAGATCCTGTTCTGAATGGTTAATCCGTTTGCCTTGTGCCTTTAGCATGTAATCCAAGCATTATGGCTCTTCTCAGTTAGCCTGCTTCAGTTGCAGCAGCTCCAATGCTACCAAGTCACTCATTTCCCCTATCTTTCTCTCCTCCCTTCATCGGAGTGTCTCACTGCCTTGCTGTGTAGCAGCAGAATGACAAGAGAAGACCGGCGCAGAAACAGTCCCTCCCCTAGCTCCCCCGCTCTCATTCAACCACACACACACCCTCCTCCTCCCCCTCCTCTTATGGCTCTCTCTGTTTTTCTCAACACACCTACCCTAAAGATGCTCTCCTGCAGGAATGTTAGAGTAATGGGGACATGTCATTGATTAATGCTTGGTAGTGTGTCACCTTTTTCTGATCCTCTTTAATACAGAATGGTGCTCTTCTATCAGAAACAGACAATGTTTAAATTAGACAAATCTTAACACTAGTACCAGTCTCCTGTTAGATTTACGTAGGATTTAAGCAGGTTTATTTTTACCATGGTTGTGTAATCTGTTGCTTCCCTATTGGTGGAAATGTTTTCCAAAATTCAGATAAAACTACAAGTTTTTACTTGATTTTATAAAGCGGTCACCATTTTTCATGATATTTTGATGCATTTTTACATTTATGATTTTGTGAGTAGGTGATGCTAGTCATTCACATTTATTGACTTTCAGATGATGCCCTAAAATACCTTATGTCCTAAAGACATCTTGCCTAAAGGTCTCTACACATCTATCCTGACTTTCGACCTGAAATGAAATGCACCTCTATTGAAAACTATGAGTGTCAATTGGATCTTACACATCTGACCAAACGACTGGTGCCAACGAAAAAGAGTTTCAGATTGCCATATAGGATTGGTTTGAATTGGTTGAAATACTGTTGGTAGCTGATCACAGGGTGTTGTTCGATAAACGCAATAAAGATTACAAAAATTTGGAGAAAAGAGTAGCGCTAAGCTTTAGCGACAACTTTTCAAAGCTTTCCAAAGTTGTCAAAAACTGATGTGTTCATTAAATAGTATGTAGATAAAGAAAGATGATAAAAAAAGAAAGGTGATAAGTCACAATAGGAATAGAAAGGTCAGTAAAATAGCATTAAAGGTGTATTTTTTTTTTATTTATTTAGATAACCTGTGGAAAGCAAGTTATCAATATGATCACACATGCTAGTTATTTTTTCTCACATCTAACTGGAACTTTGTTGTTTTTCTAAACGTGTTATGTATTTTTAAATTTTTAAGCATTTAGTTTAATTCTCACTCACTTTAAACAGTGCTCTTAGGACCAAAGTGCAGTAGAATTTAAGTAATTGTAACAGCTAATTAAATGTCCATTTACAAACTAATTTAGAGCGATGAAATACATTCATATTTACACATATTTGCTGCATTTGATCATTCAGTATCGCTATTAAAGTCAATAAGACAATAACCCGTGGTTTATGAGTTTAAAATATTCAGTTACAAGGTTCAAATAAAAAAATAACTTTTTCATTGCAAAACATTGTGTGAGTGCTTATTTCTGACATGCCTCAAGTGGCCAGTGAATGAATTGCATTTTTCATCACCAAAGAGAAAGTTTTAGGGTGCCACTAGGCCACTAGGTTTTTTTTTTTTTAGTTGGGAGGGACCTTTTAAAGTCTATTAATAAAATTAAGGCTAAAGACTTTTTTTTTTAAAATCAGTCAAGCATAATTTGCCAGGACTGTAACTGGTGACCTGACTTTAAAAGATGGATGGAACTCCAGGCTAAAATAAATGTGCAGTAAATTGCCCCTTAGATTTGTAAGATCAGTTGCCTTTCTCCTGATGGACCTAATTTCCTCCCATCATACAAAAGGGGACGTTGCACCAATATAATACACACAAGACTACACACAGTTCCCTCCTCTGAAGCCAAAAGGAAGCCGGCGTGTTTGAATCAATTTTGATAGCGCTCCACTTCCTTCTGTCATTTCATCTCAACAGAACCTAACTCTTCTTATCAGACAAACCAACCAGAATTGTAGGACCACATCTTCTTAGCGCAAGGAAACTGGCCTAAAATAGAAAAAAATTGTTTCATTTTTTAACCCATACACCCAGATATTTTAGTCCTAGCTGATTGTATTCAGATCCTAAATAAAGGTAAACTGATAAGGTTTTTTTGTGTTCGTGTGATATTTGAACGTATTCTTGGTAGCCAATGACCTTTTAGATTTGAAATATGGATAAACAAAGGAAATGCACTTATTTAATTTATGTGTGTTTTAAACTTAAAAAGTGCACTTTAAATGTAGATTTTATCACAAAGTATCAAAAATAGACTTTCTTAAAAAGTCGAACAAAATGAATGAGCTCGCCTCGCTAGGACCTTCAGAACTGGGGATACGGGTTGTTGTTCACAGGCTATGATGAGTCGCGGAGTGTAATCAGCGTGGCCAGCTATGTCTCGTCAAGCCACGCACTCATAACACACTCTGTTCACCGATGGAGAAGGCTGACTATTTCCCTCCACTGAAAGCAGCGGATGGACGCCGCAAGAGCCACCAGGTGCCAAGGAGCCCAGGAGGTGCCCACCAACCGGGTCAAGTGTGTGGGTCTGAATCACTAGGCTCGGCTGGTTTCCTGTCTCACAGGAGAGCGTGCAGGGCGCTGGGCTGCACACATTCCGACAAGGAGTCGACAGCAGGGCTCATGGATCCAGTAAGCCCGGGAGCCAGAGTATGGGGGATTGAGCAGCACAACGAGATTCCACACCTCTGGTCCGGAAACCCACGCGTCACTGGACTAAGAGGGGTGAAGACACCCCGGAGTACTCACAATGCACTACCCGGAGAGCACTACCCTGTCTCCCTCCCCAAACCCGCTACAGGGCCAACTTTAGGGGGAGCTATCGTGGCTGGGCAAGATCCTACAGGTCTGAAATTTGCTGCTAATTCTCCTGGCAGGTGTTAAAATTGACAGAACAAAAGCCACTTTTTCAACCTCCAGCTGTGAGAGGTATGCAGCCCAAGCGTTATCTTAGAAATGTTGCTAAACCAGCCCAACCGGTTGATCTCTACCTCTACTTACAACTTAAAATGATATAGAGTAAATATTAATTTATTTCAAAATCAAATTCCAGTGGCTCACCTTTTAACATTCACTGAATCAGGAAGAGTGCAGGCTTTCAAGCCGATGCATTATCTTAGCCATTATTACCATCGTGTAAATACCTCTGTAAAGTTCCATAATGGACTTAATGCTCTAATTCCTGTTTCAACTTAAACCTAGCACTTCAGGAGTCGATATGGAAAAGTCTACAAAAGTTCCTGGAAAAGCTTTGCCGTTTTTGGCCCTGATTCAACGGAAACAGAAATATTCAACTGAAGCAAAAAAAGTTAAATGGCTACTATGTTCCTGTTCGAAACTAATATAAACAGAAATTAAATTTGCATAGACCTGGTCAGTTGGTACCTTTTACTAACCAATTACTTGAAACAACATAGGTACCCACAAAAATAACGTGGTGATAGATACAGTACAGATGCAGTTAAAAGCATTAATTAACTCTCCGAGGCCACCTCTAGTCTCTAAAAAAATGTCTCTCAAATCTCTCTCAAATGTGTATGTTTTATTTATATTTAATTTTCAACCTTAGCCAGTTTGCTACACAAATACATCAAGAAAAAAAACTTCAAATATGTTCTTTTTCATCAATTCAGTGTGTAGTATGATTAAGAGTTAGAGGAGTGTATGATTTGATACACACCTCCAACATCTGATTTTTTACTAGAGGTCAAGGTATACAAAGTAAACTTGCATCTTTTAGTGTCATTCTCTCATTAAAAACATGCCTCAAGTTTTATTCAGAATCTTTCATACATGTTTGCGTTATCCTGTATTCTTTTTTTGTTCGCTAAAAAACGGCTCAATGTTCCATGCTGCGCCCATATTCTTATCTCCGCCCACTGACCAATCAGATTAGTCACTAATACAGCTCACCTCTATGCAGAACAGGTGCGCTGTCTGACCCGGAAGTGAGAACAACAGACCCGCACTGAAGAACAATGCAGACAAAGTGTGGATTTTTGGCAATTATAATGTAATATGCATTAGATTAGGGTTGGGCGATGTCAACCAATTTAGACGAAGGACCATGACTTTGTAAACACCATTAGAAAGAATAAACATATTTATGGTTTCAAACGCCTACAATATTTGCATGAAATAGATCCAAACTTTGTTCGTTAACTTTATCTCACACAAACAGCACAAGAGCTCGTCAGCATACAAAGGCACTGAACTGCGTGAAGCGTCTTGTTATTTCTATACGTTTATAGTTGATTCATTAGTTTGCGAAGTGATGAGACTTACACAGAACTCTTTGATGCACTTTAGACTTTATTTATGTCCCTTTCCTGCCCGCGTGACACAGAGAAAACTCTTAATTCTTCTTACAATATCTTTATCCCGTTCTGTTTGACTTGCAACTGGCAACAATTACACACTACATTACCCATGATTCCTGAATTACGAGTCCCAAAATGGGGCATGACAAAAGCCTGATTGTGGCAAGAATGGGAGAAACTGTGCATTTTGCAGACCAGAGTGTATCAATATGGCTTGAACAATAAGGTAATTCAAATTTCTTTGCTAAAAGTTGTAGTTGTCTTAATTTGCAAAATAAATCAAAACATCTATTGGTATAAAGCTACATTTTTTTCTGTAAAAATTCTTAGGAAATTTCCAGGATTCTGTTTTTAAGCCTGCCTCAAGTGGCAGGTGCATCAATTGCAGTATTTTAGATTAAAGACCCAAGGGAGACAGTTCCTCCTTGAAAAACAAATAAATTATTTTTAAGCATAATTTAGGATCGTCATTCGGTCCCTATCCTGGAAGCTGGAAACAAAGTAGCCAATGATTTGGGGGGGGGGGGGGGCAATTTCCTTCCATACCATGAAGCCCAGTCTCTAATTTTCACTATTCTTTAAAATATCAAAATATATTTTTGGTCTAAAACAGACAAATGCATCCGAAAGTGTATTTTAGAATTTTATAAAAAAGTTCACGATCAGCTACACAATGAACTCAACACAACATGCTACCCTTGTTTCACCTTGAACTAATTTGAGCCTTTATTAAAGCATCAAACGGAGCCGACCCTCTCAGTCCGTCTCTGCAGTGACATTACCGTCACACCTGACTTCAAGTGGAAGCAATCAAACACAGAGTGGGATCTGTTCATTCGGGTCAGTATGAATTCCTGCTCATAAACAGGAGTCTGTTTTTAAACCAAGGTTCAGAACAACGCGGCTCATGTATATTTCACCACAGGTCGCCAGCTCGTCTCTGTCGAATAACACTTTAACACTGAGTCGACTGTCTGCTCCTCAAGTGCCAGACATCACCCCTAAATTTCTGGACAATCTTCAGAGTAACTCCAACTTTGGCATGAATCTAACATTTAAAGTGCAATTAAAGCACCTACCGTATATGTCATTTAGTGAGGTTTTAAAAACTGGTTTAGAGGTTCAGTATGTTATATTTCACATGTCTCTTTCTCCAGTGACAGCCTTTGTAGATGTTATGAAAGTACATGGGACACCACATGTCCAATTTCCTTTTGGGAAAGCATTCATTCCACAAAAACCACCAAATGGGTGCCATTTATGTCCCTTGGTCTTTATATGTATAATTAGGCATTGAAATTGCTTCATAAATACATTTTATTACTATGCAAATTGTACAACATATTGTTCTAATTGCAAATTTAAGCTAAAACATTTAAAATATTGATAAAATCCACATAAAACTCAGTCCTCAGTCTTCACCCTAAAATATAATGATTAAGATCTTTTAAAAAGAACCTTTATTTTGCATTGATGTGTAACTCTTAATGTATATAATGTTTGTTTCAAATACATTTATTCACATAAATATGTATGCTTTCTTAGATTAAAAAAATATAGTCATGTCCCTAGCTTTTTACTCATCACCGTCCTGAAAAACTGGGGAATTTCCAACTAAAAGTCAGTTTTTCCGCAGGAAGTTGCATCACTTGGATCTTTAGAATGCCATTTCTTATTGACATATTTGAAGATTTTGTGATGATATCTTGGAGTGTCATTTAAAAAGAAAATACCATCTTGTCACTAAAATAATTTCAAATATTTAATCAGTTTGTGTAAAAATGCACATATTTGGTAAATAACTGAATTTGCTAAATTTCCTGGTGCCACACTTAAGTGAACAATGTGGATATTTAGCGCGTATTTGCTAATTCTTTGCTAAAAACTCAATCCTGTTACTTTCAGTCTTGTCACTTATATAAAGAGCAACATTTTCTAAGTAACAAGAAAAATGGCACAAATCTTTTGATTATAAATATAATAAATTATTTAAATAAGTTACATAAGATGGACCACCACCCAAACGTATCTATTTTTAAATCAAGTAAAAAAAGATTAGATCAATCAGCAAAGCACACATTTGGTGGAATGGTCTTAAACAAGTGAGTAAAACTTGGGATATCTTTAGTGTCCTGGGAGTTGCATAAAGTTAATGAACAATCCCGTCTGTCACTGCATCATGCTTTATCTTTAGCAAACGGGGTTTGACTGTCTGTGTTTTGGAGCCGTAGAGTTAAATCCCAGTCTCAGACACTGCTATGTTTGGTTTGGTTAGCAGTGCAGGACCAGAAAGCATCAGGGAAGTGTTGTTATCTGATCACGCTCCTTGATACTGCGTCTCCTGAAGGACTCGGTTTGCAGAAAAGTTTAAGGGATTTAAAGGAACGCTGTACTTTTTTTAGTAAAGGGTTTCACAAAACATAATGAGGAGTGGTATTGGAATCAATTCCAATTCTGGTGATGGCATTTTTAGCATTAGCTTAGCATAGCTGATTGAACACAGTTTTGTAAATGTACCAGTAAAAAATGATCAGTTTATATCTAATACTTTATTTGGTGAACTGGTGCACGTCTAGGTAACCCCACATTCCCTGAAAGGGAGAACGGAGACGTATCCCTTAGCCATGCCCTAGAAGTAGATGATCTGAGGTGCTCAGAGGTAAGTGGGTTCGGCTCCTCTGAAAATCCTAGTATGAGCGTAGGTTCGCGCCCGGTTTTATACCCGGCTGATTGCCATCACCTATGTCGCAAATCAATTTGCCTGTTTTTAAAATTCAGCAGGGTCTCTCCCATGGAATGTCTTTCCCAATCAGTCGGTTTTTCACCGACGTATGCCTCAGGAACCGATTGAAAGTGAACCAGCACTTTTATAAAAACGTGTTGTTGGCAATTGATGGCACAAATGAGTCACGTTGAGTGATTCTCTGCTCCCATTGTGTGGTAAAAACATAGGCCTAGCCATTGATTACCCCTTGCATAAAATAGTCATATCTGAAATCAATTATTGCCATTGTGGAAATTAAAATTTACTGAGAGATAGGGTGTTTTTTTGTTGAAGTGCTTGAAGGCTTGTTTCCACCCTTTTTGCCCTTGTCAGCCTAATAGAAATGTAGATGAACATCTTTGCCTTGTTCTTTAAAATAGACATTTGAATCCCACCCTTAAAAGCGACACATGCACGGATAAAAGAAAACTTCAGATTTTATGCTTGAAAGTGTTTAGCGAATCAAAGAACTGCGTAGAGGTGATTCAGAGAGGGAATTTTGACAGCATGTAGTCATAAATAACACAAGCTCAGCCTACGCTCCTGAAGAGGAGATGTCTCTGTGTGAAATGAAGCCGTTCCATCTCTGGATGTGTGAGCCTGGGCGGGAATGTATTAGTCAAACATCTTTAGGTGAAGCAGCCAGCAGATGCTGAAACAATCAATCTGTTCATCAGCTCGTGTTGATTCTCAGATGAAAGCCTGAAACACTCTTATCGTAAATATGGTCACAAGCACATTTCCTACCATTCTGTGGAAATGGCAATTCCTTTTATTTAAGCAAAATGAAACTAAAGGAGATTGAAATACTGGCTCATTTCATTTGATCACTCAAGAACCCTTTTTTAAATGAACTTGTTCCAGATATGAAACATTTAGAAAGGAGCATTCTCCCTCAGTGTTGCACCTTCTCTTTAAAGCTTTTAAGCCTCAAGGGAGACCTGCTCACTCAAGGGGTGGGTGGCTCCCGTAGTCGGATCTTTGAAACCTCAGTGTATGGCAAACCCAGCCACTGTGGACCTCCTTCTATCTTCGGTACCTTAGACCGTGTGTTAGCGCCCTCTACGAGATCCTGCTACTTTCTCCACGAAGGATTCAATCGGAGATTGCCCCATTCATCTCTCAAAATGATGGAGACTTGAACAAAAATCGGTTTATCTCACCGTGAAATTCCCCCGACAACCCTCTAGACCCCTCCTTGTACCCTATTGCGACCGATCTGTCGCACTACATCTCCAGGCATAGTCCGTCGACGAGTCGTGAAATATGGGCCTAGAGATTCCCTGGTAAATCCATGCACCAGGTCCCTTCAGGTGAGATGCACACCGGGCGCCTCCATTAATTATTATAACCTCTTTGTCAGCTCCTCTATGGGACTAAGTAGTGGCACCAACTTGGAGATAGACGGTGGGGTGTAGCTTTCAGAGCCTTTCTTCAGAGCCTCTTCCCTCCCGCATCTGACTGAGCTGAGCAGTCCGGGTCCAGGGGTGACAAATATCACACAACGTCTGGGTTGGAATTCCTCTCTTCGGTTCCCTCCCTTGTTAGGTGGGGAACATTGCTTGCCGGAAGCCCCTTGTATAAGGTCTCGATGTGATCTCCTCACATACTTATGGGTAAAGGGGTGAACTCCTTTTGGTCGCTTCGCTCATTAACCAAAAATGGCTTCACTCTTTAGTGTTACGTGTTGATAATAGGTTCTTATCCCAGGGCCAGAAGTCTCATACAGGTTATTGCAGCCTTAGCAGCTAACCTTTTTTGAGTTTAGCATCGCCATGTATGGAAGGACCTCAGGCATGGCTTTTTCGAGGGGTTCCCACAGTTAAAACACCCGGCATAATTTCGGAGTGGACAGCTGAAAGGGAACGTCTAGGATACTTGTAATAGTTGGAACAACCCACTCTCCTGGGTGTCGTTCCCGAAATCTACAATACATCCCGATATCTTCCTTCGGAGAAGGGTGGTTACGCAAGCAACCTACAGTGGTGTGCAAAACTATTTGCCCCCTTCCTGACTTTTTATTCTTTTGCACGTTTGTCACACAAAATGTTTCTGATCATCGAACTCATTTTAATATTAGTTAAAGATAACACAAGTAAACACAAAATGCAGTTTTTAAATGAATGATTTTTATTATTTAGTGAGAAAAAAAATCCAAACCCACATAGCTCCGTGTGAAAAAGTGATTGCTGCCCCCCCCCCCCTCCTTGTTAAAAAATAACTGAACTGTGGTTTATCACACCTGAGTTCAATTTCTGTAGCCACCCCCAGGCCGGATTACTGCACCTGTTTCAATCAAGAAATCACTGAAACAGAAGCTACCTGACACAGAGAAGTAGACCAAAAGCACCTCAAAAGCTAGACATCATGCCAAGATCCAAAGAAATTCAGGAAGAAACGAGAACATGAGATCTATCAGTCTGGTTATAAAGCCAATTCTAAAGCTTTGGGACTCCAGCGAACCACAGTGAGAGCCATTATCCACAAATCGCAAAAACATGGAACAGTGGTGAACCTTCCCAGGAGTGGCCGGCCGCCCAAAATTACCCCAAGAGCGCAGAGACAACTCATCCGAGGGGTCAAAAAAGAACCCAGGGCAACATCCAAAGAACTGCAGGCCTCACTTACCTCAAAATTAAGATCAGTGTTCACGACTCCACTATAAGAAAGAAACTGGGCCAAAACGGCCTGCATGGCAGAGTTCCAAGACCCAAACCACTATAAAGCAAAAAGAACATTACGGCTCGTCTTAATTTTGCTAAAAAAAAAAAACATCTCGATGACTGCCAAGACTTTTGGGAAAATATCTTGTGGATTGACGAGACAAAAGTTGAACTTTTTGGAAGGTATATGTCCTGTTACATATGGCGTCAAAGTAACACAGCATTTCATAAAAAGAACATCATGCCAACAGTAAAATATGGTGGTGGTAGTGTGATGGTCTGGGGTTGTTTTGCTGCTTCAGGGCCTGGAAGGTTGCTGTGATAGATTGAAGCATGAATTCTACGGTCTACCAAAAAATCCTGAAGGAGAATGTCCGGCCATCTGTTCGTCACAACTCAAGCTAAAGCGATCTTGGGTGCTGCAGCAAGACAATGACCCAAAACACACCAGCAAATCCACCTCTGAATGCCTGAAAAAAAAAAATGAAGACTTTGGAGTGGCCTAGTCAGTGTCATGACCTGAATCCCATTAAGATGCCAGGGCATGACCTTAAGAAGGTGGTTCATGCTAGAAAACCCTCAAATAAAGCGGAATTACAACAATTCTGCAGAGAGGAGTGGGCCAAAATTCCTCCAGAGCGCTGTAAAAGACTTGTTGCAAGTTATCGCAAACGTTTGAAGTTATTGCTGCTAAGGGTGGCCCAAATAGTTATTATGTGCAGGGGCAATTACTTTTTCACACAGGGATTTTTTTCTCCCTAAATAATAACAAGATTCATTTAAAAACTGCATTTTGTGTTTACTTCTGTTATCTTTGACTAATATTAAAATGTGTTCGATGATCAGAAACATTTTGTGTGACAAACATGCAAAAGAATAAAGTCAGGAAGGGGGCAAATAGTTTTCTCACCACTGTAGATGTTGCTTTAAACAAAACAAATGATTCCTTTTCTCACTCCGCAAAGTACAGGCAGACATTCAAATCCCAAATCAAAACAGACATTATTATTCATTTTATTCCAGTGATATTTCGAAAACTCTGCACATTAAACTAATTACCATCTTGTTACTATTGTGTTCTTGGGGTTGCAAGGGTGCTTTAGAAAACACAAAATATGCAATGACATTGGATTCTTTTAATAAATAGCAATAAATTTGTTGCTGTTAAATGTAGAATGAACTCTGCCTTTGAATACAGTGTGGTTGAACTGGCTTTGGGTCTGATCAGAAAGGGCCAATGTTAGAGCAGTGGGGTGAAGATGTCTTTGTGACTGCTGTATTCACTCTCTCTAAAGCAAGTGGAAATCCTCCAGGCATAAAAGTCTTTGCCTGCTCGCTCTTGCTGTGCAGTGCCAACATGTAGCCAGTGCCATGGGCAACAAGACACTCGGAGATGAAGAATTAGGTCAGGATGTACAGTAGATGGAAGGAAAGTTATGACCCTCCCTGACCTCAGTTGTCTCCTACAAAGATGTCAAGTCAGTCCATCCATTGAGACACAGCTTTACATTTCTTTTCCAGTGTCAATTCAGTTCTAGTAAATGCATAGAAGCCAGTGTAATATTTCCAGAATTACTTTTTATACATACATTTTGTCCTTCTCGCATTTTCTTTCTCTACCATTTGAATGCTGACATAGATAATTTAGGGTGATCCTGTCCTAGCTCCTTTAAATCAAGTTTAACTTTGGATTTCATAAATACGTGAATATATGACTTATGAACACAGTATTTTTTTATTTTTTCATTTCTACATAACCTCTTCTTCACGTTTTTGTGAAGTAGCAGTGAGTGGTGATACAGTGCCTACTAGTGCTTCATTTGTGAGCTTTTCCAGTTACTCCCAGGTACCTTATTAACCTTGGCTGCAGATTTTTTTTTCTGGTCAATAGCACAAGACCCAAACACTAAACAAATGACACTTCTTTTTAATCTGCATAACGCAACGGACAAGCTGCAATTCTATTTTTGTAAAAATATGTCTTCCTCTTTGTTCGCTGAAATGCATTGCTGCAGTGTGTTAGGGGCAACCCTCCAAGACGGTAGTGGAAGGGTTAAACAAACTCAAATGCACACACACACACACACACACACAAGATGGAGTCAACACTCGTTTAATAAATAAATATAACAAATAAACACAAACACCCGTGGTAAGGCAAAACCTTACATAAACTAAACTTAGAAGAATTAAACTAACTCAAAAACAAAACAGGGAAAAACGTTAACACAAAAAGGCAATCAACAATTGCAAACCAGCAGGCTGCTGGGGGATAATACAAAATAAAACTACTAACTGAACAGAAATAATGCTGAAGCACAGAGCTTACCAGACATGAGTACGAGGGATAATATTAAATGTTAGATAATGAACCCGCACTTGGAACAGGGAGCAAGGAGCTTAAAAAGGCAGAAAGCAAGCGAGGGAATGACGAACCAGACATGAGGAGCAGGTGTGGCACATGAGGGCAATTATCAAGGACACAGGATGAAGACACACACAGGAGAAGAGGCCAGAATAAAAGGTACAAGAGGGTGGAGACACAGACAAAGAGGAAGAGCAGGCAGGAAGGGGCAGGGACAGAAGAGTTAGCAAAATAAAAGACTAGGGAAATAACAAAATAAAAGTAACTGGGACAAGAAGCTAACACAGTGTACACGCAGCACACTGATAAAGGATGGCCGTCTACAAAAATATGTTTTAACCAGAAAACTTTACTCTAAAAATATCTACTGCTTACATGCAGGTCTTACATTCAGTATTTGTAACATTTGAGATTTGTGATTATCAAAGAACCCTGGATGGGGTTTGATCATTTATGGAGTATTAACTTTCCGTTCAAACTCCTGAAAGGTTTTCTTAAAAACTTTCAGTTCCTCCAGAATTTAGATTTGTTTTGGATAAAATGAATGTATTTAACCTGGACATTCACACGAAGCTCCAGGACCATCTTTATAATTAAAATAAGCTAAAATTAAGTAATTTAACCAGAAAATTGACAAGTTCAGGAAGCTCCAATTAAAAACATGTTCCTAAAATTTGTTAAGATAATGACATTGTGCAAGTAATATAAAGAATTCCCGACCCAGTACATTTTCTCTCCCTTTGACAGCATCCTCATCCTTAACAGCATTCTCATGGTGCTCCAGGACCTCCTCATAGACAAATTAAGCACTGGCCCCCACATTATTAAGTTTTTATTGGGCTGGAGTTAGGAATTTTAGTTGACCAGTTAAGTTCGCTCATGCCAAAATCAATGTCTTCATTAATGTCTTTATAGAGCTTAATTTTTAACTTTAGAAAAACAAAAACAAAATAACACTAAATTGCCTGCAATCCCTTATTGTGCTGAAGAATTCAAAATTACTTTCATGAAGCTAACTCTGAAACTAAAGGGCTTAACCCAGCTTGTTAAAAATAACTCCAAACCATCTCCCCCGACCAAAATTCAAAGTTGAGTATCAAGATTCTCCAGACAATAACTAAACACAGAATCCTCCAACAGATGGCTATTCGTCAGATCAGAGAACACATCTCTACGGCTCTAGTGTCTCCTAGAACACTTTCCTTTGCACTTGGTGATGTACGGCTTGCTTGCAGCTGCAAAAACCTTTATCATGATGCTCTAATCTCCCTTATTAAAAGACCACGTGAAGTTTGGATGTTTGGTGACCTTGCACAATATTCACCTCTGACCACTCTGTAGGTGGGCTATAACTTCTCTTCCCTTTTGACAAACCATGACTGATTTTTATCTGTGGAATATTTCATTTTGAGGAAATTTTATGGCTGAACTTCTAGTACCATCATAAAAATTCACTGAACTCCCGAAAGCAGCCCTTTCTTTCCAAATGCAGAAAATTATTACAATTTCTGAATTCAACAAATGGTGTATATATAATATATCACAATAAAATAAAACCAAAAGCTAAAGAAATGAGTTTGTAACACTCACCTATATTTAGGTCATCACAGCAAACTTCTATGGAGTCTGAAGAACAGTCACTGAACTCCTCTAGAGAATCATCGTCATGAATCTGAATTCTAAAATATACATTGGATAAAAAAAACAGAGAATTACAAAATATTTAGACTTTCCAAGAACTTGACCAAGTTAACTTTTTTGGAACCATTTCCAATCTATAAAACATACAATTATTTTAAGTTCAACCTGAACGTTCATTACGTATTGGGACCCCTAGTATGTCAGTTTCCTTCATGCCAGTGTGTCCCTGGGCCACCGGATGCCCATTAGAGCAGATACATCAGGGAGTGTTCAGACTGGCAGAAGAAGCTTTTATAGCATCTACTGTGCCCCAGAAATCCCCGGAGGTTTACTGAGGGCGTACAAGACCGGGATCAGAGAGTGGACAGAAACTCAATCCGCATGACTGATTCAGCACTGGAAAAGATTACGGGCTAATCTGTCAGTGTAAATGATGGACTGTCATATTTATCAAAACTTGGAAGGAAAAAAAGTAAATGAGAGAGGGTTGGGTATTAACGAGTGGTAGAGAGAGTCATTTCTGGAAGGTGGCAACCCTTTGCTGTTTAGCTTCAACCTTAATCAAACACACACCAATTAAGATTGAGATGTCTTGTTTCAAACGACCGTTGGGTTCATTTAAGCAAAGTCGCCTTCAAGGAATGACGTCATGCATCCATTTGATGATGAGGTATCCCAGCTCATTTGTCTGTTGTGGGCTTGTCCGATGTAGGTCTTAATTTACAAGATGAGGTAAGTGTAATCAAAACTGAAGCTGATCCCTTAAGGAAGTTCAACGTCCAGAAAGATAGGGGTTGTCACCAAAATATTTGGATAAGAAGGTATCATGGGAAAGGCTTCTTTATTAGCCTTCAAACACAGACTGCTAAATACCTAACAAACTGCAGAGAGAGAAGAACAAAGGAGTGAGGAGAGGGAAGGGAAATTCCTGAGAGAATAGCCTGCTGCATGTCTCTCCCTCTGAATAAGTGGAAATGGAAGTCATCTTCATTTAACGAGTCTGAAGATTCTTGATTGTGATGGAATTTCTTGTGTGTGATGCCCCTTCCTGCTCTGTCTCTGACTATAAGATTCAAAATGTATTTTTACACGGTTTTGTTTAATTTAATCATGTTTTCAATCCAGAGTGAGCTGGGTCAGTAAGTACCATCTGAATGGGTGTACAACTGGAAACCAACATTTTGAAACTGCTGATCATGTAAAACCTGAGCAATGGTTGATTAATTAACAAGCAGTGATTTTTCAATCTTGACGTATACATTGATGTATGAATATTGATGACTCTTCTAGGGTCAACATAGGTGTTTTTCCCAAAGACATTTTCTACCACAAGTGCAACAGAATTCCATGTTTATTTTCTGTAACATACCTGTATCTGAAAGGTGCTACAGCTGCCATGTTGACCTTTGGTGTCTGTTTCTTTTTGAGCAGTTCAACACTCGAGGTTTCCCGTTTTGCGATCACTGTAGTGTCAATAATGGGATTCTGTGGAAACTCGGGGCTGATCTCATCCGGAGTGCACATCTCCTCGTCTGAGAAGCTACTTGAGGCACTGTTTTGCATTCTTTCTTTGCGATCTCTGAGGAGTCCAGTCCCCAGGTTAGAGGTCTCTGGAAAATGCCTCAAGTTGTTGTTGCTAAATCTGAATGACGGTATTCCAGTTTTGCCATGAATGCTTGCAGAACCTGAACACTCTTCATGACACTTAGCATCTTTTGAAAACAAGCTGTTAGCATTGTCAAACCATCCTGCATGAGAAGAAAAGAGGTCACTCTTTATGTTCTTGTTGGTGTTGGACCGTAGGTCCAACAAGCTCTCTGTCTTGAAGCCATTCAAAGAGTCACTCAAGAACAGAGACTCTTTCCGTTTAATCTGTGGACTGCTGTGGGCTGATCTAGAGTCTTGAGAGTGTCTTTGATAACTAGTGGAAGAACGGAGACAAGGGGGACTTCTTCTGAGAAGATGCTGGCTCCTCAGAGTGCTGTCCCTCAGGATATCTCTAGATGACACAGATGCTGGGCTGCTGCTGCAGGAGGGTCTAGAGGAGATATGTGTAGCCAGTCTTGTAAGACCACTGCTGTTGCTCTTTGGCTCAGGTTTTGGCGAGGGAAGCCTGGTTCTATGAAGAGGGATGTTGGAGCTTGGTTGGGCCCGTGGAAGACTCTTGATGTTCACTCCTCCACTCATTGTACCACAAGGTGCTGTTGGAAAAGATAGAAAAAACATCAAGACATTGGAAAGATGTTTACATGGTTTAGGGATTTTTTTTCTATAAAAATATATATAAAGAATTAATAGATAAATTGTTAAATTAATACGAAATTTGGTCTTACAAGGACTTCCAAAGACGTCCTTCCAAAGTATCTGTATCAAAACGCAAGCTTACATAGGAGCTGGAGAGAAATAAACCAACGGAACTTTCAAAAGGGTTTAACGGTTCTTGTTTTTCTTTTTGTTTTATTACATAATTCAACTATCAGCAGAATTTGTCAGCGGGGGCTAACTCACACATAGTGGTCCATAAAGGAACAGTGGAGCATATTGGTATTGTAATAGAAATACCAGTGCTGAGTTCAGCATTGAAGACACTGCGATGATGTACAATCAATTCAACAGAATAGAGGGAATGTATATAAAGTAAGCGTCTAACTGATTCTGAAAGCTATTTTTTTCAGGATTCATTTTATCATTTAGCAACTACTACATTCTCAATCAACCCAAAAGATACATAAATATCAAAGCTGAATGTTTTTGGAAGTTGGAGTGGGGCTTTTTTTAGTTTTGGCTATCTTAGGAGGATATCTGTGTGTGCAGAATTAATAAAAACCAAATTTATAATGATTTCACTTATTTATTTTTGCCAGGCAAACCAATAAAACATCTCAAAATTTACAATTACACATTTCTGACATTCAAATGCAAAACTCTTTCTTTACAAGGACACCCAAAAGCCTTCCATCCTCTAGTGTTAGTCTCTTGATCTGTTCACCATAAACATTGTGTGCAGCATCAGACTCCCAGACACTCTTCAGAGGGGTGTACGGTTTTCCCTCCTTGTAGATCTCATATTTCATGAGATACAAATGGTTTTCTATGGGGTTCTGATCAGGTGAACAAGGGCCATGTCAATATTTCCTCATCTTTTAGACCTTTACAGGCCAGCCACGCTGTGGAGTAATTGGAGGCATGTGATGGAGCATTGTCCTGCATGAAAATCACGTTTTTCTTGAAAGACGCGACTTCTTCTTGTACCACTGCTTGAAGGGGTCTTCCAGGAAATGGCAGTGGGACTGGGAGTTGAGTTTGACTCCAGCCTCTACCCGAAAATGCCCCACAAGTTCATCTTTGATGATACGAGCCCATACCAGAATCCCACCTCCACCTTGCTGGCGCTTGAATCAGAGTGGAGCTTTCTGCCCTTTACTGTTCCATCCATCTGGCCCATCAAGACTCACTCTCATTTCATCAGACCATAAAACCAAAAAATAAAAAATAAAATAAAAAAATAAATCAGTCTTGAGCTATTTCTTGTCCCAGTCTTTACTTTCATCTTGTGTTCAGTGGTGGCCGTTTCAGCCTTCCTTACCTTGGCCATGTCCCTGGGTATTGCACACCTTGTGCTTTTTGACACTCCAGTAACATTGGAGCTCTGAAATATGGCGGAACTGGTGACAATCTTGGCATCGTCACGCTTGATTTTCCTCAGGTCTTGGGAAGTTACTTTGTGCCTTCTTTTTTCAACACGCTTCTTGCGACCCTGTTGGCTATTTGCCATGAAACGCTTTTTTCGTTGTTCCATGATCGCGCTTCAAAAGCTTGGTAATTTCAAGGCTGCTGCATCCCTCTGCAAGACATCTCACAGTTTTACACTTTTCAGACTCCGTCAAATCTCTCTTCTGGTCCAATTTGCCAAAGGAAAGGAAGTTGCCTAATAATTATGCTCACCTGATATAGGGTGTTGATGTCATTAGACCACACCCCTTCTCATTACACAGATGCACATCAGCTGATATACTTGATTGGTAGCAAGCTTTCAAGCTTCTACAGCTTAGAGTAGGACAACATGCATAAAAAGGATGATGTGTTTAAAATAGTTATTTGCCTAATAACTCTGCACACAGTGTAGTATCAGAATTTCAGGAGATCCATTTTATTTAGTTTGGAAAATCTTTGAAAACTCCACCCAAAACTACCAGATGCAGCAATGAAGTCAATGTGGTCTGATCCAAGAGATTTAAACGTCTGCGTGTCAGATCAATCAGTAGATCTAAGCCAAATGTCCTGATTGTCTTCATCCTGATCCCCAGACTGTCCAGGGTTGACCAAAGTCTTCTCTGTGTACTAACAGTCGCATAGTAACTATTGAACAACACATCAACAGGCCAAACTCAATCTGTCAAGACCAGGCCTCTTCAAATAACTCCCTGTCACATCAGGGTTTCCATTCGGTGATCCCCGAAGTGATGGAAGACGAGCTTGAATGCAAGCCACATACATGGCTTCTAATATCATGATTCTGGTTGATTAAGCAATTCCCTTCGGAGTAAATGTGGGAGCGAATGGAGAGTACATGTGGCTTTGTAACTGACAGGCATGTGGATGGTTGGATGTTATGGTTACAATTATATTTACCTTTTGACCATTTAGAGGATTGTCTTATTGCTGTCTACTCTAATTCAGTAGTTCGAAATCTTGTTGGAGGTACTGACCAATTTAATATGAAAAATCATAAAAAAAAATTAACGGTCATGAACTACCGTATTTTTCGCTGTATAAGACGCACTTTTTCTTCCCCAAAACTGAGGGGGGAAAGTTGAAGTGTCTTATACGGCAAATGCAGAACGCCGCGGAGTGGAGGGTCACGGCCGTAGGAGAGGAGTAAGAGAGGCTTTTACAAACACTTCAAGCATTTTTTACCCAACGTTTCTTGCATTGCAAAGGACTCTCTAATTGCATACAACTTCCAAATAAACAGAAAACCCTTTTTTTGCAAAAAAAAAGCATGTATGCAAACAAACAAACTAAAACAGATCTGTTTGAGCATTGTCGTTAGTAAATATATTTGTTCAGGGGGACAAACTAGTCGGAGTGGAATCTAGCATGATTCGGCTGATATCGAGAAAACAGATGCTGCTAACTGTCAATGTACATTCCATTGCTGGAGGAACTCGTTTTGAATCATTTCCTCAATTTATTTAATTTACGTAGAAGGAACCCTGTTTCATGACGAAAGTCGAAATGAAGCTTAACTGCAATCCCAATTTAAGATATTTTAACAAAAATGCATCATGATCATAATTATTTTGTCTACATCAAAACAATATATGTCTATAATCTACAAATAACAATTGTCTAAAATAACAATCTGGGCAATGCAATTGTTAATATACAAATAAAACAAATAAATAATTTGTATTATTATACTAATTTTGGTTATATAAATTTTTTTTAAATGTTTTTACACGTTTCTCCATTGGTCCAGTTGTTCCTGTGTCAAGTGAGCCGCAATTCAAAATATATTGTTTCTTTAAAAAAAGTTCCAGACTTTAATTTGTCCCAATAATCTTTATTGCAAGAATTGTCACCGGAAAAATTTGTGAGTTTTATTTCTACCTTCATCCGAAACAACACTAGCTGCCTTTCCATCCACCTTTTATAAGCGCATTTTGGAATATCGCATTAAAAACCCTGGATTGACATGCCAAAAATGCACATACACTTTAAAAATGTAAATAAAAACAATTATGTGCACAACTGAGTAGGATAAACTTTTTATCTGATAAGAGAAAATTGCCATAAATTTGGATGGAAATGCATTTACTGAATAAATCTCAATGCTATGGCAATGTGTAAAATTCCTAAAGTGTGTCATTTTGTGGTTTGGGATCATCCCCCCAACTGTTTGACCGGCTGTGTTCCCAAAGAGTAGTCTCCCGCCTCCAAAAGCAAGATGAAATGAAAAGTTATTATATACAAAAAAAGGGCTCTCTTAACTCCATAACTTCCATTTTTTTATATTTGGGACTAGATTATCAGGAAGTGGTGATTTTTTTTTCTCTTGGACTGAGGGATGGAAACGATGCTTTATTCATAAAAAAATTACACAATATTACAGCTTTGCACATAAAATGATTTCAAACCACTGGAAACATGACTACTGACACAACTCAGGTGTAAAAGGAGATAAAGTGAAAAGACTCAACTGCAAGAGCTGGATTAACAATAAAAAACTTTTGAATATCAAAAAATAATAGAAAGAACCCACTTGGGATCTAACTAAACCTCAGCAGAAAAGGAAACTAACTACTGAACATAAAACAAACTCTAACAAGAGTGAGTGCTGCATAAATACAAATAATATAAAGCAAACTGACTCTTAAAGTAACAAAATATAAATCAATAACAAGCTTACTTACAACAGGGGTCTGGAGAAGAGCAACAGGAAAAAGACATAGTGCAATGATGAAAATAACTGCAACAGGGAGAGCAAACAGAGAATATAAAGGGGAAACAAATCAAACAACAAGATTAGGGACAGATGAGGAGGTAATTAGGAAGAAACTGGCAGGGAGGGGCCGGAGCAGGAGGGAGAGCTGAACACTAGCTGTGTCTAAATCCAAAAGTGTGCATCCAAGTGTTCTTCAGATGCGTCCTCCTTTCCTCTGAATTCGGAGGATGCATCGCAACTATCCTTCGTGTACCCAGATATCCCAAAATGCTTTGCAGTTGAACAGGATCAACAAAAAACACTTGAATTTGAACGTAAATGTAAGAAACAGGTTTTTATTAAGGGCGGTATTTAAGGGACTCTTTAAATGCTTGAAGTGTTGGAAGTGTTTTATGTTAAAAAACATGCCATTAAAAACAGTTACGCATGTAGCCGACTAAATGTGAACTAAAGATTGGTGTGTGTCATAATAAGAAGCAGACGGTGGAGTTTATAAAACTTATAAAAAAGAATGAAGTGAGATAGAAATCCTGGTTTAAATTACACATAAAATAGGGAACCACTCCACAAGGAAATGTGACCAATGCTGCTAAAATGAAACTATAGAGCATGTTTTAATACAATGAAAAGCATAGACAAAGGAAAGACTAAAAAAATAATAAAGTAATAGAACAATTAAAAAAATATATATTAAGCAACGATAAACTCACAGTGATCTTAACATTTCCCAATCAAAATATAAAATCTAAAAGAATCACTTAAAGAAAAATAGCAATATTACGTTTCATTCATTCATTCAATTCTGGATCCAAACTACTGATCCAGCGGGTGGCGCTACTACGCCATAAGAAAACTACCAAAACACAACAGAAGAAGAAGAGGCTCGTCCTGTTTACTAACGGTTTATGCAGCCTTCGGAGGATCGTCCCAAGCCGCAGCCTTCAGAAGGACACTCCGAAGCCTTCTAGAAACTGGGTTGAGACACAACCGATGACTCAGAATGGGGTACACAAGAGGAGACCCTAATAACGGGCCACATGTTTATCTACACTCTTTGGTTCTATATAGAACCAAAACTGGTTCTTTGGCTCGTAATCATTGGGAAACCTTTTTTGATGCCATTTAACTCTTAGAACCAACCATCAAAGCGCTATTAAGCTCTAACTTAGTCCTATTTTGAACCAATCAACTGCTTTAGAACCACAAGTACCAAAAAGGCTTTACACCATTAATGTGCTCTAACAGTATCTGAAAAACCACAAAGAGCTGGTGAAGAACAAAAAAGAGCTTAAGAGTTTTTAGGGCAAAAAAAAGCAATATTGCGCTTAAAATATGCCTTTTTATACCTTTAAATCTGCAAAGAACCACTGAAGAACCAAAAAGAGCTTAGTACTGAAAACCATTTGTCAATCACAAGCAGAGAATCATTTGTGCCAAAGACTGAACTACTGAAAAGACCTGAAGATGGACTTGAACATCACAAAACAACCATATCAAACAATTTCAGCATTTAAAACAATTAAGAACCAAACCAATAAATTGCAAACATTTTTAGCTTTACCTATGATTCCATTTCAGACTAAATGATTCCAGTCCAAATCTGTTTCAAATTTCTGAGTTGGTACAATGTGGAGAAAAAGGAGAGCGTGTGTCGACCATGTGAGTTCTAGAGTCACATGATCCGTGAATACAGGCAAACATTTTCACCCGTTTCACAGCTTTTCCTTTCCATGGATTGATTCAGAAGAGTTAATGAATCACATAAAACCAGAGCTCATTAAAACACATCGAAACTTCAGCGAGCTGTTTAGAGAACTGGCCATAAGCAGATCATAATCATGATCCTTTCTTTTCAATATATTTTAATCATGAAAGTTAATGAAACTGTTTAAATAATGAACAGTGGTGCAAAGAGTACTGAAATATCATTCTCAAGTAAAAGTACCTTTAAAAATAAAAGTATCTGTTCTAAATATGACTCCAAGTACAAAAGTAGCTCTTCTAAAACCACTCAAGGGTAGATTACAAATGAAAAATGTAGCTCACATCTGAACTATTTTCTTAGGGATGTTTCTAAGCAAGAAAGAAATAGAGGAGAAGTAAAGAGGGAGAAAGAGAAGAAAGAAACAGATAGAGAAGAGAGAGTGAGCCTGAGAGAAAAGAGACAGATACATAGCATGAAGAGCAAGAGCGAGCTGGAGGAAAAAGAGAGGAGAAAAAAGAAAGGAGAGAGAAATTGAGAGACAGAAAGGGAGAGAACAAAAGATAGAGATATGAGAATGATATAGAAGAGAGAGATAAAAAGAGAAAAATACAGAGCACAGACAAAGCAAGAAAACAGAGCAGAAAAGAGAAAATGAGAGAAAAAATGGATACAGAGAGCGCAAAGCAGTAGTAAGACAGAAAAATCTCAACTATTTCTCAGGGAATTGAAACAATATAAAGAAAACAAACGGTTCTTCCAAAATACTTTCTATTATTGGATTGGTTGTATTTAAAAAAAATTTAAAAAATAAAGTAGTTGAAGAAAAGTAGTGCAGTAAAAGTGCAGATACACAACTAGAAATGTACAATAAACTAAACACTTTAAATCTACTCACTAAGTTCAAATTTCAGAGAAAAACTACTCCCTTAAAGTAATTTGAGTATTTGTAATTAGTTATTAATATACCACTAATATACCATATAATTATACCACTTTTAACTGAAGTGATATTTTCTTAATTTGTTTGTTTATTTGTTTTTATATTCATTTCTTTTTAGGCGGGTGGAAGATGTTTGCTTAAAGAATATTTGAAAGCTATATTTTCTATATTCCCTGGTCAAAAAATAATAGGTAATAAGTGCTTGCCTTCTATTGGATAACTACAGACATGAGTGATTGTCTTTCACCTGGCAACAAGTGAAACATTTAACCTCAATTGGTGCAGTGAGTTGCTTCCCAAAACTTCTAAGGAGATGCAGAAACTACTAAAATTGGTTTAAGAACTGTCCAATTAAGAACTGGAAAGATAGTGACCCATCGTCTTCGAGGATGAAAAAAATCCTGATCAGAAATCACCTAAACGTTTGGTGAAGTCAAATAAAAGAAAAACAACGGTAGAACCCAGGGCCGTGTTTGATAATGGAAGCATTTCCACGGGGAACAGCTGGCGAGCTGTGTAGCCTTCAGAAAACCATGAATCAGTGAGATTTACCCAGATAACTGGACTCTGGAGCGATGAAAGAAGGTCATGTGATCTGATGAGTCCAGGTTTACCCTGCTCCAGATTGATGGGTGCATCAGGGTAAGTGGTGCACCCATCATGCCTACTGTACAAGCCTGTGGGGTAGTGCTCTGATCTGGGGTTGCTGTAGTTGGCCAGGCTGACTGTTTGAAGATACTCAATGACCAGGTTATTCCATCATTCTTCACGCAAGTATTGGGCCTTTTTTTGGTGGGGACTTTTATCTTTAATATTTAAAAAGTGTGCATTGTAACGCTACTCAATCAATCTGTTATGGGTCGGATCAGAGGCTAAAACTGTGTTTGTTCCTGTTGATTAATAATCTGTCCAGAAAGAGGAAGAAAACATCGAGTTTCACTTCCATCCTTTTCTTTGTTTTTTTAATAATCCTATAAATGTCAGGAGAGCTCCGGGCTCTTCAAATGCTCTATTAATAATCATTAGGAGTCTAGTCCCAACAGATGGGACCTCACATCTGCGGGTCCCTCTGTCTAAATGGAATGCCATGGAAGTTTCCATCCATAAGTCAGACACAAATTCTCACTATATGGAACCAGGGTAATCCCAAGTATGTCCAGAAAGATGGTCGACAACCATCAGCAAATGAACACACTCAGATTTACTGATGTGAAGTATTACGTATGGTGCTACAGATGTGCTTCAGTTGAGCATTTGAAGGTTTGTAGAGTCCTCCCCCTTGTGGTTGGCGTTAGATCTTTCATAATGTTTCGATGATGATTGGATCTTTCATGTCCTCAAAAAAAAAAAAAAGCTCAGTTAACTGCTTTGAAAAAAAAACGAGAGTAGTTTTATTTGTAAATTTAATTTTTCAAGCTGTCTCCGGTTGCCTCTAGACGTAATAAACAATAGATGTTGAATTAGTCGGATATAAAACAATCTATAAAATATTGCTGTACATTTACAGGGCAGTATTATATTGTATTTTCATAAATGCTGCATCTCGAGAGTTTAGAATTTTTAGATAATGTCGCATTTTATAGAATAGTGTGGTTCTGTAATAAGCGTTTTGTCCTTTTCATAAACGCGGGTCAGCAAATCAGGAAGCTCCTTTGTCAGAATAATTAATAAAAGTCTTTAGTGCCATCTGCTGACTTAAACGTAGTATTGCACAAGATATTAAAAGATCTAAGAATAGCTCAACGCTTAACTTATTAAATTACGATTTAGTTCAAGAAATGTAACATAAAAAGAAAACTGGATTATTGTTTTAGACGAGTAAGTAATTTTCCACTCAGTTCATGCATTTGTTTTTGTTTTTATTAGAGATAATTTGATGCTTCTCTGTTTACGTATTAGCTATTACTTATGTTTAGAATTTACTTTATTTAGCTGTTTTAATGGCTACAATTTACTTCAAAGCCCTTTTCCTCCAGGTAAGAAAAAGAAAATAGCATAAAAAGTCATAATTTTGAGATACAAAAGTACAACATATGCAATGTTAGACATCAGTGGGTCAAAAAAGTCAAACTTTCGAATTTTGTATCAAAATTTTTTGATGTTTTATCTCTTTTTATTTCCATAAAGTAAGTCAGCAGCAAAAAGTGCTCCAAAACTTCCTGGAAGACTGCTGCATTGTCCTTGGACCTCAGAAAACACAGCGGACCGGCACCAGCAGATAATGTGGAAACTTTATCCTGGACCTGGATTCTATGCCTCTCCTCTTTTTCTACAGACTCTGAGGCCTTACATTTCCAAGGATGTTGTAAATGATCCTTAGTTTTATCCTCGGACCACTCAGCAGCCAAAGGCGAGACACTTCTGATGCACCAGAAATACAACAGCAGAAACCCATGTCTTGTATACATGTGTGGTGGTTCCTGAAGCACTCAACTCCAGCCGCAGACCTCTCTTTGTGAATCTCCCCACATTTTTATATGAGATTTTTTTTCACAATCCTCTCCTGATCACCCATTGCTTGTATACTTCATTTTCTATCACCTCTTGATTGCTTGGACACTGACCTGACCAACAGAAGTTTGTAAACGATGATAAATTGCAAATATGGTCCCGACAATACATCCTGGGTCTAATACTCTTGGTTTAAAAACGAGACAAGCAAAGCAGAATAACGCACTGGGTTCCTCACATACACAAAAACCATGTCTTGTTGTTCATGAAGCACTGCGGTGGTTCCTGAAGCACACGCTCCATCCACAGTCTTGAATCTCCTCTCATTTCTGAAAGTGTTTTGTTTCACAATCCTCTCCAGATTGATCTGTCACCTATTGCTTGTACATTTTATTTTCTATCACATCTTTTCCTTCACCTCTTGATTGCTTGGACACAGACCTGTCCAACAGACCACTTGTAAACAATTACGGTCCCAACTCTTCATCCTGGGTCAGAAATGAGACAAGCAGAGCAGAATAAAGCAATGGCTCCCTCACATACACGGAAACCATCTTTTGTATATTTCTGTGGGTCCTGAAGCACTATTATTCTTATCCTTAACGTGTTTTGTTTCACAATCCTCTCCAGGTTTCTCGGTTTTATTTTCTACCACATCTTTTCCTTCACCTCTCAATTGCTTGGACACATCTCTTTTGTGTTTGGACCTCAATGCACATCGTATGTTTATAAATCACAATGTTCTAGCTACAGTTTCATTTTAATAATGACTCATGGCAGAGACTCTGAGTCAATTGTTCCTTATTAAACAGAGCTGTTACACACTGCATAAAAGGTGCTTTTCAGAAATCGCTCTTATGGGATTTAAACAGATGAAACTCCCCTTTATTCATTCATTGTGTGTGACCGATGTGCTGCTTCCTTTACCCGCCCCTTACACTGTTTGGTGTTTCAGATAAACTGTGAGTAACTCAGTGGACAAAGAGCGTGTTAATCATCACAAACCTGCGTGTTTCCACCTGGTGACTCATAAAGCCCAACACAATAAACTCTCACTCAGATAATTCATTAACTGCCCCTCACAGATCTGACCATTGTTCTCAGTCCATTTGTGTTTGGTTGTGTCCTCGGACCAGGGTTTGACCCCATCAGACATTGTGATCTGTAGTGAGAGCAGAGAGCAGGTGGAGGAACACCTGGAAAGTTGGAGGTCAGCTCTAGAAAGAAGAGGAATGAAAGTCAGTCGCAGTAAGACAGAATACATGTGTTTGAACGAGAGAGAGGGAAATAGAACAGTGAGGTTACAGGGGGCTGAGGTCAAGAGGGTGCAGGAGTTTAGGTATTTGGGGTCAACAGTCCAGTGTGGCGGGGAGTGCGGAAAAGAGGTGAAGAGACGAGTGCAGGCAGGTTGGAGTGGGTGGAGAAAAGTGTCAGGGGTGTTGTGTGACAGAAGAGTGTCAGCAAGAATCAAAGGAAAGGTGTACAGAACAGTAGTGAGAGCAGCTATGATGTATGGGTTGGAGACTGTGGCAGTGAGGAAGAGACAAGAGGCAGAGATGGAAGTAGCAGAGATGAGGATGTTGAGGTTCAGTTTAGGAGTGACGAGGATGAACAAGAACGAGCACATCAGAGGGACAGCTCAGGTTGGTTGTTTTGGAGACAAAGTCAGAGAGGCCAGGTTGAGATGGTTTGGACATGTGCAGAGGAGGGATAGTGGTTATACTGGTAGAAGGATGCTGGAGATGGAGATGCCAGGCAAGAGGTCAAGAGGAAGACCAAAGACAAGATATATGGATGTGCTGAAAGAGGACATGAAGGTAGTTGGTGCAAGAGTAGAGGATACTGAGGACAGAGTTAGGTGGAAAAGGATGATTCACTGTGGCGACCCCTAAACTGGGAACAGCCGAAAGTAAAAGGAGAAGTCTTCATTTAACCTTCCTGTATTTTTGATCATATGACATCGGCAATGGAGCTTGCCACAATAATTATTGGCTTCCTCTGTGGTTCCAGAAACACTCATTCCAGCTGCAGTCCTCTCTTTGTAACTCTCCCCTTATTTTTTGAATGGCCTTTGTTTCACAATCCTCTCCAGGGTGGTTATATATCTATTCCTTGTACACTTTATTTTCTACCACATCTTTTCTTTCTCCTCTCCAATGCTTGACACAAACTTACCCAACAGACAACGGACAATTTTGAATACGGTCCCAACTCTACATCCTAGGTCAAAATGAGACAAGCAAAGCAGAATAAAGCAATGGCTTCCTCACATACGCGGAAATCATCTCTTGTATATTCCTGTGGGTCCCGAAGCACTTTGGTGGTTTCTGATGCACTGTGGTTTCTGAAATACTCAACCAGAGCCGTAGTCCTCTTTTTGTGAATCTCCTCTCATTTTTGGATTTTGTTTCACAATCCTCTCCACGGTGGTTAATCACCTATTGCTTGTGCACTTTGCTTACTACCATATCTTTTCCTTCACCTCTTGATTAATTGTACACAGACTTGTCCAACAGACCACTTGTAAACAATGAACAATTTGGAATATGGGTCCAAACATCTGGGTCAAAAATGAGACAAGCAAAGCAGGATAAAGCATTGGCTTCCTACCATACATGGGAACAATCTCTTGTATATTTCTGTGGGTCCAAAAGCACTATGGTGGTTTCTGAAGCACTCAACTCCAGCCGCAGCCCTGGAATCTCCTCTCATTTTTGAATAGGCTTTGTTTCACAATCCTCTCCAGGGTGGTTAATCGACTATTGCTTGTACACTTTATTTTCTACCACACGTTTTCCCTCACCTCTCGACACCTTGTAAGCAATGAACAATTTTGAAAAGGGTCCAAATCCATCCTTCCTATTACAGCTTCTGAAACTCCTTGAAGCTCTCAATTGTTGGCTACTAAAAATTGTACAATGCCGGGTACACTTCTCTTTAAGGGACGTCTCAGTTCTGCACTCCGTTTGTATGTATATTGCAAATAAAAGCGTTTGTAGTTCTTTCTCCTTCTAGCAGCTTCACCGTGACAATCATAAAGTGGGTGTTTTTTGTGTCACATGCAGGGACGATTCTTTCTGGCCAATCAACTAGCGCAACAATTCACAAGGATGTTGCAATCAAGTTACCACTTCGCCCAACTTACCCTTTTTTAGAATGGGTACCAATAAATGATACAGAACTAGGCAGAAAAGCACCCAAAAATTCAATAAAACACTCCATAGGCCGTCAATTCCTCCGCAGAAACCTTACTAAGAGATGTTTCGATGTTAATCGTCATGTTTTGTGATGGTTGACCATGAAGCCAATGAATCTCGGCAGAGAATTCAACTAGTCCAGACTAAAAACACATACAGCACCTGTTGGGGAATTCTTAGAACTATAAAGAACTATACAGAATTCAGCAAACATCCTGATAGATCCCTGTCTGGTTTGTAGTGGAGTAAACAGACACCGTCAAATATTGTACTCTTCACATCTCGCCAAAGATCCAACCCCTCGATCTCTGTGATGAGAAGTCTTAATATTTTATCTATCGAAAAGAAAACCGTGTGTCGTTCAGAAACCAAAAGACATCTAATTTCCACTAAAGAGTCAGAAATCTTACCTTCGAGCCGGAATGCTCGGTAAGCTCCTTCTGAATGCCGTGAAAGAACGCGGGCAATGTGTGATCCCAAGAAACAATAGGATCTGTTTTTTCCTGGATTACACACGCATCCTTCGGCGTGCTTTTCCAATGAAACACAAAGTCCGCTCTGAGGAAACAGGAAGTTTTCTAGCAGTGCACCAAAGCCCTCTTCCAATCAGCAACCCCTGAGCTCGAGGAAGTCTTACTCATTCACAAAAGTTGCCTGAGCTGATGTCTAAAGACAAACTCAAGTGAGGATGAGTGAAAGCATGACCCTCATTCAAACTGCACAGTCATGCTGGGTAACTAACAAGTGTCCTCATCCCAACTCCCTCTCACTTTACCTCCAGTCAAATCATGAGGAGCATCCTTTGACACAAAGCGCTGGCTGTTTGGAATTCAAGCATCTGTTCTCTAAGGGTCTTATCATGCAACCAATCTCAAGCTCCCTCTCTGACTCACGTCACTGTCCTCATGCCGCAGTGTTTGCCTGCAGTCCTGATCCTCCCCTTCGCCCCTCTCTCTCTCTCTCTCTCTCTCTGCTGGTAAAAGGAGCTGGCTGTGTTCCTGCTCCCTGTGAAATATTACCACTTTCCTAGATCAGTGGGTACCTCAACCATTAGGAAGATGAAGAACAAATTCTGGATGCGAGTGAATCTGAGACAGCTTTGATGATAAAGCAGTAAATAGTCTAGGCGTAGTGTCTCTCTGAGTCAAATCCTACACTTTCAATGTTTTGTATAAAACTATAATATATAAAATGATCCCTGTGACGCCTTTTCCAATTAAAGGAGTTCTTTCTGTCACGTCTAAATGGGAAATCAGGCTCAAAAATACCTCAAACGTTTAGTTGTTACCCATTTTGAGCCACAAGTGTGTTGACATCGTAAGCCCTGTCCAGACGTACCTAGTTATTTAGAAAATGGGGGTTTTTCTGCACGGTTATGCTGTTCATTTATACATAAACAAAGCACTGTTGTCATGTAGCTCAGCGTTTTTTTTAAAATGACTGCCAGGGGGAATCGTTTCAAAAAGTTGAAAACAACGAAAATAGGGTTTTCAGGGGTGTTCTAGTATTTTGTCTGCGTAATTTGGAATTATGCATGAAAAAAAAATGCTCGATGGAAACACCAAGATGAGCATAAATAAAAAAAAAATAAGATAATATGAATTTTTAACCAATAAGAAAAAAAAGTAACTCCTGCCTCTCGGCCCAATGTATGCTGGCAGACCCCCGTGACCCCAAAAAAGGGAATAGGCGGGTTGGAAAATGAATGAAAACATAAAATGTAAATAAACTGTGATGGAAAAGCATTTACCGAATAAATCCCAATGCAAGGAACTCGGGCACGATTAATGGAGAAACCAACGGAGAAAATATATCAGAAACGTTTTTTTGGTCATTCTAAAAAGCAAAAGTTTGTCATCAAAGATGTTCAGGATGATCACGTCCCAGGATGACCAGCTGCGTTCTCAAAAGGGAAAAAATAAAATAAAAAATCTGAAAAAGTTCCCAAAAGTTAAAGCTGATCCTGATAACGTCACACACCATCATTGAAAACCAACAACAACAAAAAAACCCCTACGTCTGCTTTTCTTTTACAGTCTAAAAATGTGATACGATCATTAAACAGTTTTTGCAATCAAAAACGAGTGGTATGTTTTAAAATACTAAAAAACAATTCACACACTGGTGCCATTTATATAAACACATACTAAGCCAGCAATTAGCTGAAAAACAAAATTTGAAGAAAACTGGTGATTTTAAGCATTTTCCATCATTTTTAAATCATGGGTCCAAATAGACCCGCGAACACCACAGATGTAAACAGGTTTCTAACACAACACAAGGGTTAACTGAAGCATAAGAAAGCAAAAAAAAAAAAAGTAATGAATACTAAATATCAAGTCAGTGGCCATAGAAGATTGTGGCATATTCACAGAAATATACAAAAATACACTAACTGGTGATTCTTTAGTCCACAATTATTATAATTTTTGTCTAAAATGAATAATATTGACCATTGTTTTCATTTTGACATATTTTCATTACTGTCTCCTCAAACTGATACGATACAAAAATGTGATGAAGAAATTTGAAATATATGTACCGGTTTATAAATAATCCATGTTATAGGAGCTTTCTGTCAAAAAAAAAAAATCACAAATAATTATAGGAGTATGATTTTTATTTTATTCAGGAACATACACATATTCCCTCATTGTCTTAGATCCTACTCTGACATGAGGAAGGAGTAGCCCTTGGGGTGTGAAGCGTGCAACCCAAAGCATTTCCTTTCCTTAAAATATCCTTTTCAATCACTGTAATTCAGGACATGGAACAAGTAAAATGTGCTAAAATGAGAGCAGTCTTTTAAAAGTGGGGGATAACAGTCATTTAGGCACTGGATGCTAAGCTCAGGCAATGCTAAATAGCAGTTAGCAACAGAGGGCATGTTTTAATGAGGGCCGCAGGAGGGCTTTACACACACAGCTGTGCTTGTAAATGGGTATCATCTCCTTTTCCTGGAGATTTGAACTGAATAGTCTAATTAAACAGTGGGGGATTTAGCCGTGAAGAGAAACAGGCTCTCACCGCTAGCTGTGAGATTTAGCTACTGTTTAGTTATCAAACACTTAACTTAAGCTGGCTAAAGGCTACAACATGCTTCTAATAACAGGTACTTAAGATCCCACAAAGAGAAGACATGCTGATGGAAAACGGAAGATGTTTTTAGTATTTAGAGAAAATTACATTACGTCAATATCATTTGATTAATATCCATCAAAATTAACTTATTGTATACTCAATATGTCTGAATGAGTAAAATGTAACTATACCAAGAAACAAATGACTTAAGCATGTGAATTTCAACACAGTTTGTAAAACAATTTTAAAACAAAATTGGAACTAATGAATAAAATGAAAATTTCACCTCAGTATTTGGTGTGAACACCCTTTGCCTTCACTGTGTGCTGGAGGAAGGTGAAAACGACATGGGATCAGGAACCAAATACATTTATTTACAAGATTTACAAAAATGTACAGAAATATAATGTCCCTTGAATAAAACGGAACTTAATGTTGAACTCACTGTTGGAGCCAAAAGCAAGGAGGCTGTCAGGAACTCAAGATGGCCTAAGAAACAACGACAGGAGTGGAGCTGAGCAGTAAATAAGTCACTGAAGCTGAGTACTTTGCTGATGCAGACTGAGTGACATTTGAACCCAGAAGAAGAAGACCAGGAACACTCATGGAGAGTCAAGGTGTGTGAACCGTAGATCTGACAACTGAGGTGGTGTGCGAATGAGCTTTCTAGCAGAAGGTGACTGATCAAGTGCTCCTGATTCCTGGTAGAGTCTCTCCTGGAGACATGCAGCAGGTACATTTCTAGGTACATCAAATCCTTCTGGACTCTGTGAAGGCCTCCCCATCACTTCCAGTACTTATTGTTCTTTACGCTGAAAATGGATATTAATGACTGCACATTCGAGATCAGGACTTCGTTTCCTCTTCTCCGCTAAGTATCGTTGGCTGACCACTGCATCAATAATCTTAAGTGCTCCCCATTTTTTGTGCTTCTTCAAAAGAACTGGACCAGCACATCATGAAACACCTGAACTATTACTCTGGGAAAGACCTTGCTGATGCAGTATAACTAGCTTGTGTCTTGTTGCTATACTCACGTTGGTAGCAGAGTTGGGCTGTTCCTTAATCAGTTTTAAGCTTCAAACACAGCTGTTTCAGTTAATGGTAATAATAAATCTGACTAATCCTGAGAAAATATGCTGGATTGAAGGCCAAATATTGATTTGATTTGGATTTTTCTTTATTTATTATAAAAAAAAATCTTTTTTTTTTTCAGAAAACCTTTATTCACAGCATTTTCTCACACCTGCCTTTGCACAGTATACTGTCTATAACCTCAAGTAAACAAACCAAGGCTACCTCAAAAGGCTTGATTTTACACGAGCACTGGGGACCAATACTCAGATTGGAACTGGATTCGATGTCTTCTGAGTTGATAAAGTAATTGTGGTAATACATTATTCAGAATTCCAAAAACTAGAAGGCATCTTTGAAGTTGGCTTAAAATAAAAAAAAAATATTTTACAAGCAAAATCAATTGTTCACTGAAACAGAATTTTTGGTTGTTGTGGAGAAGTCAGTGACATCATACAAAGTTCCCCATGCCAATGTGAGTGATCGAAACCAACCCCCATCTCTCATGGGTTTTTCATAAGCTGAGATGGAGTCTATCATCTACCAAAGCTGAGATGGAGTTCAGAAAATTTGGTTGCTAGGGTAAACAGCCAGGTTGCTATGGAAGGGTCAGTGATATAATATAATGCTTCTTTTTGTTAACTAAATTATGTCGACCAATCTCCGTGTCTATCATCTACCAAAGCTGAGATGGAGTTCAGAAAATTTAGTTGCTAGGGTAAACAGTCAGGTTGCTATGGAATGGTCAGTGACAATATAATGCTTCTTTTGTTGACTAAATTATGTCGACCAATCCCCATATCTATCATCTACCAAAGCTGAGATGGAGTTCAGAAAATTTGGTTGCTAGGGTAAACAGCCAGGTTGCTATGGAAGGGTTAGTGACATAATATAACGCTTCTTTTTGTTAACTAAATTATGTCGACCAATCCCTGTGTCTATCATCTACCAAAGCTGAGATGGAGTTCAGAAAATTTGGTTGCTAGGGTAAACAGTTTGGTTGCTAGGGAGCGTGATTTGTAAGTGATGTCATACAAATGTTTAATTTGTTACTGTAATAAACATAAATAAAGGCACATTTTTGTTGCCTTTATTTGGGTTTTTTTCATATCCATTAGACTGCTAATCTGTCAGTGTGGTCAGTTTGTAACGCAAAATGAGAACCTCAAAGAAACTTTCCAGAATTCCTTCAGTGGTACCAGTCGGAAAAGATAGAGCAACCCAAGTTAGACCAGTTTTAATGTTTTTGCAAAGTTTGGTGGCTGTAGCTCAAATGGTCTAGGAGGAGATGCGTGTAGAATTTTTTAACCAAAGACATATAACAATATTTTAGCCTTTACAAGCCAAATGATAAACTTAACAATGAAACTATCCTTTCTGGACGTCTTACACAGTCTTACTATTTTCAACATTGCAATATTAGTGTACCAAATGATTTAATCATCAAAAGCATTATACATTTCTCCCAGTGATGGAACTCATGGACAGTTCATATATTTATCAGTCCACAGACAAATAACTGCACACTTAAATTTCCTTATTGCTCGAGGAGACGATTCACTTGCTTCTCTGATGAGCCATAAAGCAAATTAGCCTCAATGACACATTTAAACAGATTTCCTTCGTTTAAGCAGATTGGGAAGGTCACTCATGCAGACCTTGTTAGACACTGACCTCACTCGTGGAGCCAGGATTACTTTACACACAATATCACCCGAGACCACTACATCCCAGAAAGCACTTGGGTGACTCAGCTGCTGAGTAACTGATCTGATAAAATGGCTCCAACTGAGCAAACGGCCCTCTGCGGATTACCTAAATGTTTGCTCATCACAATATAAAATGCATCAAGAGACAACAGGAAGAGCACAAACACATAACAAGAGTAGCCGAGCTGAAACCACATTCTCTGGCATCAATAAAAACTGGTGGTCTGTGTCGGCATAGCAATGCTGCGGAAAAACATCCATCTTTCTGGGAAATGCAGAGAGGTGGGTGGATCATCCAATGGTTTTAAGAACTATTCCACCAAATGAGAGGCATTCCTGGGACATGTATAAGAGAGAAAGAACACACTCGTTTAATGCCACCTAGAGGTGAAAGGTGGAATTGAAAGCGGTAAATTTAAATATTGAAGTTCCTCATCAGATACTTTATTTATTCGTCGGTCTGTCTGACTTTATTGTTTGTTTGTTTTTTTACAGGTTTTGTCTACAACACAAGGAACTTTGTTATAACAGCTTTTGATATTTAACAGCTTGAAGGATCTTCCTGCTCCTCCATAACTTTAAATGTCCCAAAAGACTCTATTCAGTGTTGGCAGATGTAGTGATAAGCCCACTGAAAATCTGTGGAGGGAGATGAAGGTTTGAGTTGCCACATACCCTGCCTTAAGGTCTAAATGACTTGAAGACTGGGACACAATCTCTCCTGAGTGGCAACTTCTGGCCTCTGTGACTGCCAACCAGGGTAAAGGAATCAAATTCCAAATTCAGTTTTAAAGAGCTTGTATCATCATTTTGTAAAGTTAATTTGGTTTTTGAAGTTTTCAACAACATGTTGAAATGCATCCAAGGTTAAAAAACACCTTATTTATCTTTTAATAAATCTTTTAGTTTTACCAACTCAGTAATGAATCATTTTAAAAATCATTATTACAAAACTCCTCCTTTATGTGACACAAACTGTGATGATTGGTAGTTCATAACACATGCATCCCAGAAACAGACGTCTAACAACAAATAATACTCATATTTTATGTAAAAGTACATTAAAAGTGAACAAACCATGACAATAAATTCTTAACCTGTAAACTGAGGAGAAAAAGTGCTCACTACTTGGCAAACTGGCACATTCAGCCATGTAACCTATATTATCTGGGCATCTCACTTTCACTAACAGTTACAGAAGTTTTAAATACATTGAACTAAGCAAACTTTTATGAGATCTGGTGCCATAACAAAACAAATTTGACCTCTAATTCTAATAAACTGTCATGTGAAAATGGAAAAGCATTCAGGAAATTGATCAATTTGAAATGCAACAACGGGAAGTGACGACTCTTTCGCCTTATAAACGGTTGCTACCTAAATGTTGGTGTATAGGATGAGGACACTTCAAATAGTAAAAACTATAGAAGGCATAAACTTGTGAGCTTCTGAAATATGCAACAAAACCACAAGTCCACATTGAAACAAGGCACATCAGCTCTGTTTCCCATAATAAGGTTGAATAAATACATTTCTCACAACGTTGAGGAGAAAATGTCTTGTAACCTCACTAGATGGCTTGAAACGACTGGCACCTTCTGCCATGTTACATAACATTTATGTGGGCATCTTATAAAAGAGTGGTCATCTTCAGCACGAGAACCATGTGTGATCCATTCCATCAATCTTCCACTAACAGTTACAGAAGTTTTAAATACATTGAACTAAGCAAACTTTTCTGAGACGTTGACCTGGTGCTACAGCCAAAGAAGTTTGGCCTCAGACTGTCATTTGAGAATAGAAATTACCTATACCTAGTAATAAACCAGCTATCTCTTAAAACATACACTGTTGGAGTTAAACCTAATCATAGTGTTGGTCTGACACTTTTTTTAAATGTATTTTTTTATCCATAGTGCCATTTTATGTTACAGCATACACACAAACATTATTATGTAATGTATAGAAAAGTGCTACATTAGTAAAATAACGATAAAAATGTGAACAGCTGCCCGAAACACTAGCTGTCACACTAGAACATATGAATAACTGCAATAAATCAAAGTTTTAGACTGTATAAAAAAAATCAATAGTAAGCTACTCACGGCATAAAGACTGTCCTTCCTCAGCAGCATGTGTCCGTGTTTCGATCCTTGCCTAAGAGCATGTGAAAGCAACTCACTGCAACCGTGAACTGACAAATCTGTTGCATGGCATCAGAAGCTTCCTAAACAAAGGCCCATAGAACAACTTCTACATATGACACACACGCCCTGATGACGATGAGATGTGTGTGCTGCTTCAGACATTCTTGTGACCATCAGATCGCATTTGAGCATCACATACTGGTGAACATTGAATAATTCTGGAATGCATGATATGTGCAGGGTTAAAGTCACTCTTTTCTGTCTCCCCTCGGGTAGGATTTAGTGGCAGTAGTGTTGGGAGAAAGCCGGCAGACGCCAGTACAATGCTTTTCCTGTGCCAGTTTGACCTGGGGCCTCAGTCAGGGGGACTTTTCACAGCCGCTAATGAAGGCATGAACACAGCCATCTGTGTGAAGGACACAACTGAGAGGATAACACACACACGCACACGCATACGCAGATTACAAAGACTGAACAAAAAAAAAAATGATTGTGAGACGATTAAACGCCCCTTTGTTGAGTCCTTTCAATTTGTTTTAGCTCCATTATGTAAATTACATGCAAATGAGGACTGGAAGAAATCCAATCGGATTTGTGTCATTGGGGGATTTCATGTAAATCTCTGACTCATATCTGAAATTGCAATTAAAATGTAGAATACATCACAGTTTAAATTAATAATCATTTCATAATGTATGACTAAATGTCCCAGTGTTGTAAAATGTTAAAAGCAATGTTCTTTTTTAAGGTTTATAAACCACAAATGGGATAAGCACAGTAAGAATAGCAGAAACTCACAAAGCAAACGGTGAAGAGATTCAGCAAAGGAGTCCAGGAAGTAAAACGGGGGAACAGCATTGACGACGGACTAGATACATTTGGGAGTTGTAGTTTTTACTGTAGTTGGGAGGGTGTTTCTGGTTAGACATGTTGCAAGGGTGTGGACCGGGGTTTCATAAGATTCTTGGAGGCTGAATAGGGAGGTGTAGAATAGTGCACAGGCCCCTGAATCCTTATACTGCTCAGGAGGAGCCACTGTGGCCACCATTGCTTAAAATGGTTTAGCTGGCACAAACTGAAACCGGTCGCATACTGCTGAGTTAGCAGGATTAGGATGTTAGGGCTTCATGACAGCCTAACTATCTGCAAGGGAGTCTGGGATGAAGAGGTGTTTGGGTTGCCGAGGTGTCACGGGTTAGTAGGAGTGATATGAAGTGGAGTTCCATAGAGTACTTGGTGTGGGTGGTTAAGTAAACCAATGCAGGGATAAGCACAGCAAGAAACTCAAGTAGTCCAAGAAGTAAAATGGGGGAATAGCATTGACGATGGACCAGGAACTGTTGGGAGTTGTAGTTTTAATAGGGAACTTGGAGACAGTGATTGGATGATGTGGTAAGTCTGGTGGTCTCGACGTTTCCTTAGTCGTTCTCTTTGTCTGTGGACAGGTCTTTTAGAGTGAATGTTATGGAATTCTTCCAAAATTTGGGGGTCTTCTCTCTCCTTACCAAATCCAACCTAGTCCACCAGATACTCAAAGTTTGCAAGAGTTGAGATTTGATCAAACAATAGTTCTAAGTCCGAGAGCTGGAGAGTTCTCGCCTGTTTCTGAGTAGATGTGTTGCAAGGATGTGGACTGGTGTTTCACAAGATTCTTGGAGGCCGAATAGGGAGGTGTAGAATAGTGCACAGGAGGTCTTTGAAGAAATCTCTGGGCATCCATGTTCAATCCAACACAGTCCACCAGACACTCAAAGTTGAATTGCGTGGCCACATTCGTAGTTTAGAGTATTCAATTCACCTTGTCATGTATGGACTTAGGCTGGAGTATTTGGAGGAAACTCATCCAAGCACAGAGAGAAAATGACTGGCATTGAACTAATGATCTTCTAAGATGTAGACGTAGATGTAGGGGATAACCTGCAAGCTCAGGGCTCAAACTTGGGTTTCCCTGCTAAAACAGCAAAATGCTCTCCACTCCAGTAATAGGAATAATAATACAAAAACATTAGGGTAAACAAATATGTATTATTTATGTATTTGTGTGTATTGCAACACATTGCAAAGCACACTTTTGTATGGACCCTCATTTTTTAGGAGTACATTTCATACGGGCAATATTCATCATGCCTGAGATACATACAGCTGGTTTTTAATTCACTACATGCAGGTGGACGACTCCCATGTACTGGCGACCTGTCAAGGTTGTACTCCCGCCTCTCGCCTGAAGTGGGCACCAGCAGACCTCCATGACCTCCACGTGAACAAGCAGGCAAGGAAGATAAATGAATGAATGGTGGCGGACGGGCATCCAAGAGAAAAACGGGTCGAAATTGTAACAAACTGTCCAATTTAGAGTGCCATTGAGGTTAATAAACCTAAACTTTTCAAGTATTCAATCAGACTGAGAACAAAATCTGTACCTTTCTAGTGCCACAAGATGGTGCCAGACATGGCTACACTAGCTATATGGTCAGATCAAGGATAATATACATTACTGGCTTGGCTCCCTGTCAACTACTGTATTCAAGTCTTTCTTGTAACCTTCAAGGCGCTCTATAACGCTCCACCGTCCCCATAGGCCATTTTTACCTACAGTCCACAGACCTTTTCGAATAAACCTTGTCTTACCATATTAATGCAACTCAGACTTAACTCATTAAATACATACTGTACATCAGACATCTCCAAAGGTCAATATTAAATATTACAATATTAGAAACAACATACCATGTCATTTTTGCAGGTTTCAGGCAAACGGTCCTAAACCAGTACAAATTCAAATAGGGAATGTGGAACAGCTGGAGTGTGTGCAGTGCTGCAGTTCAAGTTGCAACTGGAAAATCAAATCAAGTACCTAATTTCAACATTTGGGACACACCAGTTCTATTGGCGAATAGAATGTTTAGGGCTTTGATATTCAAAGGGATCCACAGGTTTCAGGTTTTCTGCCTGTATTCAAGAACAGAACCCCGGAGGCACAAAGTTTTATTCTATAGGTTCAGGTTTTTATCAGCATTCCCAAGACTTTACAGATTCAAATGACACTTTGTTTTCAGAAAATAAAAGTTTTAAAATGAAACTAATGATATTTTTCAATCTTTCAATTGGCAAATAGATATCATTATTTGGCATCTGCACTGTAAGCAATTGAAAATAGCTTTAAGATGAATTATGACTGAAATAAAGATTTATTTTTAGATTTTTTTTCATACAAACTCATGATGGTCATCAGATTTATTAACACAATTTTATTTAATTGACATTTGGTTGATTTTATGTAGCAACAGCTACATTAATGTAAATTACTTAACAGTAAAATCTGTTAGACGCTTGCTCCATTGTAGTAAAGTAAAAGGGCTGTACTCAAGCGTACAATCAAAACGTGCTTTTTATTAAAGACGAATAAACAAGTGAAAACCCTAACAAGCTAAACTGGAACAGCTAAACTAACTAAGAAGAAAAACAGGATCTCATAACAAGAACAAAACGATAAAAACTTCCAAAATACAACTGCAATATTCAACAGCAGTGTAACAGAGGAAACTATGCACATATTCACATGCCGCATTAATAGGCTGAGTGGAAACCAGAGGGGGAGGCAGGTGCACACAATCAGAGCTAACGAGCAGGAGAAAGGCAGCACACGAGAGGAAAACTGGCCAAAGTATTAGGAACAGAACAAAACATAAAGAAACAGATGCTGTAAAATACATTTACCGTAACAACAATTTAACAAAATCTTAGTGGACACTTTTAATCAGTCATGACATTTTTAACAATTTTTATTGTCAGACTGCAGTCAAATGAACCTCCAGATGACGTTTCAGCCTTAACTTTCTTTGCATGGAACACTTTTAGAGTAGCACTAGTCACCTACTCTACAGTAGCTCTTTGTGACAGTAATCACACTGCTCCAGAGGTATTTGTCTGAGAGCAGAGACTGATGAGATATTCAATCACTCTGGAGAAGAACTCTATTGCATTGCTCTTGGCATTTTCAAAGCCAACCAAGCATTAAAATATGAAGGTCACAGCTGCTCCATTTCTTTCAGCAGCTGTACTCCATATGTCCGTTCAATTTAATCATAAAATGAAAATAAAGCACCCCAAGCCACCATGTGATAAAAACAAACACCTAATAAATGTCTTAATAAAACAGTATCCTCAAACATTGATTCAATTCCCATTGGGATTGGGATTATCAGTAGTGTTATGTAGACGTCTGTTTGCTACACAGCTGACAGACCTATTTGACAACTGTTTGAATTTTTATTACGTCAAGAGTATATCAAACGAACCCAAACGAACACCACAAAGGGTTCTAATAGCAGACAGAAATCTTCATGAACCATTTGAATGAGACTGCAGATATTTACTTAAAAATAACACTGAATAAAAGCAATAAACAAAAGAGATTTGTGGCAAATCAATAAAAATAAATGAGATCTTTCTTAAATTCAAGAGATAAAATAAATGAAAATATCTTAAATTAATCTTTACATTAGAATTACAAACTAATATACAGATATGGGATAAGGTATATTAGGGAGCGGTCACGTGACAAAAGAACTAAAGGACCAGGAGGTCCCCGTTCTCTGGCCACGTTCAGGGTGAAACCCGAGAAGTCCCACCCTCCTCTAACTTTAGCGCTCTCTAATTGGATTTTCGCACAAGGCGCAGTCCATTGATTGGATATTTGCTCCAGAAACGCCCTCCCCCTCCCCATGTGCGATTGAAAGCTAAGCAGACTGACACTAGCAAAGTTGTTTTAGAGCATTGAAAAATAACGGATAGTTATTAACGCATAGTTACTTGGACTGTATAATCAAGTAACATTTTTTTTAATTATAAAAATAAATGTAATATACATCTATCGTGCTTTTAGGACGTATTAAAGAGACTTTCTACATTGTTTTGAGATGTGTATTAGTGTTCCACAGAGGGGGGCGTCAGTGAAGCAAACTCCCGAACAGAAGGAGGTACATCAGGTAGCGCTGTGCCTTTAACACTTCACCACCGCAGAGTTCCACTCACTTCCCTCTCAGTCTGCCGCACCCAAAGCTTCTGAGCAGGAGTTTAACACAACTCTTGCAACAATACGTGTTTGAGAGAAGCATCACTGAGGAACAACCTCAAAAACACCTTTAACTCCCTTTATTCTCTAGATCCCAACCTCTCATTTCAGGTAAGAACCTCTTTGTGTGCTTTTGTTTGTCTTGCACAACTACTCTGTAAACCTGTGCATGGTTCTGGGGTTTTGTTTTCCTGGAATTCCTTGCATTCTTTCAAAAAACCCAGAGGAAAGCAAAACCTTGATTTCATTGTGACTTAAAGAATTTAATGTGACCTGTTCTGTCTTGTTCGTGCAGTCCTACTGGTGTCAGCACTTTGATAAGTAGTCAAATGTTAAGTTTACTGTTGGAAAATCACCATAACCACAAGTTTAATTTGATATGTTAGCTTGCAACAACATGTGTAGTGAATAAACTCAGGAAAAAGAACTTTATTTAGTTTCATAATTGCATTTTATTTTGACAACTAAGCAAAAGTTTGATGTCTTATGTGGAGTTATTTAAATGCAGGTGTGGATTTTGACTCCGCTTTTGAAGATGTTGGATTGATATTTTGTAAAATGTACATAATTAGTGAAAAAAAAAAAGATCTTTACTCAACCCATACAGGCTTTGTTTTTTTCTGTTGTGCTGTGCCTGAATATAATGTTAGCAAATACTAGATCCTGGACAAATATGGAGTGCTATATACAACTAAACCGAATGCTCACATGTCTTTATAAACTCTTAGAACGAACAAAATTGAAAAAGATAATGTCCTGTTATTTCCTGCGATGTGCAGAGACCGAATCTTGTTCTCTCCTCTACACAAATTAGCTTGTGCCCTTAGTTAATCCAAACCTTTTGGTTTAACAGGGAATAATTGTGGGTGTATTGCATCCATGCAGCTCACAAATTTCAAATATGATTCTCCATATCTGTTTACTATATGATTTGCAAATGCAGGGGTCTTTCTTGGGACTGAACCCTATAAGCAATTGGCGTCTTGTATTCAGTCACAACCAACATTTACGTCAAATTTAAAGTATGTTAGATTGGTGGAAACAGGATGATGCACACAGGGATTAAAGCAAAATAATCATAAACATAAATCCAATAGGAAGAAGGGCACTTACATGCTAAGTGTATTTAGCACAACCTGTAAGACCATCGTTGTTACAGCCACAAATTGGTCTGTTGTATTTAGTTGAAAAAACATCCAATGTCCATGGTTTCTGCCTTTCTCTCTCAAGGCACCTCTGGCTCACTACCGGCAGCGCGGCGCAAACACTTCAGATCAGATCAGCCAAAAAAAAAAAAAAACAACAGATGCTCCATGTAACCCTTGTCTCTTAGCGTAATGGAGTGGCTTGTTAATCTACGGTTCTAGTGTATTTCTTCTGGAGTTAAAGGGGCTAATAATAAAAAAAAATTCAGGATGACGGCACTGTGACGCCACACAAACTTTGATATTGGCTCATAAAAGTGTCATTTAAAGGCATTTTTTAAAATGTTCCCAATGTCACTATGAGTAACATAAAACAACCCCAATGTTTCTATGAGAGTCATATGCAAACTGGTTTCTATGGCAAACAGTCTGGTTGCTATGAAGGTCATTATGAGTGCCATACACCAACCCCAGTGTCTATGATTTTCATAAGCTGAGAGAGCTATACCTAATTGGTTGCTATGGTAACTTTGAAGGGGGCTGAATACGATGTACATTAAGTCACCAAGAGTAATATCAATCACCCCTATGACTTTATTATTTCCCAATTGGTGGCCAAGATCAAAATTCTGGTTGCTATGGAGAAGTCAGTGACATAATGTTGCATTTGTTGTATGTTTTTGTAATATAACTTGCCTTTGTTTATATAAACCAACCTCATGTCACTATCATTTACCAAAGTGTTCAGAAAACATGGTTTGTGGGGTTTCGATGCTAGGGAGCTGTCTGTGATGTCATAAAAATGTTAAGCCGTTACTATTATTAACATAAATAAACCTCTATTTCTCTGTGGCGTTAAATAAAAAAATTATCCTTGTTTCCTTTTCCCATTTATTTAAAAAAAAAAAAAATCTTGCTCGGGAAAGTCGTGTCTTTGATCTACTCTACTGTCTACTTTCATGACCCCTTTAAGACAGATTTCCAAGGTTTATTCCTTCTTTTCAGCACTAGATGGCACCGATGGCACTGATTAGGGGTCTGTATGATTAGGGGTCACATTTTAATTTAAATTACCTTGCAAATGATGTGTTATAGCTATTATAATGTTTATTTAAAACGATAGTTAGGTTTCGTCATTTCTACCTTATTCACAACAGTCACTGTGACTTCTACTCGTTAAATATGGTAGTGATGATGGAAAGAGTTTGAGCCATCAGTGATTTACTAGCTAGTCCTGATAAGCTCCTCCTGAAACTTGTTATTTAATTGCAATTTCTAAGTATATTATCCATTCAAAGATTGCTTTTGTAAAAACACTCTTTCTGTCATATTTAAAGACCTTCTTACAGAATGTGGAATTTGTTTAAATTCAGAAAAGAATTCAGGTACAGCACAAAACGTTTTGATTTAAACAGTCTGCTGCGATGGTCTGGTTTGCAACCATTACTCTTTAACACATTCTGTTTCAACACCAGAGAAGCTTGTGTTTGAAACAGTGGGTTGTGCACAGCCATATGAGGATATTCACTGTCTAAATGATTAACCGGATTGCGTACTGAAGCATATCTTAAATCTGCGTCATGCATTTCCTCACAACTTGAGGACACAGGGGCTGGAGTTACTGTTTACACGTCTAGAAACATCTGTGCTATGCAGGAAGGTCTTCATTACAACCAACACGCCCTTTTATGGTCAAAATCAATGGGACTTAATCTACACTTTCATGACCTGAAAGGAATGTCAGTGATTATAAGAAGTAAACCAGTGGCATATTTCCTTAAATAGGTTATTAACTGCATTTTTCTATAGATAAACAAGGTAAACAAGGATCTTGCAATGTTTAAATGGGGAAAAACAAAGATATGAGGCTGTCATTATCTTGTACTGCTCTGATCGGCCAAGAGTTTTGAATATTCATTGACAAATAGCTTAGAATATTGAATAAATGCTTAATGCAACCTTATCGAAGTCGCGGTAAGACATCAGTGAGAAGTTGGGGTTGTGGTGGAATTCTTAGACAAAGAAGGTGAATGTGGTGACTTTTAACCAAGCCAAAGTAAAACTGATACGACAAAGCCAGAGACGGGGTGGGGGATCTGCATGATGCCAGAAGAATAAGGACGATCTTTAAGGGCCCAGGTGAATTAAGATACGGACAGACCATATTATTTAATGGAATGGATGAGCCCTGACAGAACCTGTGGGGTGTCGAGGAAGTTGTATACTGAGAAATTAAGCCAGGAACCGTGTACCATGTCTTTCAGGATGCCACTTGGAGGTGGAAACAAATGTGGCTGCTGCCAGAAAACGGTTTACTTTGCAGAGGAAGTGCAGTGTGAAGGGCGGAGCTTCCACAAATCCTGCTTCCTGTGCAGTAAGTGTTTCCTGAGTCTAGTGCTATGACCTAGATCCAGTTCAAACAGTGTCTGAAGCAGATTGAGTGCCTGATTTTTGACAATTCAACGTATACATAATAGTGATGTTATCGAAAATGATATACAATAACAGATTATAAATCAAATTATAGATTAGTTTTGTGCATTAGGTTAAATATTTGTCAGCTTCAGACCAGCGTTTGTTTTGTTTTTGTTTTGTTTTTTTTGAGCTGGGCGGTATTTTTCAACATTGTAACAGTTTTTTTTCTTGGATGACTAGGTGTTAACTCACTTTCCTAAGTAAACTGGGTTAGAATCACCAGGCTAATATTAACGCAGGTTTTAATGGTCTCACAAACTGCTGCTGTTTACAGGGACACTCATAATTGCCATCAAAAAACACAACACTTTATTTGTCTCTTTAAAACATCTTTAGCTGGAAACAATGTAAATAGCATGTCCCCTGTAACATAATGGTTGCGAGTAGGAATATAACAGGATAAAAACGTTGTAAAGAGAATTAAGAGTTTTTTGTGTGTCGCTCAGGCTGGAAAGGGACTAGAATAAGGTCCAAAGTGCATCGAGTTCTGTGTAAGTCTCATCACTTCACAAGCAAATGAATCAACTATAAACGTATAGAAAAAACAATTGTCTTGCAAATATTGTAGTGGTATTGTAGTTATTTTTTCTTTCTAATGGTGTTTTGTTTACATTATTTACAGATTTCAAGTGTTTTGTGGAATGCTGGGTTGGTTTGCGTAACCGCTAATACTATTGCGTCACCATTTATTAGGCAGCAATGCTCTCTGTAACTTTGGGACTTTAAACAAATCTAAGTTGGTGATTGGGACGATGTCATCGTCCATCTGGATGTTTCACTATGGACATCGCTGATGCTGAAATTTCTCAACATCGAACAACCCTAGCCCTTATTACATTATATTCAATAAAAACACTTTCTCTGCAATGTTTTTCAGTGCAGGTCTGGTGTTCTCACTTCTGGTCCGCATAGAGGGGAGCTATACTAGCGAATAATCTGATTGGTCAGTTGGCGAGATAAGAACTTTCAGAAAAAAAAGAATACAGGATTACACAAACATGCGAGAAATATTCTGAATAAAACTTGAGGCATGTTTTTAATAAGGGCACAACTCTAAAAGATGCAATAAATGGCAATAATGTTAACTATATTTGAAAAGAACAGGGAAACCGAGAAGCTGATGAAAGAAATGCAAGAAAATATTCCACCAATATTTTTATCAATTTACTTTACAAGCACCACATTCTGTGACAAAACCAACAGCAAAAACATTTTTTGGAATCAACATCTAATTCTGGGAGCAATAATGGATCTCCCTCTTCTTTTACTTTCAGCTGTTCCCAGTTTAGGGAGCAATAATGGATGATGTATGAAAATTTTAGGGTCAATTGTTAAATCTTTGGCGCCCTCTGTTGATGTGTTTGATGCACTGTGTACCAAACTTAAATGGGTTGAGAGGCCTCAATAAAAAGAAACAGTATTTTGACCAGAGTACAACTTAACAGAATTTTATGGGGATTGAGTCTCAGCAGCTCCTAAAGTTGTATTTATAGCTTTTATGCATTTGGCAGACGTTTTTATCCAAAGCGACTTATATTTCAAGTTAGAATCTCCCAGTTGGTCAGTTATTGCGCTCTTTTGACTTTTGCATTGTTAGCGCCGTGCTCTACTGACTTAGCCTTGTAAACTACACTTTTAACACCAGTTAAAAGTCCTATTTGTATATATATATTTTTGCTTTTCTTGATGTTTTACTCTCTATGGATTTTAACATCTGAGAGTACCGATATACTCATACACTCGTTTTTGTAGTTTTAGTGAGGAACCAGAGAATCCACATGAACTAATCCTCCTTGTTTCAGTGGTTTGCAGGAAAAACCTTGACAGTACTACTGTAGCAGTCCATGAAGATGAGATCTACTGCAAGGCATGCTATGGCAAAAAATATGGGCCTAAAGGCTACGGCTACGGAGGTGGTGCAGGAACTCTGAGCATGGATAAAGGAGAATCTTTGGGCATTCAAGCTGTGGAGTAAGAACACACCCAATGTTAAATGTTGGGATGACTCAAATTTTAAGATGGAATCAATTAATAGTTTTAGGTTGTACTTTTTCTGAACTACAGTTAGCACAACATTATTTGGTAATTTATTCAAACTTTTTTTAAGTTGGCCCTCAACTATATCTCTGCTTTGCAATTGAGTTCTCTTAACCTTATTAAAGGATGTAAGCGAAATCATTAATACAAAAACTTAAGATGGATATGAATCTGCAATCTTTGGTCACCGGTCGTTCCGAATGTGACTTTTATTATGTATTTCTGTTTTGTAGGCCTCAAGAACACAAACCAACCAATAACCCCAATGCATCCAAGTTTGCACAGAAGTTTGGTGGCTCTGATGTATGTCCACGGTGTGGGAAGGCCGTCTATGCTGCTGAAAAAGTGATTGGGGCAGGAAATGTAAGCCAAATACAGAAATGAGAAGAGGAAGGGAAACGGCGTGCACGGAAAAAATAACTATTACTCTTGTTGACACTATATATGGTGCTTATTGAACAATGGTTGCCAATCTTTCTGTTTAGGCATGGCACAGGGGTTGCTTCCGATGTGCAAAGTGCGGTAAAGGTCTGGAATCAACAACTTTAGCTGACAAGGATGGCGAAATCTACTGCAAAGGTCCAGTATTCATTCTTTCAAATCCAGCAAATTTACATAAAAAAAAAAACAACAACAACAACAACAAAAATACCTCAAGTTTATGTTATTAAAACAACTATGATTATTATCAGATTTTTTTAAATGTCAAATAACAGGGATAGGGCAAAAACATTGAGGTTTTTCCAAATTTGGTGAAGGCCCCGGACACCCCAAGCGGTCATTTGGTGAAGAGCATCGGTTTGGCGGATTCGCCATTGGTCGTGTTGTGGCCATTGGCGAACAAGAGATATTGAATCAGAGTTCGTGGAGGACTGTAATTTAAGGTCCAGCAGGAACTACCTGGTTTCCCGCTCCTTCAGAACCAATTGTGGCAACGTAGAACGGAGATAGTGAAGATGAGCTGAATAATTCAAGAGAGGGCAGCGTTTAACAATATAACAGAAATACACGAAGCAAACTTCTGAGCAAACATTGATGGAACACTTCTGAGTTCTGTTTTCTGAATAAAAAACAGATGGCGCCACCTGCAGGTATGCAACGGTATATCTCCTCAGACAAGTGGAACAGTCACCTTCCAGTTTGCAGTCAGGTGTTGTCGGATGCTTTTGTATGTGCCAAATATTTTGGGTTGTTGTGTCTGGGCCTTAAGGAGGGATGGAAGTTATTCCACAGGGAACGTTCCAGGTTGCAAAACATTCTACTATCGATGGCAGAATGCTTCTCTTCCTAAAACCCCTTAAGCTAAAACCACCAAACTTTGCCAAGATATCCGAACTGGCATGACTCGGGTTGCTATATCTTTTCAGACTAATACAACTGAAGGAATTCTGGGAAATCACTGAGGATTCTTGGAAATATTCCATTGACTTAAAATGGCGACAAACTTTGTAAACTTTAGAAACTTTAAAGTAACAGACCACATTTATGGAGTTTATCAATCTGTGCAAGAACATACCAACGACTGTGCAAAAGTATTTGAACCCCAGACTCTAGAAGGGTTTTTAGGACTTGCTTACCTGTTACTTTTGTTTTGTTCTGTCCCTAATAGTTTAGCCAGATTACTTGTGCTCTGCCATTCCCCTACTAGTTAGCTCTGATTGTGTGCACCTGCCTCCCCCACTGGTTTCCACTCTGCCTTGTCAATTCTGAGTGCCAGGATCTGTGTTGCTGCAAGCCTGATCTTCTCTGTACCTGACTGCTTAATATTGCAGTTTTATTTTTGTAAGTCTTCATTGTTTGTTCTTGTTATGAGATCCTGTTTTTGTTCTTAGTTAGTTTAGCTGTTCAAGTTTAGCTAGTTAGGCTTTTCCCTACCAAGGGTTTTTCTGTTTATTAATTTTTAATAAAGCCCATTGTTTGACTGTGCACTTGAGTTCAGCCCTTTTCCTTATACCTATGGGGCTTGCCCCTAACAAGGGGTTACATTTTTACCAATAACTTATAACGGGCATTAGGAATAAACTGTAAACAGCAATGAAAATATATCAAAGAAAAAACATCATAAAGAAATGACGGTTTGTTTCTGTTTGGTTTGTCTTGACATTACTGACAGCTTCCTAGCTACCAAACTGTTTACCTTAGCAACCAAATTTTCTGAACACTTATCTTAGGTTTGGTAAATGATAAAGACGTGAGAGTTGGTTTATATTACTCATGTTTTCATGGGGAACTTCTCACAGACTACTCTATAGCAACCAAAACCTCTACCTTGGTAACCATTCTATTTTACCCAGCCCACACTGATGTGCATATACTCTAATTTTATCATATTTAGCAGAAAATGTACTTTTTCACGATTGAGAATTGCATTCGATTCATGGTTATATTTATGTTATAGTTGAGTATTAACGTCTTCATTCTGCTTTGTGTACATGCAGGATGCTATGCCAAAAACTTTGGACCAAAAGGATTTGGATATGGTCAAGGCGCTGGTGCTCTGTCACACACACAGTAAAAATTCAGTTTACCCCACATGGCCATGTTTTGTCTGTCGAGGCAGATGCACATTTCAAGAGCAGGTCGATGCCCTCAGAGGAGGAAACCTGTTTCGTCCTGCTTCTGTTTTAGAAGAGGCCACACGGATTTGTCGACGTCTTTAACAACATTTATTAACTCTGAAACTGTTTTGAATGTTCAAAGAATAGCATGTGAACCTGAGATTGGATTAGTACATATTTCCCTCACTTTAAAATGATCATTTGCACATTGAAGTTCTATCCGTGCTGTTTGTATTCACTAGTGGATCACTAGCTCTTTTCTTTTTTGAGTTTAGACACTTTAGGTTTGTTCACTAGAGCACTATTTATATTCTGAAGTGTCGTCTTTCTCACAAACAAGCTTTAAACCCACATAAGATTAATGCATTGGTGCAATTTGTCGGAAGTAAAAGTACAATAAAATGCTTGTGGTCTGTGTCTTTATTTTATGTTGGTTATATGAATTTACACTTTTTGTGTATTTTTAGCAAGTGAATTTTCTAGCTAATGACTTTTGTTTTCAAGCATATGTCCTTAATACCATAAAAATAACAAATATTTGCCTTCTGCTAATTTAGAAAGTTTGGTCAAGTCATATATGTAATGGTAGGTTTATTTCAATAGAAAAAAATGTTTTCTTTGAAATTAATTTTAATTAAACTTAAATCATCTGTAAACATATTCTATTGACATTTACATATTTTCATATTTAGAGCCAATATAGAGTGTTTGAGTTTGAGAAAAATGCCTCAAAAACATACTTTTCCGGGCCTTCTATAATCACAAGATATAATAAAAGATAATTGTTTACGTTTTGGGTAAAATTCTCCAGATTAATGAGGATATTAAAATAATTTCAGTTATAAGAAATGTTCTAATATAATTGAGATTTGCCATAATAATAACATTAGCTAGTCATTTCTGTTGATTATGTAACAATGAAGTGGATGAAACAGAATAGGTAGAGTATCAGCACAGTATTGGATTGCAGAGTTCTGCTGGCACAGACGAGGATATTGGATTTTACATTTATAAGAGCCAAAAACCTGATTGTGAACCCTAAATATTATCTAACAATGTCTGTTATTAGTATAGAGTTAAGTCAAGGGTTTTTATTTAATGCTTTTATGCAGATGTTTCAAAGCAACTTCACATAAGGATGGAGACTAATATAGATAAGCATGTTTTGTGGAAAGAGAGGCCAAGCTTACTTGGTATTTAAATCATGATTAAGGGTTTAAAGTCTTTATTAACAATCATTTACATCCAGTTAAAAAGTTTAAGTACATTTATTTATTAGCCTAGAGTGCATGTTTTAGATGTGTGGGAAAACTGGAGCACCTGGAGGACAAACCCCCAGTAGTAATTCCAATTCACATGGGGAGCTACATAGGGAAGCTTTAATATACCAAAAGGCGTGGCCAGTGTGGCAGTTGCCTTGCAGGGGAAATCAAGCCAGGTAAGCTTAGGGCTAGTCCCTTCAACTCCATTTATTTTTTCCCCACCTTAATGTTCGCCCCGACCATCTTAGCCCTTTAGCCATAGAATACAGAAAGCAGTTGTGTCCATAACTTAAGCCATGTGCGTCCTTAGGTGGACAAATTTATTGAAATGGGTGGCCATAACCACTGTCACAACAAAATTAGGCTTGAGACTTAAAACTCGAGTCAGACTTGATTTTGTGACTTGAGACTCGACTTCAGAATATGGCAAAAGATTCCTATGGCGAGTTGACTCCTTTGACTCTAAAAGACTTGAATGATAATTCACATTTATAATTCACATTGCAATAAGCCAAAAGGTAAAGGTTCAAATACATTTACATTTAAACAGTTGGCAGACGACCCACAGGAAAGTGGATTGCTTTTATTGCTTTGTTTTTTTTCTTCTTGAAATTACAATTTTGTAAATTTAACTTGACTCGGACTTGCCCTGTATTAACTTGGGATTTGACTTGGACTTGCCCTGCATAGACTTAGGACTTGACTTGGTACTTGACTCGGACTTGCTCTGCCTTGACTTGGGACTTGACACAGACTTACCCTGCCTTAACTTGGGACTTGACACAAACTTGCCCTGCCTGGACTTAGAACTTGACTCGGACTTGCCCTGCCTTGACCTGATCTGTATTATCTTGGGATGCTCTGCATTGACTTGAGACATGACGCGGACTTGCACAGTATTAACTTGGGCCTTGACTTGGACTTGCCCTGTTTTAACTTGGGACTTGACTTGGACTTTTCCTTAATTAACTGGGGACATGGCTTGTAAAGTAGGGACTTCTAGGGACATCTCGCAATTACGAACATAATTTTTTGTAGCCTACTCTGTTGTATTGCTGCATGCATTAACAACTAGATCAAACGAAACTCCAGTTGTGCCTTCATGCAAACAATGTAAGGCTTGTCAATAAAAGAAATTGTAATGTCAAGAGGACATGTGGTTTCAAGCTCATGTTTATTAGCAAACAGCAAACAACATTCCTAAGTGAAGTCAAAAAAGGACTTAATCCCCGTGACGTAACAAGGGGTGAGAGAGAGAGAGAGAGAGAGAGAGAGAGAGAGAGAGAGAGAGAGAGAGAGAGAGAGAGAGAGAGAGAGAGAGAGAGAGGTGGGCGTCGCTTTCCAGAGCAAGTACCAACATGCCCAGATGAAGGGACTCCCAAGTGTACCGGGACAGTCTATTAAAGTCGGAAACAGATATCTGACCACAAAACGAGGGGTGCGAGGCTATTCAGAGAAGGAATAATAACACTTTTGGGGATTATTCTGGGAAAACATGTTTAAACTGAGTACAATGGACTGAAAGGAAGGCATTTGAGCGCGTGTAGTAGCCGCACAGCGGTTATGAGCGGTCGCCTCCACTATATTCGTTGACGCTACGCGAACAAAACGCTGCATACAACCGAATTAAGGATTATTTATCGGTACTACATAGACCTTCGTGAAGAATGAGCCAATTTAAAGCGACGAAGGACGGCTACCTGGAGAAGCGGAGCAATGGGCTTCTCCAGCTGTGGAAGAAGAAGCGCTGCGTGCTGTCAGAAGACGGGCTCCGCTTGTTCAGCGGCGGCAGCAGCAAGGAGATGCGCTTCGAGCAGATGAGCACGCTGGACTGCGTGGAGTACAAGCGGGGGCTGGTCTACTTCACCATCGTGATGAACGGCGGGAAAGAGGTGGACTTCAGGTGCCAGCAGGAGGGCACGGCGTGGAACGCGGAGATCGCGCTGGCCCTCGTGCGCTTCAAGAACAAGGTGGCCGTGCAGAGCGGCCGGAACAGACATCTGTCACATCTGGGCAGCTGCGGGGAGGAAGACGTCGAGCTCTGAGGGTAAATAGAAGCAGGGCTAAGTGTATTTTTCTCAAGCGGTTGGGTGCTCTTGTGTTCCCAGAGCATCTGTTTCTCATCGACCGCAATGAAAGAACACTGTGTCTGTACTCATGGCACGCGTCTATTTAAAACCTTGGCCAAACATTCTTCAATTGCTAGAAACACCCTGAAGCTCTTTCAGTTACCAGTTGGAATTTCGGCCATTTACTTACTAAAGGGTCATCTTTGCTTCCTTAAGACGAATCTTTTCATAGGTATTATATTATTCAAGAAGATTAAACTGAATTTTAGAACCAATAACCATCTAAAACCTTTACAATTTGCTCTAATAAATAGCCTTTAAACCGTTTTTTTGTGGGGATACTTAATACTCAAGATGCCTTTAATACAACCCCTGCTTTTTTCATTACATTGCATAATAATTTGTCTAAAACCAACAAGTGAACATCTCCTAAACTGTATAAATTGTTCCAAACAGGTTTTGTGCAAAACCTTAAAAAACTCAAGCCATATCACAGGTCCCATACTTCCAAGAGTAACGTCTTCTTTTCACAACTAGATGGCACTAATTTGGTTAGTGTAAAATGAATCAGAAAGACAATTTTGCATTTCCGCATATTTTTATTTTGAATAACTTCTCAAATAACGATTTATAAGTCTGATATTGTTCGTTTAAAACCAAAATGATCCAAATATTTTGACCCAATTTAACATTTAATTAACATTTCTGACCCAAACCCTAAGCATAACCCTAAAACAGAACCACACAAGTAAACAGAACGGTGTGACTGTTACCAAGGGCGTTGCTAAGGATGCTCAGAATGGACAGACTTCACTGCTTTGACCCTTGGCATCTTTCACGAAATAATTTGCATGTAGTTCGAATTAGAGTTTGATCATTTTCTCACCACAAACGAACCACTATAGAGTTTTTTTGGATTCAGACCGAGACTACTTTCTTGAGCAGGTCTGGGATCACCTTTTTAGTCCGATTTTTAGTTTGGTTGTTGCTTTCTGGCCTGCCCAAACAAAAGGATAACAAACTCTAGTTCAAATGGATCAAACTAAACAAGTCAGTTGTGAAAGCAGCCCTAGATCAATTAAGTGAAATTGGATCATTTCCTACGGCATACAAGACAATATCTCGTGGCACACTTGAAAACACTGCTGTATCCAGCAAATGACCCTGGTGTGTTAGAATATTTATTTAATTTTGCACAAAGCTTAACAGATTTAACAAAGCTATAAGTTATCATCTAAGCGATGAAAAGTACTTCAGCCATCAAACTTTTCAAATCCATTTTTTTAAACAGGTCTTTCTCAAACTGTGTACAAAAAAAGAGAAAAATCCCATCTACACAAACCAAAAAACCCCCCAAAAAAGCCCCTTAAAGCTTCACTCTTTGTAGACCTGTGCAGTGTTAGCCAAAGTATGTTATGTGGTTAAATAGTAAAGATCATGTCTTTGATATTCTCCCAGTCGTAGTGTAGTCTGAAGGATATTTACATTTCTACTGAAGCACTACTGATGTTTACAGGGGAACGTGGCCCTGTCAAGTGTCTGGTGACGTTTCTGGGTGTGACATGGGTTTTGCAGTATGAGTCTAATTTGAGGAATGAGGGCTGGTGCATGGCTCAGCTTACAATTGGGCAGAGGCAGGGGTACACACTGGATATTTAATCACAAATCCCCCATACATGTATGTTTTTAACAGTGAGTGTGATGGAAAGCTACTCAATAATCACTCAGAACATTGCTCTAGTTGGCTGTAATCTGGTCGCCCGTGTTGGATAAGTATGGGCACTACACTGCAAAAAAATAAAATTTTTATAGTAAAAACATTTTACTATAAAACCTGGCAGCTGTGGTTGTCAGAACTTTACAGTCAAATATATTGGTTATTGAATTTACAGGGTTGTACTGCAAGTTTACCTGATTTTTTTTTTTATCATTTAGAACTTTCTAACTTGACATTTTTTTGCTATACAAACCGTTTATACCTGTAAAATTCAAGGTTTTAAAACGTAATATTTACAGCTCATAACCATCTTTGATACAGTTCAGAACTATCTAAATTTAAGGTTTGTAGTGGAATAATTACAGTTAATTACTATTTTTACAGCTCAAAACTGACATTTTAAAGGTTTGTGTTGTAAAATTAGCGGTAATTAAAAAAGAAACTGCAAATTTTACAGTAAGCTTTGGCTTTGAAAACTTTATAGTCAAATATACAGTAGTAATTATTTTTACAGGAATTTACTGTAAATTTTACATATCGTTTTCGTGTTTTATGGTTTATAGCGGTCTAAAAGTGATCACATGTGTTTATTCTCCAAAACACATTGTCTTCTCTTTTAGAGAAAATACAGTAATTTTACAATATTAAATAGTATTTTCATCAAATTTAAACGGTTCTTTTGAACTCTGTTAAACTTAAAAAATGGCACTGTAAATTCTACAGTTATCACATGTTTTGTGAAATACGGTCTGTTGCATTTATACAGTATTTTGCTGTTAAATTTACTGAAACACATAATTTTCAGATTAATAGGTTTGATTGGATGCACATAGTTTTTTTGTCCAGACCAAATTAAACAAACTAGAGAAGATCCGAAAACACCCTGAAATTCCTTTACTTCCTCTATTTTTCGATGTTAAGAATTTGACGTGAAGCTGATGCCCCGGTTAAGCTCACACCCTGACTTTACTTTGTAGACACTCGGGCTGAGTTCCATTACTCCCTCTCATCTCCTACCCCTAAGCCCTTCTCCTACACCTTACCCTTCCACTTTAGTTCTGAGTTCTGAAGGGTCAGTACTGCTCTGCTCAAAAGCAGGCTCAAAAAATGTGTAAAAATAAAGAAAAAAACATTACATTATGACAACATACACAAAGTTTGGGGTCACTTAGGGTCAATGAAGATCAGAAATACACTCTATACAGTGTTAAAGCGGTAAATGACTCTTCTAGCCGCAAACGTTTGGTTTTTGGTGCAATACCTACATAGGTTTATAGAGGCCCATCTCCAGCAACTTGGCAGAAGGCTAATGGATGGTTAGAAAATCCTTATGCAACCATGTTAGCATTGCTAAAAAGAGTTTAGCTGCTTAGAGAAGCAAAAAACTGACCTTCCGTTGAGCAGGTTGAGTATCTGGAGCATCACATTTGTGCGGTTGATAAAATGCTCAAAATGGTCAGCAAAAGAGAACTTTCATGTGAGAGAAACTATGAAGAAACTGAATATTTCCTACAACAGTGTGTACTACTCCCTTCAGAGAACAGCACAAACAGCCTCTAACCAGGGTAGATGGAGAAGTGTGAGGCCCCGCTGCACAACTGAGCAAGAAGAGAAGTACATTAGAGTCTCTAGCTTGAGAAATAGACGCTTTACAGTTCCTCAACTTGCAGCTTCATTAAATAGTACCCGCAAAACGCCATTGTCAACATCTACAGGGAAGAGGCGACTCCGGGATGCTGACCTTCTGGGTAGAGTGGCAAAGAAAAAGCCACATCTGCGACTGGCCAATAAAAGAAAAAGATTAATATGAGCAAAAGAACACAGACATTAGACAGAGGAAGATAAAGTAAAACAATAATGTAACACAAACATTGAAATAATGTTTGTTTGCTCTAATATTTTATTATACAAAAAATGTGGAAATGATTATCACGCAGAAAAATGATGTTTTATCCATCTGTGATTCTCTCCTAAGCACTTAAATCTGTCACTGACGGTTATTTTATTCCCCAGATTCCTCGGGCCAGACGCTGCGATGGATCTAGAGCAGAGAAAGCAAAGGCATGAGTCCAGAGTTAAGGAAACTCCTGATGAAGCAGGAAACCCTAAATTACTTTTCAACTGTGCTTCCATCATTGACACTTCTGGTGCACAACGACACTAAGAGTGGATTTTTGTGCACAACGTACGTTTTACAAAAGTGGTGAACACACCGGAGTGCTCTTCGCCAAAACCAATTGCTACTATATGTTTACCTCATGCAAAATGGAGGTTTCAGATTCAGTATTACACCTGAAAGCACAATGCTGTGTAGGGAGACATTAAACATGAATGAAGTATGACTCAAAGCTGCACTGTTTGAACCACATTTGATTCATTCACTCATACAAGCACAAGCTGCTGATGCCAGGAAATGTGTCCTGACTGAATGGAAAAATTGCTGGATGTGTTTTATATCGTTTTTCCAGTGAGAAAGGCTGCTATTATGGCAGATTTTCCAATGTTTTGTGTGATTATATAGGAAATTAATTTGAATTCTGCACTCCAAATGTCATTAGTATTTGTCAAATAAAAAAATGACTGGCAACTGCAGAACGTTTCAACAGAAGAATATTCAGAATTTTAAATGCTTTCAAAACCTGGCCACTTTTTTACTTTTGAACATAAATGAAAATAAATGTGATAGCCTTAGAATGACAGATGACGGCACCCAGAGTGTGTAAAATATGACCCAAATGTGATATTCAACAATCTGAAACCAAGCTTAAAACGTTTAGAGAAAAGTACTTAGTGCATTTTTAATTTTCATGGTTAAATAACACATTTTTCAAATTCACTGCCCTTTTCTGTTGTTTGTGGCTGAAAAACAGCAACTAAATTAAATGAGAACAATATTTTAATCCATTCTATTTTTGCTTAAATCTTTTTATATTTCTAATCAAAAACTTTTTTTTATTACTTTAAAGTACTTTTCAATTGCAAAACATTTATTTAGCCACTAGATTTGTGATTCTGAATTTTCGATAAAAGCCATTCCACTGAATAGGTGCCATTTCTGGCACATGATAAGTATAAATAAGCATCAAAATAGCTTCATAAATGGATTTTATTACTACGCAAATTCTTATTGCAAATCTAAACTAGAAAAGTGTTGATAAAATCCACATAAAACACTAAAACTAGCTTTTATTGCTTGTCCCCAGTCCCTGATGCTACACTTTGTCATAAAATATAATGATTAAGATCTTTTAAAAAGAACCTTACTTTTGCATTGATGTGTAAATCCAAATATAATGTTTGTTTCAAACACATTTATTCACACAAATATTTATATTTATTGGATAGCTTTTTACTCCTTCCTGTTACCCATTCCCCTCTTTTCCACAAGTTTTTCAGCAGGTAGTTGCATCACTTGGATCTTTAGAAAGCTAGGGGAAGAGCAAAGGCAAGTTTTCAAAATTTCTTATTTACATATCTGATGATTTTGTGATGATCATCATTTAAAAAAAATACTTCCTGATACTGAAAATATTTCAGAGATTTAATCAGGTTTAGTGTAAAAATGCACATATTTGGTAAATAACTGAATTTGCAGAATTTCCTGGTTCTATAATCATCTGCTCTAAATGGATATTTAGCGTCTATTTGATAATTCTTTGCTAAAAAAAACCTCCCTAGCTACTTTCAGTCCTGTTACTTATATAAAGAATAACCAGAAACAATAGCATCAATCTTTTGATTATACATCTAATAAAACATTTAAATAAGTTGTTTAAGATGGACCAATAGCCATTTGAATACGTAAGTATGTTTGCTGTTGGGATTGGTTTGGAAATCAAGTAAAAAAAGAAAATTTTGAAAAAGTACAAATTTCACCCATTTGGTGGAAGGGTTCTTAAATTTGTTTCTTAATGGTCTTGCAGAAACGCTGCTTAAGTGAAGTTCAACTAAACACATTTAGTTTATATGGGGCAAGAAAGGGCAAACTGTTTTTCTGGAAACCCCCAGAAGCCAGTGTGACTGAGGCGTTTGGATGTGACTCAGCAGTCTGGCAGCAAAACTTACAAGAGTTTCTTCTCAGCCAGTTGGGGCTGACTGCACATGGGACTTTTTGTCTACAAACCAGTAGCAGATTCTGGACTAAAATCCTTGAGTCTTATTGATTGTGCATTTCATTTTTAATGGAATCTTTGAACAAATCACATCAAAGATCTACATATTGTCACATTTCTGAACAACGAACTCCAAACATCCATCTCTGGATGATCTCTTATTTGTTCAGTACTTACCATACAATTGAACCAAGTGTTCATCAAAGTTATCCAACTCTGATTGGACAAAGTGGATAATTATTATATAGCTGTGTCCCAATCCAGAAGTGTGCATCCTCCCGAGTGCGTACTTTAAGGCCATTTACATCACAACGGTGCGCCAAGACTGTCTCATTTCGGCAAAACTGAGGAGTATGAAGCTGCATCTAAAGTCCCGCACCCAGAGTCCCGCATTCTCAGACCCGTCGTTTTTCGAGACAGCGCCACCTTTCAAATTGGATTGGACAAACACGTAAAGAACCGAAACACGGTGAGTATCGTCAATTTTATTCAATGATTTCTTTTTTAATCAAACTATTTTATAGCTCATCGATACACCAACATATCAACGGTCTATTTAATATTTGAAATGATTGTAACAAAATTTGAGCCGATCTTGGATGCTGGCACTGCAGCATGGAACTGTTTGGTGGAGCAGTTTATGGCTGTGCTCTTCACTGATGAATGGAGGTCCATTGCTGAAGGTTGTGAGGTCCTGCTCTGCCTGGAAACACTGGACGAATGTATTAAAGCACATTTGTCAAACTCAAGGCCCGCGGGACAGATGTGGCCCGCCATGTAATCTAATGTGGCCCGTGAGAGCTTAAAAGTTTTGAGTGTCTTAAAAAAATGAAAATGAAAATTTCCCACAATGCCTTTGGCCTACAGTAGCCGCAACCGTATTTCCGCATCCATACTCACGAGTGAAAACTGCAGAGCTGCCAACTCTCACACATTGAACGCATTTGAATGATCTCTCACGCCACACCTTCGATTTCTCACGCTAAAATAAATTTCAAGATGTGAAATGGACACAGCTAATAGTTTATCTGTGATCTGTTTCTTGAGCCTGATGATAAAAGATGATGATCAGTATGTCTTCAGTCTGTGAGGGTTTTTTATTATTATTTTTTTCTCTAAACAAATGACAAAAATGGTATTTTTCTTTATTCACTTGTACAGTTTGATCCTTCATTAATGGAGTTATGTGGGTTTTCATAAGCTGACAAAAATCAAAAGGATTTATATTAGAACAACAAGCATACAATTGCTTCTATGTAACTGAATTGTCACTTGAATAAGTTATAAATAATGAGTTATTTAACATTAAGGAGTAGTTACATTTATTTTACATTACATTGTTTTACATTTATAAGTTACATCTGGCCTTTGAGGACAGCCCTCTGTAAAAATGAGTTTGACACCCCTGTATTAAAGGGTTTCTCTAGAGCCCAGATGATGGTTTCATTAAAGCCTGGTTTCGAACTCTCGTAATTTCCATGACTCCACTTTTCATTTCAACCTCCAAATAAAACCCATGTCTCAAAGCTTCTTTCTCATTACACAACACCAGTCCAATCACACATAGCAAAGCTTTATTGTAGGTGTATTTATATAAAAATTGTGATAATGGAGCTAATGTGATATTAACTGGCATAAATGATATCTTGCTTTCAAATTGAGGGCTGATATAAAATAATGAGAACATGATTAATTCTCTGTAATCTATTAATTCTTAAACATAGAAATAATAATAATAAATACTATTTAAAGTACTCTATTTAAAGTAAAGACATTATAGCATAATAAAAATAAATAATAATACTAAAATTACCTATTAATAATCTATTATAATTCAATATATTTTTTTATTTTTAATATATTATATATATATATATATATATATATATATATATATATATATATATATATATATATATATATTTCTCCCTGTCCTTCCTGACGCCACTACTCTGTCCTAACCTTCTCATGACGATTTCCCCACTGACCTGGCTTCCTGGCTCCCCCTCGCCAACCTTCTCATGCCTCAACCAGGATTTGAACCCCAGTTTCTCCCATGTGATACCACTCACTATGCTAAATATTTCTCCGCTGATCTGTCGTCCTGGCTCCACAATGCTCATCAGCGCTTGGTCTCTGGTGAGGGGAATGACAATTTCCCCACTGACCTGGCGTCCTGGCTCCTCCTTCGAACCCCAGTCTCCCAGCCGTGTTACCACTACACTATCCTTCACATCCACTATATCGTCCCAGTACTATACATATACTACCACTATGCATATTTATATGACAATTTTTAAACGACAATAAAATACATGTTTGTAACACTGCCGCCCTTCACACGGGAGACCAGGGTTCGAATCCTGGTCAGGGCATACCCCCAGTAGGGGTATATATACATTACTTGTTGTAGAAGTGGCTATACATTCACATAGATAAAATCTATAATACTCTCACTTTCTAAGATATTATTCATATTTAAACTGTTGTATTGCATGAGATCCTGCTGTGATCTTTTTGGGGATCTTTTTCCAGCTAAAACCTTTTAACTAAAGCCACCTATAGTCACTAGGAAACACGTTTTCTCCCTTTTTTGTTTGTTCAAAGGTCTGCTCCTTAATAACCATTAGACAGTGATTCAGAACTGAGAAACTATGGTGACTCATTGCTACCACACATATACATTAATTTTCTTCCACTGAATTATTAATTTAATGACATAAGTTATAAAAACTGCATCATTATGTCGTAAAAACAACATAATTCACAATTATTTTGCAAAGATTACTGTAAAACTGGAATTATTTGTGCACCATTGACCACAACAGCGGCTCACTTTACCAAGAAAAGCAAATTAATGTGCATTTGACCACTTTAGCATTTTGTGAACCATTACATTTTAAATGATTAGGGGGAATAATTTAGCTTTAAAGTTTGAGAAAAGTACATAAATGACTAGGGCGGAAATACATAAAATCTTCTCTGTGTGTAGTATACATGTTGTTGTGATAAGCTTTGAATTCACAAGATTACATTTATCGGTATATTATCGGTATCGGTATATTATATTTATAGTACACCACAATATTTCTTTATTTTGAACATTTATTTCAATCATTGACAGTACACTTTTAAATGTTTGTGCTTCGGCAACAGATGAAGTCACGTGGCATATGCTATTCATTAGAGTGCCAGCCACATAAGTAAGTTCAATAGCAGGAGAGTGCTAGTTAGTGCTAGTAAAAGTCTGTAGCCAGACACTATTGATTATTCCTGTGATTAAGCAGGGGGTTGCAACTTGGTTAAACTGGAACACCCCCAACCCAGCCTTCTAGACATTCACTACATTCGCCTCATCTCCATCCCATTTTATAACGTAACATAACATTACATGCAGTTCAAAACGTTATGGGTCCACGATTAATTTGGCAGATGATCCAGAAGAACCAAATCCAAACCCAGGATAGAGCGACTGAGTGAATGTGGTCTGGATTGTGTGGATGAGGTTCATTCCATCAGAAATTCTGTAGAAGGCCAAGTATCCCCCATGGTGGTCCACATACACTCCTATTCTCTTGCTGCCATTGGGTTGTACTGGGAGATTTGTCTGTTTGCGATTATGTATGAATGAGTAACTATTGGGAAAACAGACCAGACTCCAGGATTGATCATTAGAACCAAATGCACATTCATAACCATTTCCTTTCCTACCGATGCTCTTATAGGATACTGATATATACACAGCTTTGCCACTGTACTCAACCTCCCAGTAGCAGTGCCCAATCACACTGTTGGTACACAACACCTGACACCAACGATCAAATCGATGCAGATGATCAGGATATGAGTGATGAGTGCTAGAATAATGAACTGCCGTGTTCCTCTCAGACAGAGTAAGCCACTGATGAACTGTATTGGGATCCAATGTGAACCAGTGTGAGACTGGTGGAGAAAAAAAAGAATATTAAATCTTTTACAATATTAATACATTCATTTTCAAGAAAACGCTGAAAATTAGGACCACATTTAATTTTCCCGGAGTAAATTTGTTATAAATATTATCCAAAATCTTCTTTGTTTTTGGCAAAATGCATATTTTTTAAACGCACTGTTTACCCACATTCCTCCAACAGTAATGCTTTCACCATGCTCCTTTTGGGACTTTCGGGAATCATGGGTAATGTAGTGTGTCATGGCCGCCAGAAAGGGAGGTAAATGAGGTCCAAAGTGTATCGAAGAGTTCTGTGTAAGTCTCATCACTTCTAAAGCAAATGAATCTACCATAAACATGTCGAAATAACAACGCGCTTCACGCAGTTCACTGCCTATGTATGCTAACGAGCTCTCGTGCTGTTTGCGTGAGATAAAGTAAATGAACAAAGTTTGGATCTGTTTCATGCAAATATTGTAAAGGGAAATAAGGAATGTGTTTATTCTTTTTATTGGAGTTTCGTTTACATAATTAACTGATTTCTGATGTTTGCGCAATGCTATGTTGGTTAGCATAACCGCTAATATTGCTGCTTCACCAATGCTCTCTGTTCACAAGTTTAAAAGTCATCATCCATGCCAACACTAATGCCTTTTACATTATAATCGACAAAAAACACTTTCTCTGCATTGTTCTTCAGTGCGGGTCTGGTGTTCTCACTTCCGGATCAGGCAGCTCACCCAGCCTGCATAGAGATCAGTTGTACTAGCGATTAATGTGATTGGTCATTGGCGGAGATAAGAACTATGGGTGTTCCAAGGAAAATCGAGCTGTTTTCAGCCCAAATGCAAGGAATACACAAACATGAAAAATTCTGAATAAAACTTGAGGCATGTTTTTGATAAGGGAACAACACTAAAATATGGTAGGAATGTCAGAGAAGTTGATTTTGCACAAAAAGGCCCCTTTAATTTAGTTATTATTTGAAGGGAAAATGCCTTTCATTACCTGTTTGACATTAAAGAAGGGTTACTGAGAGACCCTTATCTAATCCGTTTGATACATGCAGATGGTAACACTGGCAAGAGACTTTAAATGAGAAGCATTTTCCTTTAAAATTCCAGTGGCCTCCTCCTTGTAGTCCATCCATTGGTCAGCTGCTATTTCAGGGATTTAAGTACTTAAAACCTTTGCTGTCACTGTCATTTAGGATAGTTTCTCAAATTTACGGGAATATCACATAAAATATTTGTAAAAAACTGAAACTGCTGCCAAAAATCAAAAGAAAAAAGAAGTTGCTGCATTAGGAGAGGCCTTTTTTGTATATAATAGTATGCTTGTGTCTTAGAACACGTTGATGAAATGCAATATGTGCAGTGAAGTCTTGCTTTTGGAGGCGGGAGACCTCTTTGGAAACTCAACTGGTCAAGACAGATCTGGGAGGGGATGAAACACGAACCACTGACAGACTTATGCGAAATTTTAGAATGAATAAAACTTTCTAACTCTTTTGTAACTCTGATACAAAGCACATTGCAAACAAATACAGTACGAATAAAAAACATTTTCAGAAGATAATGTTCAGAAAAGTTTTGCTGGTTTTCTCAATGACTTACACTGCACAAAGTATTTCCTCGTCTTGGGAATTGTGTTGCTGAAGGTGACTGTGAAAATAATCAGAGAACAATAGAGTTAACTTTTTCAAAGAGTTTTCTGTTCAGTTATAGAAATGTACTCACAGTTGTTGCCAGGGGTTCGCCTATTTTTCGCCTACTTTTCATTGTGTCAAAGAGTCAGTTCTACAGTGTTGTCATATAAATGGATATAAAGAAATATTTGTTGAAAAGTGAGGCATCGTGTATTCACTTTTGTGGCATACCGTATTTATTATAAACAAATTGTTTTTCAAAGCTAGGCTTAATAATTTATTATAACTTTTTAACTCCTTTCAGCAGATTGTTTTCAATATTTAATGTCCTGTTGTTCATTGACTCCACTATATCTGTGTCCGGTTCCGAACAGTCTTTTAGGAGTTTCAACTGCTAAACCTTGGGTTTCGAGTGCTCAAAACAGAAATATATTACAATTCCAATTGTGGGGGTTTCTGTCAAACTATGGCTTTGTCCACACATACCTGATTATTTTGAAAACTGGTATTTTTCTGCGTAGGTACACTGTCCATCCACACCTAGGGGCAACCTCCTGCTTTCCCTCTTGAAACCTAACAGGAAGTGACCGATTTGTGACCACCAAAGACTGGCTCCAGAAGTGAAAAGGTTCTCTTTCACTCCAATGTTATATTGCCCAAATTTGGAGCTGAAAAACTCATATTTCACTTGTTTTGTTGGTTTAGAGCTTTTAGATCTGTCCATCATGAGCAATGAGGGGGGTTAATTTTTTTGTATTTGTTAGTTTAAGATTTATTAAGCCTTAAAGTTATGCATAATTAAGAGCGTGGTTTCTTGATGGGCAGATAATCTGGTGTCATTCATTCCAGCTAATTTCGACTGGTGAACTCGTTGTGTTTTTGTTTTTAGATTTTACTGTCGGTTGTTTCTTTAATGTGTGTTTTAGACCGTCAAGTGTGTATTTACATGGCTTTTGAAAAAATCTGTTTTCGAAAAAAACCTGGCTATGTGTGGACCTGTAACTGTGAGACACTCCGCCTGTAACTGTGAGAGGCTGCTCACCAAGTGACTCTCAGATTTTTTTACCCAGTGGAGTGTTCCTCAATTCTCGTTACTCATGTCCACACGTACCCATGTTCTCACACTGTGTACCAAAAATGCATCCACACAGACACTCCAACACCCCTGAAATGCTGTAATGACTATCAAATACATTCCACCAGTCACACACAACCATGCAGAGCATTGCAAGTGAAGTGGCTTGAACAAGGCAGAATGGACCTGGCGAGGATTGAACCACCAACCTTTCCGGTTATAGGATGAGCAACTTCACCACTACACCACTGGCCGCCTTGATCCAGTAATCTGTTAGCCACAATAGCGGAATTCAGCAAGTCAAGTGGTGCAGGAAACAGGCAGATAGCTAAGAGCTGCAGTGCTATGAGATGAACCTAATGTGAGAGAGAAAAGGGGAAAGAGATGTAGGGGGGGGGGGATAAACAGATATTCTGTCTTAATTATTTTTTTCAAACTTTCTTCACATCTGTATGGTCTGTTTATACGAGGCGTGACAGGATTTTACTGATTGTACAATAAAAGTATTCACACCACAAGTGTCAACCTGTTGTTCACTAAAATGGACAATTTTTTTTACATCTGATCCTGTTAATTCCACATTTTTGGTGGATAATTAGAGAATAATTCAGAGTTAAATGGGAAAAATATATCCTGAATATGAGCGTGTAAGAATAAATAAAAAAAAATCACAAATGAGCAAATTCTTCCAATGTAGTGCATGTAAAAGAATAAAAAAAAACCTGCTTTTGATTTAGGACTCATTCATTTTATTCCTTCGATGACCATAATTTGATGTTCTGACCAGGTCTTTAACTATTTTATCTGTGAATATAATTTGGTGGGAGATACTGATCCTTCGATGAACTTGTTTCATTTCCTGCCTGAGCATACAAAGGTGCATTAAAAGAATGAATATCAGTGAGGTTTTTGTCAGACCTGCAGATGGAGACAGAGCAGAGGGTGAAAGATGGAGATTGGGTTACAATCAGTTACAAACACATTGAAGCAGCTAAAAAGTAATCAAAAAATGACTATTTTACTAATATTCTAAGTCTGAATATTCCCATATATCTATATAAGGCCATTTTTGCTCTACTTTGGTCTTCACCCACTTTTTAACCACCATTTCTTCAAATAAGCTTCATATTTTACAGTTATCATCAATTGTAGTTCAAGTCAGTCCCCATGGACTGGTGCGACCCACCTATTTTTTTATGTTTCAAATATAATGTGTAAGTTTCAAAACTGAATTGATATTGAATTTTTTGGTTTTAAACGAATGTGACAAGAGTTACACATTATTTGCAAGGAAATTCACATTAAAATGTGAGAAAATCTGCAATCGTCTTTCAGTTTCATTTTACAGACCCCAAATTGATGCCACTAGTGCCATCTAGTGGTGAAAAGAAGGGATAATTCTTGTAATTTCAAGACCTGTGATATGGCTTGTTTTTTTTTATAAGTTCAGGTAATAAAAAAAGGACAAGAGCACAAAAAGTGATTGGAACAGTGTTCATGGTTTAGGAGAGATTCACCTAGATTTTGATACAATTTTCACATTGTTTTGAATTTAATTTCCTTCTGGGGGGGATTTATGAGTTTTTATTTGTCTGAAAACTGTTCTCAATTTTAAACGTTAAATGTTTTTGTATACGGTAACTTCAGGTTTGTTGCAGAATTATTGTGTAATGTAATGAAAAAAGGGAAGCTGGGTTTGAAAAAAATGAAACCAAGCATTGCCACAAAAAGTAAAAAGAAAACATTTATGACATTATTTGCAAGCTAATTTAAATTATAATGTGAGAAAATGTGCGATTGTCGTTCCGTTTCATCTTTTCAGTTTCATTGATCCAAATCAGTTCCATCAGTGTCATTTAGTGGTGAAAAGAAGGTATACAAGAAGGGAAGTACAAGGCTTGTGTGTTTTTAACCGTTTATAAATTTTTCCAGCAAAATATGACAAAAAGTAACACTCTGACTACTTTTTTTTTCAATTTCAGGTTTTGTTGGAGAATTATTGTCCAATGCAATAAAAAAATATATGTTTAAAAGGGGAAGCTGGGGATGTGCTAACATTATTTTTCCATATTTTAAAATAATTTATTAGAGCAAATTGTAAAGAAGTAAAAAACTATGAAAAAGGCAGTGGACTTCTAATGTATTTTTGGATATTTAATGTTTCATTGAGGAATCTGAACCAATTTAATGTTGCACCAAGTTGTACGCGGATCGCCTAAAGTCTTCATTTTGCATGCCATGCTAATAACATGCTAGAACAGTTGAGCTGGTACGCTGTGCTTCTTTGTTAATGCAAATATTTAAATTGCTCAAGGATAAGGACCATGCACCGATGACAAGATACTGAACTCGAACAGGAAGTGAAGCATTAACAGTCTCATTTGTAGACAGTGAACTCCAACCCTTATTTTTATGGCGTGGATCTCTGATTTCCCTTTGTTGCCATTGGGTGGGGTGTCTTTATAACATCTAACATTGCTAACATGTTGTGTTGCTAGCTTTCTTTTTTCATCTTGGCTTGATTGACAAACAAAATAAACATTTTTTTGGATTGAAAAACCCCATAACTTGGAACGAAGCCTATTAACCACCTGCTCTGGTGGTTCAAATAGCTTTGGTCAAAGTACAGATCTGTCTGTTTCTTATACAGTAGGTGTGGCACGAGAATAAAGCAAACACCTTCAGGCTTTTGAAAGAGTTCTGAAGCGTTAAAGCCGCTACTGTAATGCAGTATTTAACGTTTTGTTTGAAACGTTAAATCCTCATGTGTTTCGCATCTCCGGGGTGGCAACTGAACTCCATTGTTACTTAACACATTGCAAAAACATGTGGATTCAATAAGATCTTAGTCAGCTTCGAAACATAATAGTGACAGTTTGTGAACCGGGAGAACAGACAGACAAAAGGAGGCAAAGTCTAGATCATGCTGGCTATGTGAGGATAAATTCAAAGAGATATCTATATTTCTCAGGATCCTGACCAAATCTCCAAATAAGCAACCCCAGACATTCAAGGAACCTCCACCCTGCTTCACCTAGCTTGTTGATACGCTCCAGCCTTTCAACTGCTCTCTTCTTCAGACAAATCTGACCAGCTGCAGCCATTTTCTGCACCTCAATTCAAATGTTTTTGTACAAAACTTTGTCACTTCACCTAATACTCACATAGGAGGCATGGATTTTTGACTGCAACTCTTCTGTGAAAATTTTTCCAGACGGGGTGGCTGTACCTGGGACCCACTGGATACCAACAGCTCTGAGATGACGGTACTGCTGCCATAACACGAAACTTTCTTTCTCAACTTCACCTGAGAAACTATGGCTATTCATCACCTAGTTGAATGCCTCCTACACAGCTGTTAATGTTTCAGTTCATGACTGAATTTCCATTTATGCACTTGTTTGATATAATAAGGTTGATCATAGACCTGACTATAAATCACAATCCCTACTTTGTTCAAGTTTACCTTATGAACATGGCAAAAGGTAGTAACACCATATGTTGTTTTGATTTCAAAATTAATTTTTTACTTACAAAACAGACAACCACTATTTATTCTCTATTTACTGCATTTTTTCTTACCTGCATAAAGCAGTCAACCACATCCTGAATTTAGTTTGGCAAAACTTTCGGTCTTTCCATAATTGATGCATTTGATTAAAAAGATTAGATAAAAGTTGAACATTAAATAAATTTGCATTACTTTATTGCCTCATATCACCAATTTTAACCCTTAGACATGTCTGCACGCACTGGTGGGTTACCAATCCCAGTGGCTGTTCTGAATAAAGTAGTTTCACTTAATGTCAAACATAAGAGTAGTTTTCAAAAAGTGTATTAGTTGTGATATTTTTGGTTTTAAACAAACATTACAAGAGTTATGACACATAATTTGCAGATAATTCAAATTTAAATGTGAAAAATCATCTTTCAGTTTCATTTCAGATCCCAAATGGGTTCCATGTAGTTGTGGAAAGAAGAGCTAACCATTGGAAGTACAATACTTGGGATAAGGCTTGTGCTTTTCAAAGTTCTGGCACAATGGAACAAAAAGTACTTGAAACGGTGTATAAGGTTTAGGAGAACTTTGCCTGTTTTTTTTTTTTTAATACAATTTTCACATCGTATTGACCTTATTTTTGCATTTTGGTGATATTGGTGAATTTTTATGTTGTCTTAACACTTTTGATTGTTGTTATAAAACATAAAAATCAGATTTTTGCTGTAAAAAAAACAATTTTCAACTCTGAGTTGTAAGGGTTAATTGTCCTTTGTATTTAGAGTATAGTTAAATCTTTATTTGAATAGTTATTTAAGTGAAGAAAAATTAAAAGAGTATTAAAGGAAACAATGAGGAGCATGGTTTAAGCCGCTGCGCTCTGCGGGAGGTGATCATAAAGACGACGCAGGAGCTGCTGGTCACGTGATACAAGCTTGTCAAGCTGCAGCGGGGTAAAGGTGACAGTCTCACTCAGAAGAGATCAGGACTTCACATACCTCTCTGAAACAAACCTACAATTATGTCTATTATCAGGAAAAACTGGTCCGCTTTGTCAACGTAAGTGTTTTTTTAATATTAATTTGTGATTTTGGGCGCTTTTCTCGCTTAACGTTGCGCACAGCAGGTGTCAATAATCAGGCTAACGCTTCCTATTGGTGGCATTTCAGCAGCACACGATAAACTTTTTTTAGGCTATTTGAATAAATATATGTTGACAAACTATGGCTTTCTTTTTCTTATAACTATATATTTATAAATTATATATAGTATCAAGTTTTGAAATGAAATAAATAAAGGTTGGGTTAACAGTGGGATACAGTGGGAAAGTAACCATGTGTACTGTAGCAATTGTGTTGAGAACAGTTGGTTAGAAGTAATTTAAGTAATTGCATTTTCTATTGAAAGTGTAAACTGAAAGTAAAGCCCAAACATGCAGTTTAAGTCTAAAACCTTAAAATGTCTTAGAAAGCGATGCCACACTTTCAGATTACAGACTGTGAGTATTCTATTTAACCAAACAGAGCTTGAAAAACCAGTTACTGCACAAAGAAACACTGTTTTCAGAGTGAAATACAATAGTCCACCTCTGGGATGTATCATCAAGACCTTTGATCGTAATTCATCTTCTCATGCGTTCAAAAAGACTGATGGATGGATTTCAGTGTTGGAGATAGGTCTGAATGTTCCCAACACATCTGTCTTTTAACATTTTAAAATCTGTATTCTTCTCAATAAGCTGTGTGTCCTGTTATTTTCACCAAGGGTCACAGAAAAGAAGAATTGTGAATGTAAGTTCAAATAGCATTCTCTGCTTGTAAAAAACAGTAAATTAAACCACAGAAGGAAAAAAAACCCCACAAAGTAACTACTTAAGATCTTAAACCATTATTTTATGTGTTTTTATTGCATAAAGGAGAAATAATTGCATATTAGTCAGCATAGGTGTGACTTGGTCAAGAAGGGACAAACAGCAAATGGATGAAAAGGTGAGGTCATCAGAGAACACAAGCATGAAGACAAAAAAGCAATTATTCTCTATAGCTTTATGCCCACATAAGAAACGTCAGTGCATGGAAAACAATATTAGTCAATGTTTCTGTAAGTGATAATAAAGACCACAAAGTGCCTTTGGTGGAAATCATTTAAAAATTTTGTAGCATTTCTTAAAATATGGACATTATAATCTTAATATCAACAATACAGAGAGATAATAAAACCAAACAATTAAAACTAAAGCGAAGACCTTTCTGTAAATGTAATTTTAGACAATGCCTGTTCTAGGTAAAAGTTAGGACACCCTTCACATTTTTGCCCACTTCCAATGGCTTAAATCACAGCAGGTGCAAATGATCATTGGATCGTTACTCAGAATTTTCAAAAATTTTATTTTGCTGTGCAGCATGGCAAAAAGCTTCCGAAGTCCTTCAGAAAAACAATTATAACAGACAATGCATCTGAGATTTAAAAGGACCTCTAAAGAGGTTTAATTCAGTCATTCCACTGTCCGTCTAAATGCTCAGGTCTAGTGGTCTCAGTGAGGTCACCCCAATAGCAGGCTGCAAGATGCTTATAGAGGTCTCCAAAACCCCTAAAATATGATCAAGGGACCTACAGCAGGCTCTGTAAAAATTATGCCTCTACAATAAGTAATAGACTTCTTCCAGAAAAAGTATTTCATAAAAACTGTGAAGAATGGAGGTGGAAGTGTAATGGTTTGGGACTCATTTGCTGCGGCATATCCTGGCCAGCTCACCATAATAGAATCCACCTGTGAATTGTACTATGGATCAGAGAGAACTTGTTGATCCATTATGAAACCCATTCCGAATTGAGATTCACGCAAATCTTTGGATGGCTTCTCAAGAGGGTGCCTTTCATCTGAGTCGAGGAATAGGATGTAATGACGCTTCTGATGTAACAGATGCTCTCCGGGGCACGTGGGGAAACAGGAAAGAGCACTTGAAGAGAAGGGACTATGTGCTACAAATTTCCAACTAAACCCAGAAAAATACAATGCTTTTTACAATACGGAACCAAATTCTGTAGGAATTTTACTAACTATTCTGTCTTTTCTGTTCTATTGTGTTTTTATTGTGTTATTTTAGGCTTGCACGACAATGGACTGTTGAGGATGAGGAAGAGGTGGAGAGAGAAAAGAGAAGGAAGACTAGAGAAAGTGCAGCAGATGAGGATGACAGCCCAACTGAAGAGACAGAACCTCACACCATTAGGTGCGAGAGACGTAATATGCAAATCAACTTAGCTTATTGAGTAATTTGTCAATTTGTTAGTTTATTGAGTAACGTGTTTATAGATAGTTTTGCTTCTCAGATTTTTATCTGAGAATGGAATGTTTCTACCAAAGATTAGTGTTTTAATTTTAAGTTTTCACAGTTACATTACAATTCTACTTTAGATATACTTTAAAGGCAACACAGCATTGGCATTCCTCAAATTTCATGCAAATTTTGCCATATATTTGCATAAACCAATTGACCAAATAAGGATGAGCAGTTCAGAAAGCTATAGATAAAAGGTTTATAGTCCCATAAAAGAGATTATGAATAAGACACTCATGAGTCATAATATAACTGCAATTGTTTATGAAAAGCAGATGCTTCAAAATAAAAGTCCCTTATTTGAAACAAAATTTTACCCCTTAAACCAGAATGTCTCCCCTTTGCACTCTATTCAAATGTATTTCAATTTATAGTCAACAATGAGTCTTTTTCAATGTTCACCATTTTCCAATTATCATCTTTCCAAGTATCAAAGCCCCCAGAAAGGTAACCTTAAAAAGACTGAGTTTTATAATATTCGCAGTGATGCCGATCCTGCTGAGGCTGATTACTCCAGTGGAGACTCTGGTGGTGGTCTGACCCAACTGCAGTTTGACTTTGTTGAGATGTTGCGGGTCCGTGATGAGCGTCGCAGGATGAGACATGTTGAAACTCTGAGGAAGCAAAAGGAGCAAGGAGAGGGTGACCAAGCTAGTAACCTGGAGGAAAAACCCCGTGTGGAGTTTTTGGGGGAAGCCCAGGATGAGGATATCCTCAAGAGCATTCAGCAATGCATAAAGACCTATCTGCCCTCAGAACTTTCCTACAACTCAATGGAAGCAGAGACACTGGATGAGGTAGGACAACATAAGTGTACATCCTCTAAAGTGGAAAGATATTTGAAATGCTTCCATTAAAAAACAAAAAAAACAAGTCCACAACATTCCAACTTCTACCAGTCTCCAAACATCATCACTGAGATTATTGGGTGTTGTACCAAACCTTCCCAACTGCAAAAATCTATCTAGGGATGCACTATAAAACCGATAACTTTTAGCTCTAAAAGTCCTACATTTTTTATCCACACCCACTTAGTAACAGTCACCGTTTGTCTCATTTTCATATTCGAAGGGAGTATCCTAAGGAAAGGGACCTTGCTCTGGATCACTGTCACAGTACATGTTTGTATTCATGGTTCCCTAATTTAATAAAAATCCCAGGCAACACTCATACAGCCCCATATCATGACATTCCCACCACCATGCTTGACTCTAGGCAAGACTGTGCGCCTCACCTGCTTTCTTTGACACATACTTTGCACCATATAAACCAAAAAAGAAGTATTTCATACCACAGGACAAGGTCTTAGTGATTTAATTGGCCACGGCTGCAATTTTTTTTTTTTGACAAACCATTTTGAAGTAATTATTTAAAAAAGTTATTTCCATGTATTTCACAGGATTAAAAACACTACAGTGAAATGTCAGTTATTTGTCATATCGTTTAAAATAAAATATCGCTCCCCAACATCAGATTTAAAATTGGTTCAGCTGTATTGACTGGAAAATGGATCGCTTTCTGAAGAGCTAATGACCGGCCCGTAACGAAACAAGTGGAACTTCTAAGTATGGGGTGAGAAAATGTGATGCTGAAAGCATTACATTTGGTTTTATAAAGACAGGTTCTGAGGCCACACGAAAGGCACAGGGATCTGGATGTGGAGAAATTTTATCAAATGAGTCGATAAAGCCATCAAAGCTGCAGAGACACTTGGCCTTAAAATGTTCAATCTGCGTCAGAAAGCCAAAAGAATATTTACTCGAAGTAAAAAAGATTGAGAATCCGTAATTAGTCATAATTCCTAGCCTGTTTATTATCATGCTGTTTTTTTCTACAACATATTTCAAACAGGCTTCTGGAAGAACAGCCTTGAGACAATCACTGCTGAACAAGCGCACTCAACCTTTTGACCATGGCAAGCCCTTTTTTATCTTTTGGGAATCTTGGCCTTTAGATATTTGCCATGAGGTGGCATATTAATCTTTCATTGACCAGTATGAGAGAGTGAGAGCAATTACACCTCATTTTTCCATTCACACCTCAGCCCTTGTAACGCTAACAAGTTTGCATGAAAATAGGGCCGGAAAATGGCTACTTGGGCTCAATTCAGACAACTCCTCTTAAGTTCAGACTTCAGACTGCATGACTGTCCGATGTTTTCATACTGAAGGACTGTCTGGAGCAGAATTCACACAGCACGATAGATCGGCGACAGAGGATTTCGGACTTTAGACCGAAAAACGGTGTTCTAAAACTGTGTCTCTCAACCAAGCACTCACAAGAAAAATGGATTTTTACTAAAATGTAAGCGTGCAATTTTCAATTCATTTATTGGGTCCAAATAAAACGGAAAAAAGCCTCATTTGAAGCAAAACCACTTTTTATATTAGTGTCAATGCTTTTGTACCTCCTCTGCAACTTCACGTTCCTCTGAATGTGGCTCTCTCATTAGCTGAAGGTAAGTCAGAACTCGTCGGATTGTGACTCGCCAGAAGCTCCACATATCTCAAGCGCAGAGCGAGCCTTTGATACTTCTCACTGTGTAATTGTCACATGTGTGCACAAGCTCCGATCTGCCCGTGTTTCTGGCCAGTTGCTTGCAATTGTCTGTGACTCAAAATTTTAGCTAAAATCATGCAGATTGTGAATTTTAATCAATATTGTCACTCATTGACCACACCAAAATCCCTAAGGAATACTTGTACTGTACTTCCCTCTAGTGTCAATCTAACCACATGACAACACATCATTGAGTCTTACTATTTGCTTTCTTTTAATGCTTTATTACTTGAAATGAATGCTTAATGGATTTATTGGAACAGAAGAAGAAAGCTAAAGAGAGGGCTTAAATTTAGGACGTGCACACACACTCTTCTTCCACCTCTTTCCTGGTGCAGTGACCCGCACATACGCTAGATACATCCAATGAATTTTCTGATAATCTCTTATATTAAATAATAGCTGTCTGTCTCGTTAGTATTTAAGAGGAACAACTCCTCTTGCAGGATGTAATTGTCAGGGTTAAGGTATTAATGGTTTGTGTTGAGTCTGTGATGGGAAAGAAACATTTTAAAACAGAGGAAAGCATTAGAATGTTTTGTTAAATAAAGAAGATAAAAGTTAAATTTTGCTTGGTGCATTTGGTGTAATATGTGTTTCCCTTGTGTGTCTCAAACTGCACTAAACCTGTCTAATTAACATATTTTGAAACTCATACTGGCCTCCAAATATATGGACATAGCTTACATCTTTCCACTTTTACAGGAAATTGTCAAGTGCAGCATCATCTTCATTCAACCATATTTTTGTCTTTTCTGCAGAAAAAAAATCAAGACACAAACACAGTTTCATCATCAAACCAACCCAGAAATCCACCAATTTCATCCCAAAAGTTTGTAAGGTATTGCTTTTTGTGATCGTATTGAATAGGCACTGAGATATTACAGCCATGCTATTGAACTCAATGCTTTTATTTATTTATTTATTTATTTATTTATTTTTTGTGCAGCTCTCTCTCCTTCTCCTTTGACAAATGCCCCTCATCTCCTCAAGCAAGCAGCAGGGTGGTGTCTCCTTTGAGCCCCAGGACTTTATCCCCTCAATCTCAAAGGGAGTCACCCCACAGTCCCGCCCATTCACTGAGCCCCACACGCTCCGGCTCCATGAGCCCCTGCACCCTGAACGGAGACTCAGCAGTGAGTTTCAATAGCCGTATATCAATTGAGATAGAGATTTGATGTCCTTACATCTGAAGCAGAGTGGTGTTAGATCGCCCTCTATAGGATGACTCACGCTAATACCTACATTTCAGTAAGAATTTTCCTTGAATTTAATTAGACTTTTCTTTGAGATTTTAACTCAATCAGGAATGTTGTATGGAATACAGACTTTGTTTTTCTTTCTGTGTTGTGGATGCAGGTGTATTGAATATTTATAGTGCTGTAAAAATGCATTGTCACTCCCCAGTGTTCAAGTTCATCAATAATACCGCTTATAAAATCAGTGAGGTGATTAGTCTACCACTTATTTATTGACCAACTGTCTTCGTTTATTTATTTATTTACAAGTCGTGGACTTGGTGTTCGTGTCTCAAGTTCAATACTCTCGCGTGTATTATTATTTCAAAACGCTTGGTGAACTACTTGTTTACAGATGTGAACAAATTTTTGGAGCAATTTTCAAATCAATGAACTGCTCCTTGCATAAATATCCAACCAGTGAGCGCTAAAGTTATAGGAGGACGGGACTTCATGTGTGTCACTCTAAGTGTGACCAGAGTGGAGCTCAGTCAACGATATGAGAAGGATTTTAAATCTGGAGACATTTCGGCTTCGCTGTCAAAGCCGGTACAAGCACTGTTTTATCAGATGTAATTATGCAAAAGAAAACACATGAAACATGTGTTCATCTGTAAAGTCATTACTCAGCACTGTGTCACACACACAGCGAGAGAGACTCTGAATCATTCAAACAGCCAAACTCAATTAATTTAGAATGGCACATAATAAATATGGTTTATTTTATTGTTTATGTAAAGCATCCATTGAAGACGCCTATTGATGTTTAATTTAGCAAAATAAAGTGAATTCTAACAAACACCTATATTTTTTTATAATATTGTTACACAGGATGTTTTAAAAAATGACTCATTTGCTAAGCCATCAGAACCGAACTGAAAACCGCAATTTAAAACCAAACTGTGAGCTTTGTGTACTGTTGCATTTAGTCTAAAACAAACAAAAGACTAACATTAGACTAAATATTTAAGACATCTTGTAAAAAGAGTAAAAAACTGTCTAAAACAGTAAAAAAAATTTAGAAAAATATTTGTAAAAAAATGTAAAAAAAAAGTTACAAATTATTATTTAAAACATTTAAAAAACTATTTTAAACTAAATATTTAAGATTTCTTGCAGATTTTAAAATAAAAATTCTAAGAAATATAGCAGACTGAATGTACATTTTGATTAGGTTCGAGACTACTGGCTAAAGACTAACTGAAGAAGAATTGAGATGAAGAAGGACTTCTACCAATCTCAATATTTGTTGAGTAGTAATTCTTTTAAGATTGTAGTTTAACCAGGTCTCATTGATTCTGTCTGTCTATCTGTCTGTCTGTCAAAACATACAGAGACATGAAAATGGCTCAGTGGGCAACTTTGAAGCTGCAGAGAAGCCAGCTTTCACACGGCAGAGCTCCAGAACCATCTCCTTCAGGGTAAAGTTCATATTTCAATAAGATGTTTCCAAATTCAGCACGAGAGCCAATACATTTCAGAGAGAATATGCCAAATCGAACTGACAGTGAAATATTGAGGCCCTGCACTTGTTCAGTCATGTCATCTTTCCAAAAAAACACACAAAGAAATGTTTAAATTGTTATTATGGAAGTGTTTGAGTGATACTAACCAATCAACCCTAAACAAATTGAACTTACCATAGTACAGAACATTTGCATCAGATACGAACATAACATGAAGTCACTGTTCTGTCGCATTTGCTTGAGTCAATTCTGAAAATCAATGAGCGTATTCATAAAGCTGTTTTTCATTATTTATATCCTGTTGTCAAATATTTGACTCAGCAGATGAGACCGTATGTCTTTGAGCTTCACTGTCACAATCTGTTTCAGATGATGAAGAAGAAGGAGGAAAACATGCCGCTTCAGAGAAGGTACAGTAGTGTTCTTTTACATTGTAGATTACTTTTTTAATGCTTTGAAATGTTCATATTTGGGTAACACACACCAAATTTGCTATATACATACTATGCATAGAAAACACTGAATTGCTAATCACTTTTGTTCAGAATTCTACATTAGATTTCTAATTTGAACAAAGTTAGATAAACCAATGACTGTACATAAGCCAGTATTTATTGTTATATACATTGTATTATTATATATACATACATATTATATTATTTACATATTATATATACAGTATTATTTTATATACATTGTTCTTATTTTGTAATAAAACTAATAACCCAGTAATAAAAAAAAATAGGTGAAAATGTTTTAATTGGTACGATGCGCATATAATGGATTTTAATCTCGAAAAGAGGGTCAGTACACACACACACACACACACACACACACACACAAAATTAAATTACATTCTTCACAGTGAAATTAAATTCTGATGACTCTTTAAAAATATTAAAAGTTTTGGTAAATTGAGGTCCCTTAATTACCGGTAAATTTTATTAAAAATGTCCAAAAGTCTGCATTTCATATATTTATATAACGTACAGCTAAAATCTGTTTGTACATAGATATGCTGTTGCTAATTTAATGACTTAATTTCAAAGTAAAAACAAACCAATACACTGTGGCTTACAGCATACTATTTGTAGAAATACACAGAGAAGCAAAAACTGAAATTCTAACATATCATTTGGTATTTTACTTTAACTGTACTTTTTTTTTTTAAAGAAATTTTACAACAGTACAATTAAAAGATGGGTGGAATATATTTTAAAAAAATGTACGCCATTAAATAATCACAGGCCTGTTTTGGCCTCAATTTCAATCTTTTTAGTAAGTTCATGTTGCAGTAGTCTTAGTATAATTGAGTTAATCATTAAAACGTTTTGAAAAGGTACTGGATTTAACATAAGGAGACCTGCATATACCCAGAAGAAGTGCTATGGATTGCATGCAAAGTTAAAAATACAGAATTGGAGTGTTGTGTTTAGCATCTGGGTGATTAACAGAAGCTGCCTGGGTAATTGAAGAGAGTTCGACATTTAATTAAAATGTAATTAAATACATTTAATTTTTGTCAAAATGTATTAATTTCAAAATCTCAAGATTATTTTGCATAAAACAATATTAAATCTTAAAACTTTTTTAAAATCAATTATTAAACCTAACATATTAGAATAAATCATTGCATAAGGTACACAAGTGGAGCACATTTACAAACAGCAGTGCTGAAAACCAAAAACAAGATAAAAATAAAAATGTAAGCAATAACAGAGACAGTTGACAACATTTTAAAATATATTCACAAATACTCAAGTCAATTATATTTGGGCCAATCATCAAAGTTTGTTTTGTTAAAACTCATTTTAACATGCACTGTTTAATTAAATCTAAGTAACGTCTCTCATTTAACCCTTAGAAGGCTGAGTTTTTTTTGTGTTAGTCCTTATAATTAGTAGCACATCCCAAGGTTCTTTTTTGCAAATGTTTGTCAATTACATAATAATTTCACAAAAATTGACAACAAACAGTTTTAATATTTTATAACTAAAACCAAAAATGTTGAGACAAAATAAAAATGTATAAATAAAAAAAATAATAAATTGCACGAAAAAAGGTCAAAATATATATATATAAGAAATTGAAAAAGTATTTGTTGTAATAATTGAACATTTCTCTGTCGTCTTTCTCCTAGTGCAAGTGTTCGGGTTCCAGACAAGTCTTCAGAATCCCATAAGGTAAGAAAAACAAATGAGCTTCTTCCCTTTAATTCTTAGTTTTTTTTATTATAGTGTTTGCATCTTCTGTTTCACAGAGTTCCAACCAAGATGAGGAGCAGCTGAGCTCATTTCAGAGGAAGTGAGTGTGTAGAGAACTCTAGAGAACAGTTTAGCTGAGCAATTTGAATTAAACATGGTCTGTGTTTTTTTCCCAAGCGCCCGACAAAGACTTTCATCTCGATCCATTCAGGAGAAAATGGAACGACTGGCTCAAGCATCACAGGTCTCTATACCTTTAATTAGATTCATATTCAGAAAAAGATGTGAATCTTTTATAATTAATGTGTTTTATCACAAATAATTAAAAAACTATAAGAAACAAGTACACAAAGATCTGAAGCAACGCGATTCCATTATTATGGGGTTTCTATCTGTTTGTTACTATGAAATGTACAGCAAGGTGAGACAATCTTTGTTATCTATTAATCTATTTTATTTATATGTTTTAAGAGGCGACAGATAGATTTAAGACACTGGATGAGGCTCATTACATGAAAGAACATGTTGATGTGATTGAGGCCAATCAACAAACGGGAACCATAATATATAAAAATATTTCTGGTAATGTTTTATTGGGGGTGGGTTGTTGGTTTACCTATATTTTTAAATTGATTAATAATCAGAGTTTCTAGTTTGAACCTCTTGGATCCCAGAGAGAGAAGCTCTGTCTCAATCCAGAAGTGTGCGTCCTTCCGAGTGCTTATTGTAAGGCAACTTTGTGAAGGGTCCTTCAAAAGCACTTTTTAAATGCGTCCTACTTTCCTGTAAATTTGGAGGATGCAAGGTTTCGTTTTTTCAACACAAAAAAAAAAAAAACTTAAATTTGCATTTAAATGTAAGTAAAGGGCAGTTTTCAAGGAATTATTTAAATGCGCATTTTAAAACATATTTTTATTTTAAAAACACGGCTTTATAAACAATACCACACATAGCCAACTAAATGTGAACTAAAGATTGGTGCGTGTCATAATAAGAAGCATACGGTTGCTTTTAGTAAACTTATAAAACAGAATGAAGTGAGATAGTCATCCTGATTTTAAATTACACACAACATAAAATAGGGAACCATTGACCAATGCTGCTAAAATGAAACTATAGAGCATGTTTTAATACAATAAAAAAATAATAAAGTAGTAGAACAATTAAAAATAAACCCTAAAACACTAGAAAATATATTAAGCAACGACAAACTTACACTGATCGTAAAATTTCTCTGACAAAATAAAAAATATAAAAGAATCACTTAAATAAAAATATCAATATTAAGTTGCATTCATTCATTTCTGAATCCAAACTACTGATCCAGCGGGTGGCGCTACTACACATTAAGCAAACTGCCAAAAAACAGAAGAAGAAGAGGCTCATCCCGTTTATCAAGGGTTTATGCAGACTTCGGAGGATCCTCCCAAGCCGCAGCCTTCAGAGGCTGAGTAGGAAGAACCCTCCGAAGGCTTCTAGAAATCTAGATACCAACTACATTAAAGGACTTTTATAAACAAAACATTTTAAGTAAGTTGAAATATAAATTAGACATATTTGCTCTAAAAATAAAAACATTCAGGGACTCGTGTGCTCCTTTACAGTGTTTTTTATTAACACAAAGCACCAAAAAAACATACTAAGGAAAAAGCAAGTTATGTTTTTCCACTGTTCACAAATACAAATTGTTTGCTGGAGAATTGTAATGACTTTATATATATTTTTCCAACCAGAAATGGGAGATTTCCAAATCCCCGAGCATTCATAAGACGGTTTGTTTGGCGGATGAGGTTTCGAGGAAGAGGGGTTTCTTCGAGAAAGACTCTGAAGAACCTGAACCTGACATGTTCTCAAAACAGGTGATTAGTATGTCATTTTAAAGAAGGATTTGCTGAAAGATTCCAGTTATTCCATAAAATGAACTCATATTGTTTAAAATATAATCATGTTTAGTCTTTGTCTCAGGACTTCCGCAGTTTATCTTCAGGAATCTCCGATCGTATTAATCGATGGGTTCAGAGGAAAACCTTTTCCCTCTCTTCATCTCACAGCCCTACGGTACACATTTACATTTTTGGAAACATAAACTCTCGGAAAATAAAGGAAAATTTCTAATAGAAGAATATAGAATAATATAAAATAGAATTTCCACAATCTGAAATAAGTGACAAGTTTTTTTAAAAATTTATTGTGATATTGTATTTTAAATACGCAATTTACTTTTTCAAATATTTAGATATTGATTAAAGTTGTAGCTATAGGTAAACATGTAAGAGTTGTATTTTTAAAACAAAAAAAGATGGGAGTTGACCCTCAGATTTCATGCATGACTTTTTTTCCAAATACAGGGGAAATTTGGTAAATCTTCTAAATAAATCTTTCAATATATTCTCTTAAACCTTATGACTGGTTAAAAAAATACTTGAGAACTTTTTTTGATACTAATTTCCTTGTGTTTTATTAATCTTTCTAAAAATTCCCACTAATTAAGCTGTTTTTGTCACAATTATGAATGTCACCCATTTAAGTAGCAATCTTAATATACACACCACTCTTTGGTAGCTATATTTTGTCAGAGAAACGACATTTAAATATGTTTTTGTTAAAAATATTACTTTTTTATCTCTATGTAACACACAGACAATACAATTTGTGTCATTTGTCAATCAGAAAATATTGATTTAAAATCTTATTATTATTTGCTGATGTGATTTATTTATGGGATTGATATCATATCATTTTACAATGGCACATTTTTAATAATATTTTACCATTTTAACTGCTTCTTTAAGACTGTTAAAATTAATTCCATATACGCGCCCCCAATTACTTCTAGGGTTGAAAAAAAATGTTATATTATAAAATATATATAAAAATAAACTGGGCCAAACTGCAGTTACTCCACACTCCGTGGATGCTGTGCTTGCCCTCCATTCATCTGATGTGGTTACTCACTACAAAAGCATGTGGCATGGATCATGAGAATGAGTAATCTGCTCCTGCAAAAACATGTTGCAACCATCATTTATGACACCAATAATACATTTTTTCATTCACCGATCAGTCAGTCGTTCAGAAAACCGTAATTGATCCCCATAAACCGCTGACACCATATACATCACCCATTCAGGAGAGTTCGTTTTGCGAAACTGGGGACCATTGAATAAGAAGATTTAATAGAATAGACACTGGCTACAAACATTTTGAAATGGGTTTGAATGTAAGTATGTAAGCATTTTTCTCCAGTGAAAGGGCTTTTACTAACGGACTGTATGTGTCTTCATTGTTTTACATTTCTTAAATTGTGGAAAAATAGACACAAAAATACTGCCTTTTGTAATGTTGAGTTGACTAAACTGAAAAAAAAAAATAGTTGGGAAATATATTTACTTCACCATGTTCTTTCAAATACCAGATTCTTCTAAAATACTGTCGTTTTTTTCTGTTTTTACACAGGATCTGAGACACGTGAGCATTTCCAGTAAGAAAACTTTGTTTGAAAGAGGAAAAGAACAGGAAAAGTGACAATCACACGGCAATAAAGTAAGGCTTGTCTCCCAGTATCAAATGCAAGTTCTTCATGAAACTTGACTTATGCATAACAACTATTTCCATTTAGTTTCCTCAAAATATATAATATAATATAGCATAATATAATAAGTGGAAAATTAATGTGAAATATTTTACACGTTAAAAAATTGCAGGGATTTTTTTTGTTTTTCCGTGTGTTCGACAAGCTAAGAAGAATGGATAAGATCAAGGAAGGACGTTTTGTCACATTCTGTATTATTAATGCCTTTATTTTTTGCTGTTTTGCTCAGTTCATAGTTTTCCTCGCTCCAGTCAATCACAGGGCAACACATACATTCACTCTCTATGAGAAATTTAGATTATTCAAAAACTTAATGCTTGTTCTTGGAACTGTGAAGGAAACTGAAGAACCGGAGAACATGCTAACTTCTCCCAGGACGGCCACAAGTGAGAAATTGGTTACCAAATTAAATCCCGGTCTGTTTTTTGGAAGCACTGGTTAGATTCAGACCGTCAGCCAATCACAATAATGTAAGACACCCTCCACCCTTGAGGGAAATTATTTTCGTCTCATTACAAGACACTCGCAGTTCAGCCAATCTGAAGTAGAGTAGGGTGCCAAAGTGCAATCATAACTTCAGAACCCTGTATTTACTTTATGTTTGCCGGACTTAGTTAATCGAGGAATTTTGAATAAAGGACCTCTTGCCAAATTCTTTTAATGAAACATTGATATACAGTTGTATGTGACTCGTAAATAAAGTTTTACCTGTGGCTGAGAAACATTCATGAACTCCTGCAGTAGTCAGAAAGAGGCTTAATCACAAAACATGAATTAATTAGTCATCATTTTTTTAAGATATGTAAATTAACTTGGATTCACATCGGATTAAGACTAAAAGAATCAGATTGTAATCAGCGGTTGTTCTGTTTTGCAGGTTTGGTGAGAGTGAATACAACTCTTGCAGCACTGTCCCTAAACCCGTCTGCTTCTCTTCTCTGTATTTAATTCCACAGCACTTTTAAAACAAACATTCCGTTTATTTACTCATTTACTCAGTTGCAAAACCTTTAGCAGTCTCTCGTTTAATACAAGTTAAACCAGCAAATATTGATTATCATTTTAAGATTTTAGATTTAATCATGGGAAAAATGCTTTGCTTAAAGAATTGAATGCGATTTGGTTTTGCTGTTTACACTAAACCTAACATGGCATTTTATTTCCCTATGACGCCATTTGTGTTTTGCTCGTGTCTGACTATAAATATGAGGTTTTCATTGTTTAACAGAGAAAGAAACTGAAATATAAGCCATAACTTTTTAGAATCATAAATCAATTGTTGTCAATGAAGGTGTAAAATATTAGACGACGCTGAACTTTGCACTTGCTTGAATGTTTAAATATGGTATATAATTAATCTTAAATAAATTATTTTATTTAATGGTTGACTTTGCTAATGTCCTTTTGGAAAAACTCAACCAACTGTGCTGCAATTCTCTTCTATTGTAAATGAATAAACTTTTGATGCCAGTGGTGCTGTTGCATCGTTTTCATCAGTGATTTGCTTTAAAATCTATTTTCATAATATGAAACGAAGAGAGTGCTGATAAAAAAAATAAATAAATAAGAATTCATTCACCTTCTATGTCGCTTAATTATCTATTTCAGGTTTTCGATTCCACTGCTACCAACACCTGCCAATATGGTATGGTTTATAGTGGTGCACCCAATACTTGTGTAGACCCTGCTCATGCATCTTGGCGACAGAAATATTTAGGCCTTAAGTTTTAAATTTGCTGTTTTAGGTCTTTTTTGTACAGATTTCCCAGCATGCACAGCGCGAGACTGGATATTAGGTTGTTCAACAAAGATGCCTGCCATAAAAACTACAAATAAAGTGATTCTTTTTTTAGTTACAAAGATTTTAACATTATGAAAACAATCGTTTTCTATTCGTTTTCTTGTAACAAATAAACATATGTCTAAAAAATACAATCGAACCAATAACTTTTCACAAAGAATTCCACAACATTTTTAAAAAGTTGCGAAATCAAGAAATCCATTTTTCTTGTTAAATCACAAAAATACTAGTTTTAAAGGAAAATTCAGAGTAATAACTTTAACAATTCACAAAATAATCTCGTGTTTGACACGTTTAACAAAACAAAAAAAAAAACAGAAGTTCTGCATTCGCTCATCATCTCATCATTCTTTTCAGGTGTTAATAAAAAAAAATGTTATTTTAAGAAACAAAACGTTTACCTGTCAAATGTATTCTGTTCCTTTAGCAAATACTCTGGGAGTTTTTTAAGCTATGCAAAATTTTTACAGTGATTTAGATTTTATAGTTCTATATAAACAGTTCTTCCATTTTATTCTTAATAGTCTTTATAAAGTCTTACATTTGACATTGTGAAACCTGCAGAAATCTTGCTCAGAACAAGACTGATACACAATAAATTGGCTTATAGATTGTCCCCACTCCAATCGACACGTTTCTAGATCAAATTACGATCATTTAGCAAAATTATAAATGCAATTTTGATTCTGTTTTAAGAACTTGGGAACACCACCACCATTGCCAAAATACAATATGCGTTACCTCATTCCATTTGGATAGTGACTGGGGTATTAATTCAACTCGCATAGGTGTTCACTGTGTGAATTTAACACTAAATCTGCATTAAACAAACATTCATAAGAGCGCTACCATCAGAATTTTTTTTCTTAAAGTTTTTAGGCACAAATCTTACGCCATATTCTCTGAACAGACACCTTCAGCAGCTTTAACCACCCCTTGTTTATTATAATTGAGTGTAAAGACAACTGTTATACTATTAATAAATGCAACTATTTTTCAAACTTGTGATACATTTATAAAATCAGGAAGTATTTTTAAACTCATGAGCCTTCATGAGTTTCTACTGGTCCACGGCAGAGCTTGGTATGATTGGTTATGGCACTTCTCACTCACCAGAGTTGTAGGGTAACCAGTGCCATTGGATCTGTGTGAGTGTGTTTCTGTTATTAGCAGATACACCTAGACAAGAATCCTGGGTTATCTGCTTGTTCTGCTCAGCTCGAATACTCCATGTAGGGAGCATTCATCACTTATCTGTGGGGCTAAAAATAAGCTCTCTCGACGAGGAAGTGCCTCTCACCGTGACCCTCAGCTGGTGAACATATAAGAAACAAAAGACGAGTTGGACATCCAGACTGCTGCATCTCCATCACTGCTGGAGCTGAGGTGAGTCACTCTAGTATAAAAATAAATTAACGGCTTCATTTTCACTTCTAGAAAACATTTGCTTTCATACATTTCAATCGCAGGTTAGAAAAAAACATGCAGAAGTGTCATTGCCAATTTTTACCAGTGTTATGATTTAAAAGACTTGTATTTTCATAGAAAAATGCCTTAATCTAAAGATCACAGTGTAGAAATGCATTGTTTTTTGTCATTCAAACTGTTTTTATTCCTCCATTTATTTATTATGTTGACTTGCAAAAGTTATTAGTTTTTTGCTTCAGACAATTTTTAAACATCTCCATCCTAGACCCTTCAAGCTACTGCGACCAAACTTTGCAAAGACATCCAAACTGATCTGATTCAGGTTGCTATATCTTATCAGATTGGTACTACCAAAGGAATTCTGGGAAATTGCTGTGAAATATTCCATGGACTTGGGGTCAAATGTTCTAAAACTGAGAACCTCATAGAAACCTGAAACAGACCACACATGTGGACACTACGAATCTGTGCAGGAACATACAAACCACTGATAAAAGGGATTAAAGATGTACCCTCATCTTCTAATCGCCGTGGAAAAATGGGAAAACTAAATAACTTCACAATGAAATGAGGCTTTGGTTATGTTAATCATTGTATCAGCTTACATTGTTTTGTGATTTTTGGTAAACAAGTTTCAGGAGGAATAATCAGGTGATTCCATCAGCTGCTCTCACTCATCCCATGAAAAGCTTGGGGAATAAATCTGAAAGCTTGCCCTGTATATTCATACTCGCTATTCTAGGCTTACTACAAGGGAGGCCCGGTCATGAACTTGTGAAATTGGCTTCCGATTTTTAATAAACGCCAGTTTATTTTGAAGTAAATTTTCTGATCAAAGTGATAAAACTCCTAATAAGAGGTATATTTTGAGAGCACTTTCAAACTTAAATTATTTAAAAAAAAAAAAAACTCTGAATGTGTATGTCTTATGATTAATCCGACATTACATGTAACAAACTGCTTGTTTACTTTGGATAAAAGCATAAATGTGAATGTAATTTTTTTATGTTGTTAAATCTTGGTTTATACCCTTTGTTTGTATTTTTTAGGCTATAACTGCATAAAAATGTCAGACAACGAAGAAGTGGAAGAGTATGAGTAAGTTCTTTTATTATTTGCTCTGTCAATACAATGTCAGGCATAATTACTTTATTGATTAATCAAAGCATAACTGTGTAACTGTAACTTACCATAATTACATAAAAATTCATATATACAATTAAAAAGAGTAAATACACTGAAGATACAGTAGAGATGACAGCTTTAAATTGTAAACATTGTAAAAGCCTTCTTACAAAGTTCAACTTTCAACTTTAAAAAGGGGTGGGCTGGTAATGGACCTCAATTCTGGTCCAAAGCCTAGGATTATGGTTAAATAATCCTTATCCTTAAGTTATTATGGTTTAGAACAAAAAGGGCTGCGTTAGAAGGCATTTTTATATAAAATAACGTAATTGTGCTTATTTATCTTGCTTTTGGAGGTGGGAGATTGCTCTTTGGGAATGCAGCCGGTCAATGATGACTTTAGGAATTTTCGAATGACCAAAATAACATTTATAGATGTTGTACAATAAAATCCGTCCGTTGGCTTGTCCATTAATGCCCCATCATGCCGTAGTTCTGACAGAAAAATGCATTGCCTTTGGATAAGTTAAATACATTTTCATCAAAGGTTATGCGCAATTTTTACTTATCAAATAAAAAGTTTATCCTACTCAGTTTTCTATAAGCATTTTCAAAATGTTGTCACATATTGGTGTTTCCATCCAGGATTTTTTCTGCGATAAAAGATTATTCCAAATAAATATTCCAAAATGAGCATTAAAAACTCTGGACGGAAACGCAGCTATTTTATCAAAGAAGTGTCAAGAAGATCCTACAGTAGCCGAGCCAGTCTCCTTAAAAATAAAAATACCACGACATTTATGGACTGATAATTTCGTAGTCTGTGAGCAAACGTAGCGTAATAAGAAAACATGACTGGACTGCTATGAATTACCACCTACTACAATGGTTATTATCTGAGCCTCGCAAATGCTCTCCATTTGTTTAAAGAGTGCTGCTGTGCGGATAATTTTAACTCTGACAACTTGTGACCCTCCACTCGCCTGATGATAAGTCTTTTTAATCTGGGAGTAGAGGCAGCTGTCAGCAACTGGTTCTTATGTCATGATAACAATGGAAATAACTGCTGCGTTCTATTCTTTTCTGCTGCTTCTTCTCCAGGGAGTTGCAGGAGGGTGAGTCCTGCTTCCTTACTTCACTTGCATGTTTGAGCTGTAAAACAATTCCACTTTTAAAGATATAAATATGTTTCAAAGTATTTCATGACAAATAACAACGCATGTGGACTAATTGTTGAGTTTTACATAATGAACTCTTTATTAATTGCATTCTTTTTTGTGACGTTTTTACATGGGATAAATTAGAAACTAGACACAAAAAAACAAACTGCTCTTTAGCATTTACTTTTATATTCAGATTTTTGGGGAGTTTATTCAGTTGATTCCAAATCGACAATTATTTGGGTGTTTAGTTCATTTGTGATGACACATGCACACAGATCAAAGGAAGATTGTATTTAATACCCCTGCAAAGTTCGGGCATGTAGATGGAGTTTTGAAATAAGGTCAAACAGTGTGATTTCTGAGAAAACAGAGTATTTATTTGGAATTGAATCATTAATATGTTAAAAGTACAGCAAAATGGTTGAGTTTCTTCACAGATTCCCTACGGTCTTACACTAGAATTTCTACAGAGATGTCTCAGTTTACAAGAACTTTAAAAAGTGAGTGACTTGCTTTTTAAACTTTTCATGCTTTGTGGTTTATCAGAGGAACAAGAAGAGGAGGAGACAGGGGAGGTGATTGAAGAGGAACAACAGGAAGGTAAAACTAGACTTTCATTAACAGTAAAATGTAAAAATCCTGAAAAAAGGTTTTTGAACAATAATTGCTAAGTGCTATGGTGGTCACTTTATTAGGTACACCTTGCTAGTACATGTTTGGTTTTGCCTTCAGAACTGCCTTAATTCTTAGTAACATGCATCCAATAGAAGGCTGGAAACATTTCTCAGAGAGTTTGCTCCAAATTGACATGAAAGCATCACATAATTATTGCAGCTTTCACCTGTTCCACCACATCCCAATGGTGTTCTACTGGATTGAGATCTGGTGACTGTGTTTTGCCTATGATCAGTGATCGTATGTCAACTGTTTGGCTATGAAAACAAGTGTAACCACCTAACCATTCTCAAGGCATACCTGCACATCAGGGGGCTCTTGTGCAACAAGACAAACTCATCGGGGATCTCAGAGTCAACCCTCCTCTTGAACTCCAGTGAATGGCAGATGTAATGTCCGACATCACCATGGCCTACGAGGGTGGCTTTTCGAACAAGGCTGTTGAGGGAGGTGAGCCACACCTGAAACCCAGAGGGGAAAAGTCTTACTTTATTAAGTAGTGCCTTGTAAGTGTGGTGCTCCCCCTCTCCCTCCTCCAAAGGGGAGCTGGGCTGCAAGAACGAACCTCCAGAATACTCTTCTCTTCCTCTGGGCAGCCTGTCTCAGAGGCTCTTTCTGGAGGATGTCTTTGCCTGACCACGAGACCCCCAACCAGCTTGCTGATCATGGGTAGCGGTGAACAATGTCGACACTTAAGAGGCCACAGGAATCATAGTGGTCTACTGGATGTACTACTGCCTGGTTCGGTCACAGTTGGTGTACCTAAGCTACTAAGGCAGGCATCGTGCAGCCCCCTTTTTTACTCATAAGGCCAAGTCATTAACAGTCGGTAGGTCCTTGATCAGCACTGGAGCATATCCCAGGACCTTGGCCAGGAATACCTGTAGGATAGCCATGGCATGCAAGGCGGGAGTAGTTCAACCTGCTAAGCAGGGCTTCATCATTAGGGCAGATGGAACCTTACCAGGTTTGGAGGGGCCACTCTGACAAGTCCTCCAAGCGGCAATACTTTCCAGGCATAAATGCACTGCAACAACCTGCTCCACTTAGGGCATTGCCGAGTTGTCCCTTGCTGCACCATCATTGAGACTGGTGGGGGTGCTCAAATACCTCACAGAATGGGGTCTTTGCCAGAATCTGATGAGCACCTGATGCACTACTGGGAAGAAAAGCACCGGAGGACAACAAGGAGATTCCTCTCAAAGTGCCCAATCATCCAGCCTATGTGGCACCAGGTCTGGAATCAGAGACATCCCCAACCCAATGGCCTCACCTGCTTGGAAGCAACATGGAAGCACACCATGCGAGAGGAGAGGGTGTGAGGTGGAGCCTGATACCCCCAGCACTTGCTTGCACCAGAAAGAGCCAGATAGCCTTGAAGAATGGCAGCCTTTACCTTAGCATGCACAGGGAAGATCAGTGTCAGAGCCTAATTAAATAAAACCACAGCCTATTCAGCAAAAACATGGCATAACAAGGAGCAAGCCAGCGTTCGGAATACCATACCTTTTTCCAGAATTTACTTTTAAAAGAATACAATTTAACATTGGTTTTCCTCAAACCCTGGTGAGATGCAGAGCTCTATTCAGAGGATATTAGCAAATCTTTTTCAAACGGTTAGCAAATCAAACGGTTAGCAAACCATTTTCGCAAAAGTAGAGTACATTTCATGCATTTCAACTCAAAATTGACTCTCCTCAGACATCAAACATAGTCAGATTTATAACAGACAACAGTTGCGCAGCTGGGTAGAGTCACATTTATAACAAGTAACCATCTGAGGAAGTTAGCAATGTTTTTATCTAACAAGCCTGCAACTGGTGTCCATTTATCATGACACAGACAGCTTCTTTTTCCTCAGATCTTCCATGTACAAACATGATGTTTAACTTTCCTTTGTACAAACCACGTTACAGTGTAATCATGCAACTCTTTCCAATGTCAGAGGCTCAGGAGGAGGAAGTAGCAGAAGGAGATGAAGAAACCCAAGAACACGGTGAGGAACAAGCATTTACATTTTTAGTTACGTCACGTTAATCTCAGATGTCTCCAAAAACAGAATCAGATGCCATCTTTACCTGCTTTTTAATAAACTCAACAACATCAGAAAACATAGCCTTCTATTTAACACCTCAATTGATCTTAGCTTTTGAGCCTTGTTTAATTTTGATTTACCTATTTTTTGGAAAGTCTCAATTTTGTCAAGCAAAGCTTTGGTAGTTAATTTACCTGTTCGTTTATCTTTTTCAGACTCATGTTCAACACTGGGTAAACTTTGATCTTCCACAGAAATCCCCTCAACATTAAAAAATTTTTCCATTTCCATTTTGTAACAAACGCAATAAATTCATAGAAAACTTTGAAGGTTTTCTACAAACTTATTGAGTTTTGTTTTTGAACTGACAGTCAGTTTTAGCAATAAGTACGTAGAAAACCTTAAGTCAGTTTTAGCAAACGCAATAAGTTTGTAGAAAACCTTAAGTCAGTTTTAGCAAACGCAAAAAGTTCGTAGAAAACCTTAAGTCAGTTTTAGCAAACGCAAAAAGTTTGTAGAAAACCTTCAGTCAGTTTTAAGTTCGTAGAAAACCTTCAGTCAGTTTTAGCAAACGCAATAAGTTCGTAGAAAACCTTCAGTCAGTTTTAGCAAACGCAATAAGTTCGTAGACAAACCTTCAGTCAGTTTTAGCAAATGCAATAAGTTCGTAGAAAACCTTAAGTCAGTTTTAGCAAACGCAATAAGTTCGTAGAAAACCTTAAGTCAGTTTTAGCAAACGCAATAAGTTCGTAGAAAACCTTAAGTCAGTTTTAGCAAACGCAATAAGTTCATAGAAAACCTTAAGTCAGTTTTAGCAAATGCAAAAACTTCGTAGAAAACCTTCAGTCAGTTTTAGCAAACGCAATAAGTTCGTAGAAAACCTTAAGTCAGTTTTAGCAAACGCAATAAGTTCGTAGAAAACCTTAAGTCAGTTTTAGCAAACGCAATAAGTTCGTAGAAAACCTTCAGTCAGTTTTAGCAAACGCAATAAGTTCGTAGAAAACCTTCAGTCAGTTTTAGCAAACGCAATAAGTTCGTAGAAAACCTTCAGTCAGTTTTATCAAACGCAATAAGTTCATGGAAAACCTTCAGTCAGTTTTAGCAAATGCAATAAGTTCGTAGAAAACCTTCAGTCAGTTTTAGCAAATGCATTTTTTTGTGTGCACACATAATATCACATTGAAACAAACATACCTATTGTTTTTAAAGAAACAATACCTAAAGAAATGCACAGAAAACAATCCCTGATGTGGCAAACCAAACAAAGTTTGGTCCAAACGAATCCAGTGTAATACGAAAGAAATAAAATCCACCAATGTCCTCACGTAGGGCAACGAAAACTTAGTCTAAACGAATGTAATCGTTCTTTCCCATCTGAACCATGTGCTTACCCGAATCCAAGGATAACCATCCAGCAAAGCAGAGCCTGGACTTTAAACCAAAATTTATCTCCAACAAACAAAACCAATATATTAACTCCAACATGTGCTCAAAACCATTTGACACCATTAACATTCCCTCCCTTCTTCTCTACCAGTATTTATATGTTACCACTGCCCCTAGTGGTCGGGAGGAAAATTTGACCAGAATAGCTCCTACAGTAGCAAAACCTTAAGATTTGAGTTAATTTATATTTTTATGTAATTAATTTGAATGCCATGTTTTAGATGGATGTCAGAATATGACAAGAATCTTTCACCCCTAAATCTCTGAAGTGATGTTGAGTGTTTGGTGATTTCTTTCCACCAGTCCTCTGTTATCGCATTCTATTCCTGTCCCCCTGTTCAGCAAAGCCAGTGCTGCTGATAAACCACTTACAGCCTTCATTTCTGTCTTTCTGCAGATGGGGAAGAGGAGACGGAAGAAGGAGGAGGTATTTCTCTTTAGTGAATATACCCGAGTGGAAGCATAAGATTTACGGCTTTTTAGAGACTGTTACAAGCACAAACCTGCTTTTTCACACACGCACTCACACTACACTCAGAAAGAACATTTTTACAGCATTGCGTTTTGTGATTTATTGGTAAAAACTGTAATTTTTAAATTAACTTCTGTTTTTTTTTTTTTTCAGAAGAGGCGAAACCAAAATTCATGAAGTAAGTTTTTTTTAGAATCATATGTCAAGACCACAGGCATGGATACTGTTCCCACAAGGCAGAGACAGGAATTTGTGCATATTATAATTGAAACTTTGTTTATAGGTCATCTCCACTCAATAAAGTACAATAATAATATGTATAGTAATGATTTATATAAAACACATATAGTAATATGTATATATCATTATATTGGGTGCCATGGTGATGCAGTGGGTAGTACTGCTGTGTTTCATTGATATGGTTGTTGGTTCAAACTATCTTTGGGGGTGGGGGGGTCGACATTCTCACTGTGAAAATCACAAAAATGGAAATTGACACTGCCATTGTCATTACGACCTGTTGCGCAGATACTGACATAAAAATGTCCAGCTAACCCGTCATGTAGTGGTCTGCTGGACACATACAAAATGCGACCTAGGAACGATTCCGGACTCTCTCTTTCTCCTGCTTTAATTCCTGTCTCTCCTTTACTTTATCATCAATAAAATAATTTAAAATCATTAAAAATAAATTGATACTGGTATTTATGCTGTTCATTGCTTTTTTACTGCTTAATACTGTCAAATAAAATTTCTTACATAAAACAACTTTAGTAACTTTATTGTAATATATATATATATATATATATATATATATATATATATATATATATATATATATATATATATCAAAAGAAAGATTTACGTTTTTTACAGTGTACCTTGTAGCAAACTTAATTAAGATATAGAATTTTAAGTTTATCCATAATTTTAAATGCAATCTGAAATACCAATTAATTGATTTTTACAGAGTACACACATTTTGTTTTGTTTGTCTAGATTTTTCAAGATTTCTTTCAAACAAAATTAATATAACAATATCATCTGGTATAAAATATTGTACATTCTCAGAGTTTAAATATCCAAAACGGACATTTCTGACAAAAATAATATGATCCTTTTAATGACAAACTAAACTGGAAAGTACCAAATAGAGATAAAGTAATCTTGTCATTTTAGAGCTGTACAAACTTGAGATAGATCCTCAGAAGATGAAACGTACAGCAGGGACAACATTGCCCTGTACTGAAAGAAACAGCGAGCTTAAATAAATACACAGGTGGGAAACTAAACACACCAGTAAGACGTTCAGTAGAAAAGTTTTGCCAGGGATGGCTGGGCAAAACTCAATGTAAATGTTAATATAGTTGTATTCTATATTGATTTTCAAATGCAACAACCGTATTTTTCAGACCATTCATGATGCCAAACCTTGTGCCTCCAAAGATTCCAGATGGAGAGAGGGTGGATTTTGATGTGAGTAAATTTGCAAATTGATGTAACTGAGGGGGATATAAAACAGAGTTAAGAATGCGAACAAACACTAAAAGCAATAACAGTGGTAACCCGAGATACGATATGAATCCGTTCCAGAGTGGCTTTCGTATCTCGAAGCAAGTTTTACATGTAAATGTAAAATCCGTGCAATAGCTCTCAGAAATAACAGTATAAGTTGATAAAAAAAAGTGGGTAACAAGCGGATAATAGACCGGAACTGTTTGTGTTTTTCGTATCGTATCGAGTTTTTTTTTGTAACTTGAAGCAAAATATTTTCGGCAAAACCTTTGTATCTCGAACATTTCGTAACTCGGAAGCATTTGTATCTCGAGGTTCCACTATACTTTAATTTGTGCAGTCATCAAAAACAGTTTATAATATAATTTCCATTATATTAAGGTCTTTCTGAATACCGGAATCTGATTGGCTGGCAGGTGTTGATAAATTACAGGTTAACCAACACTGGTAGTCAGGTTTGGTTTGTTCACTGATAATATTATTGGTAACCATAGTAACTCACAGCTTCTGCTATTAGCAAACTTCTAGATTTGCTGAACTATTGGATTATTATAGCATTTTCAAAGATTATTATTATTATAAGCCTGATTTGTTGAGGCCTGCTGACCTCTTTTCTAAAGCGGAACTGAAAGACACAAAACGTTGTCAGCAGCAGACATGAAAAGCTAAAGAGAGAGTTATCCTCCCCCAGTACAAATTTGATCCATTCATATTCAACACAAACGTAAGTTGCATCTTGGCTTACGTCTTGTTTTTTATTTAAGTTAATATTTTTGTATGGGAGATGCTTCTGAGCGTAACTATTGCGAGCGCTGTGTGCGTTTTGTTTACCTCAGACAGTGTTTTAGAGAACATCTGCAAACTGTAATACATTTAAAAACATATTGTTTGAACAAACCTGAAGCCTAAAAAATTGGCAGGATTCTTACATAAATAACCTCAATTTGCCTTGCAGCTGGTTAACCATCTTAAATACGGAACTATTTTTCTGGTTTGTTGCAGAGTTGTGGGTTTATCAAACAAAACAACTGCTGCTTTCATTGTTTCATTCATGTATTCCGTCCAGAAATGATTAATAACTTTATTATGCTTATGTTGGCAAGTGACTATGGCATAAACAGGATAATCAACTCTCAGTCATGGTTTCGGCTTCCAACTCCTGCATTACTACAGCAGAAACCATAGCTGAGAAATGATTATCCCTTACCTACATAATGTTTTGCATTGTATTAACATATTTCTTTTCAATTGACATTCTATTGAACATGAATCAATATTAATATACTAATCCTTGCTATTGGAACTCCATTTAAAAATGTAAATTCTCTGTAAACATATCTGGAGCATAAATTAAATGGAAGCTATAATTAACCTAAATATTTTACTTTGAATCTGGGGAATTTTTCTCATTTTCTCTGTCAGTTTTGCCCTGGGCACTTTGTGATCGTAATCATACTTTAAGCTAAAGACTTAAACTCTATTGTAGATTTCTAATTGGTCAGTCCTTGCAGCGAGTTTCCTTCAGATTTCAGCAGTCAAGATTCTAATTTTGGCCTTTGACTTGATTCCTCTGGGAACCGCCCTTAAAATGTCATCTGTTTTTATATTTTGTATTTCTGGAATTGTCTCCAGGACATTCACAGAAAGCGCATGGAGAAGGACCTGAATGAGCTGCAGACACTGATCGAAGCTCACTTTGAAAGCCGAAAGAAAGAGGAAGAAGAGCTCATCAGCCTCAAAGACAGGATTGTGAGTCTCTTATCGTTTATCTAATCACAGATGAATCAAGAGAACATGTACAGATGAGAATAATTCCATACGGTGGAAACGGTAGAAGTCCACTGGTGATTAGTCCAGGCTCTGAAAAATAGGTAATGGAACTGTGAATTTTACTCTGTGGTATTTAATGTCTTTTCAGTTGTCATTGAGTAGTTTTTAGTGAATAGATTTAGAAATTTTTACTTTTACTTTAGTAAATTTCTAGTTCTCTATCTGTACTTTTACTGCACTACTTTTCTTTAACCTGCCTTAAAGGGGGGGCTATAATGCTAAATCTACTTTATTGAGCTTTATGTTGTGTTGTAATGTCAGTCCCTCATTAAAAATGCACCTGAATCGTGACTTTGAATCATTCATAAATATTTGAATAATCTTGAATCTCCTACGGTAGACACTGGGGGGTGCTAAAATGCTCTGTTTAGCAAAGCCCCGGCCCTTTTGCATAGCTCCGCCTCTGTCCCCCGTCTGCTGCTGCACCGCTCCTCCCCCTCCAGCTCCGGCAAAGACTCGTGTCTACGGCTGAGGGAGCTACTCTTAGCAACAGCCGGTCTAACTACGTGTCAACAAAGCTCCTCGTTCAGAGTGCTTCTCTCTATAGTTCTCCGAATTACAAAATGACTTCTACAAGACGATGTATGTTTGGATGCCGAGGAGAGAGCCCTCTCTTTACGCTTCCCAAGCATGACACGTTCACGACACATGGTCATATTGTAAAATGGTTAAAAAGCTTATGTATTATTTACATTTTTTTATTTCCTAGAAAAAAACTCACTTTTTGGGTCCGACGTAGGATCGTGTGCATAGGCTTGTACAATATCCTCCGTTGCCATTTTGCAAAAACATGATTTTAATGTTTTTACTATGAAAATGTAACGGTGCTCGGAAAATGAAAACAAACGGTGGCAGTGCGCTTGGAGTATGACGCACTGTAGGGGGCGGGTTGGAAAGAACTCTTAAAGAGACAGGTGAATATCAGGGCGTTACGTGTAGCCAAGATGCCAAGTCAAATTTCTATGAGGTTGTTTATGACAAATACAGAGATTACAATCCAACTGTAGGTAAAATTGTTACTTGAGTGTGCTTTAAAACGAAACTATATGTCCCCCCCTTTAACTACTTTTTTTATACAGTGATTGACACCCATCCCGCTCAATAAAATTACAAAGAAACAATCCCCTCAAAAATAGCAAAAGTAACCAATCTAATACAATCAGTGGAAATTAGTTTGTTTATTTATTATAAGTTTTTTCTGCCTTTCTACTGTTTTGCACTCTTTATCTCACTCTTTCTGTCTCTCATTCTCTCTATTTCCCTCTTGCTCCTCCATTTTCCCCACTCTTTTACTATTTCTCTCTTCTTTTCTCTTTATTACCCTCTCTTTCTATTTCTCTCCTATGTTTCTATCTTATGTTCTTTCGTTCTCTCTCTTTTCCATCTATCCATCTCTCTTCTATTTCACTCTCTTTTTCTCTCTTCATTCTTTTTTTTCTCCAGCTCAATCTCACATCATACTATTGATCACTTTTCTTTCATGGTGTCCCTTTTCCCCCCTGATTTCCTTTTCTTCTGCTCTTTCTATCTGTTTCTTTTTTCTCTTTCTCTCTCCTCTATTTCTATCTTGCTTAGAAAAACTTAAGAAAATGATGTGAGTTACATTTTTCATTTGTAGGAAATGAGGTGAAATAATTTCAGTGTAATACTCACAAGTCTTGAGTAGTTTTACAAGTTGTTTTTGTACTTTGAGTCGTATTATTGAGATATTTTTAATCTTCTTTCTTTACTTTTTTTGACAAGTAATGGTACTTTTATTTGAGTACTCTTTACATCACTGGTAGTCATTACAGGGGTATAGTCAAAGCATGTCAACAGATATCTTTAAAGTTTTAGAGGGTGCGCCCCCTCATTTTGCCCAAAGCCTTCTGGAGACCCTAAAAGGAATAAAGCGGATAAAGAAAATAAAAGAGTCTAAGCATGTGGACGGTGCACAAGACACATATGCGCATACTTAAGTCGTAAACATTCCCTCGCTCTCTCTACCCACATCTCTTTCTGTCTTCATACTGTTATTTCGTTCAAAATTTAGGCAAATATGCTAATTTAGAAAGACTTAATTTTGTGTGACAACCATTGTTTTGGCTAACTATGTGATTTTGTTGTCATGTGTCTCAATTTCTCATGTGGTTTCAGGAGAAGCGTCGTTCAGAGCGCGCAGAGCAACAGAGGATCCGAAATGAACGAGAGAAAGAACGACAAAAGCGTTTGGAGGCGAGCAATACTTTCACATACTTCGAACATCATCTAACAAAGATACAGCCCTACTATGTTATGCAAATCTAAACATTGCAAATCAATTTCCTTACTTCCAGGATGAGAGAGCTCGCAAAGAGGAAGAGGAAGCCAAAAAGAGAGCAGAGGATGATGCCAAAAAAAAGAAGACACTCACCAGTCTGCACTTCGGCGGTTACATGCAGAAGGTCAGCCAAAAGCCACAATCACATGTGGAAGTCTTGTTGGTTTTTACTGTATATCCAAAAGTTTTCAGTCAGTGCTAGGGATGAATATAGACTTGCTGCTTCACTTCATCACCTTAAGGAGTCGCCAATTGACAAAAAATGAACGTACGACAGACTTGAAGCTTGCATGGACAAATGCACTTTTCCTCGCTAATTTTTCCATTTGAAAATTAGAATCTGAGTGAGAAAATTATAATCTGAGTTTTTTTGTGTACACAAAGTTGATGCATGAGACAGCAGGGAAATTCAAACAGACTTGGCACCTTCACTTCAACCTGTGTCTGCACACTAAAAACATTACCACATTAAATGACTTGTTACTACAGATGTCTGTCACTGTTGTTTTTAAAAATCGCATTGGCTAGAGAAAAAAACCCTTATTGGTAGACTTCATTTTCTGAAGGCCAATGTCAGTAAGCTGCTTTGAATTACACTTTTAAGGGTTAAGGGACGATGTTAAACAAGTTTCGGGAGAAGCACGTACAGACAACTAGCTCTGGTTGATTCTCTCAATCATCCTTTCTAGATTGTCCTTCATAAGCAGTCAATTTGTTCAGTTTCCCTGATGATCAACATCAAAAACCCCTCCACCTCCCTGTCACCATGCTATTTTCAATTTAAAGTGGGCTGGGTTCTTTGGGCTTCCATCACTTCCGGGGCTCAAAGCTAAGCAGATTTGCCAATAATATAGTAGATATTTATTTATAAAATGATTGAATGAATTCAGCGAAATCTTTTCAAAAGTCTTTAATCTTTGATTTTGCAGATTGAGAGACGGAGCGGAAAGAAACAAACCGAGAGAGAGAAGAAAAAGAAGACTCTGGGTGATCGGCGTAAACCTTTGGATGTGGAAAACATCAGCGAATCAGCTCTCAGGTCTGTAAGGGTTCATTTTAAAGCACAAACAAAAATCAGATCCTGAATCAGAACTGATGCTTGAATAACAAACTTCAGGAGGAGCAATCCGTATTTGCCACTGGTGTTACCAATCAAACCATCAACCCACAGTAGTATTTAATCCACTCCTACCTTGTATCATGTGACTTTGCCCAACAGCTTGCCTGAGTAGCAATGCAAGAACACAATTTCAAACATGCCAATAAAGCTAATGTCGGAAGTTGCTTTGTTTTTTTATGGACATGCTATGTATAAAATAATAGTAGTATTTTATATTTGCTCCCATAGAGAGAAAGCAAATGAATTTTGGAGCTGGATGCGTGAGCTGGAAGCAGAGAAGTTTGAGTTACAGTATCAGTTCGGCAAGCAGAAATATGAGGTAAACATGGATCTTCACTGCAAACATGATGGCAATAAGACGCTGAACCAACAGCTGAAGTTGTTTGCTTGTGTCTGATCATGTTTTTCTCACCAGATCAATGTCCTGAGGAACCGAGTCAGTGATCATCAGAAAACGTGAGTTCCACCACGTGGTTGGAAGTTAGAAGATTGCACTGTGAACATATACATCTTAAACCAGCTTTAAACATTTTCTTACAGTACATTCTATATTTTCAAATAGCTACAGTTCTTCCAGGTACACTTGCAGAAAGTCAAGGGTTATACCCAACAGGTGAAAAAGTTGCATAAATTCCACAGATAGGCTGAAACAGGTGAAACAGGAAAGTCAACGCGTCTCGATCGGAAACCATGGACGCCACCAGGAGCTCATACATCTGACTGAACTAGTGTCACCTTTGATGAACTAGTGAACTAGTGTCACCACTTCGTTGTTCTCATCCCACATTTTCATAGTGACTTTGTACAGGAAACTGGAAAGAAAAGCATACGACAAATCCACATTTTTGTCAAACAGCTCTCTGTGATCAGCCACTAACCGCTCGACCGCTTTCATGATGTGTTATTTGATTTCTTCTCTGTCGTCGTCTTCTTCTTCTTTCCTGCTTCTTGTTGTACCATAGACATCTTCAGTGATGGTGTTCCGTTCACCTCTCAAAATGTAGCGTCTAAAGTTGTAGTCTCCATTGCTCCAACAGCTGCTTTGTGGTACATTTTGAAAAGTAATGACTTTCTTCTAGCAACTCCACCATTCAACACACTTTTCTTCAAGTGTCTCCATAGTGTGCTCCTTGAAAAAGCCACACCACTTTTTTCAGTTGCTATTATTTGTGCGTTTTTCTGTGCATCCCTGGCAAATTTTTCTGGCAGTTTTGGTAGAAATGTGAATCAACAGAATCCCTTTCTTCCCACTTCTTAATCAGAGTTTGAGCACCGCTGATTGGCATTTCCAGTTCCTTATAGATCGCTTTATATCAGTGTCCTGCTTTGTGCAGTTCAACTAACTTTTCTTGTAGATCTTTTTGATGGCTCTTTTGCTTTCCCCATCCCTCAGAAGTCAGAAATGTTAGGCATCACTGGATGAAAAAGGCAAGGGTTTATAAGAAACCAGAAACTTTTTCTTCACAAACATTGATTACAAGCAAACAGGTTATGGTTACCTTTACAAGTCTCCCAAACCCTTTTTATGAGTTTTTGCACATTTTAATAGGCTCTTTTGAGTTATCGTACATAATTTCTGAATAATGGCCAAGAAATCAGAAAAGTTGCCACCAATTGGTTTAGCATGCTCTTCCCAGCTCTTCGTTGGGCCAATTTCAGTTTTTGACCGTCCACAATTAAAAGATAATAACAATATAAGAAAAACTCAGCCAAACCATCACCTTAAACCAGTGACTAACTTCCAATTTTCAGAACATAGCTAGAACTGGTCATGCTGGATTCTCCAATACCCCTACATTAAAGACGAATCTGCATGAGGCGCCCATACAGCTTAAAATCTGAGAAGACAGACACTGTGGGAAACAAGGCCCACGGCTGCAGGCATCAACTCTTCAGGCACCAAATCAAACATTTACAAACCTCTCACTCAATGTTGCCAAAGTGTTGATTGAACAGGTTCTGGTTGTATTCTGGTTTCCGTGCATGCTAGCATTGTTCTCTCAGTGCTGGGCTTATTTTTGTTTCTCTTCTACTTCCCCGCGGGCTCTCTCATTAAAAATAATCACCCATGGGAGCCTGAGGCTTGGAGCCCAGACACATGAGTCATTATCAAAATGTCAGAGTGACATCCGTCAACCACTGGAACTACTTCAGACAGGGGTATTATGTACTTATACTGGAACAGAGGCTTAGCAGCAACTTCAATGACAGTGTATACTCTTTCCCATCATGCTCTAGCTTGCATATTACACTTATAAAGTCAGCAGATATTTAATTATCAAAGCTTACACTGGTGAAACCTACAGGATAGACCTGGTTCTTTACCAGCACTGCAGCCACACAAATATTTAAGGTCCTTGTCGTCCATGTTTCTCTGGTAAATTGTATGACCATGATATTCCAACAGATATAAAATGACAGTAAACAAAAACAATATAATATATAACCTAAATATCACGTCATCAAAAAACGAGGGCCATTTTCTCAGACTAAAGGCCTATATTGACTTTTCAGCAGGGTGCTTTTCATCTGGGTTGAGGAAGTATCGATGCAATGACGTTTCCTGCCTGAAGATGGCGTTTCTGGTACAACATGGTGAAAAGGGAAGAAAACAATGACAGAGAATTCGAAGAACACATTGAAAAAATCATGGATGTCGAGCAGTTTATACTGTTGGTGTAAAGTCGCAATGATAATGTAGGATGAGCGCCACCGAGTGGCTAGTTTAAATTCTACTCACGCCATCAGAGCCAGGTTTCACTGGTCATTTTCCTTACAAAAGAAAACAGATAGAATATGGTTTGTTCGGTCCTACGTGCGATGCCCCATTGGAGCAAAGTGAGTCTCACATGGCCAGAAGAGTGAAGCCAAACAGCGGCGATCATAGAATTGATTAGAATAGACTTTATTAATCCCTTTGGGAGGATCCCTCTGGGAAAATCGTGATTTCACCACCATCCCCATGGTACTGGCTGCAAAATGATATCTGGCCATTACAAATCTATGCGAAAAGTGGAACTTTACAAACCATTTCCTCAGAATTTACTTTTTTTTAAGTTGTAATAAAGTTCAATAGTTTTTTTTTCCTGGTCCGTTTTCGTGTGGTTCACTTTTCCCCTAAAAAAGTAGGTGAGACACGTATGACATTCCACATTTTCATGTGGTGGTTTTAATGATTAAAAAGAACAAAACTACCATAAGTGATGCCTTTTCGGATCCTTCAGAACCATATGGCTGATGAATTCAGCTTTGTAGGGGTGTCCCAATTCTTTGGGGTACCTTTGCTCTAGCCCTTGGTCTCAAGGGCTACTGAAGTTCTCTCAATTCTTGGTCTCAATGGCTAAAGGGTAGGCGATGGTGTAAGTTAAAGAAATGTTATTTGGCCTCAGTTTCTGATTTAGGCATTACGGTCACTATTGAACTTCTCAGGTAAAAGCTAAAGATACTTTTTGGGATTTCACTGATTAATGAGCAACCCACTTTAGGGAAAAATGTGTAAGTAGAGGGAGAGGATTGAAAAGTGCAGACGTCACCTTTTTAACGTTTTTCGATGACTTCAGTTGGGCTATGAAGAGCTCTTTGTATGTGATGCTAATATCAACGCTGCTGCGTCAATTTAAGACATAAATCATTCAACAAATCTTCCTAAATAATTGTCATTTTCTGTCACCAGCTGGTTCTCCGCTCTGTTTCATGTAATTTCTGATGCTATTCACTAATAGCTCTTCTCTCAACATATGTTTTGAGGATGCTAATGATAGTGTTCTGGGGCTATTAGCAAATACCACTGCAGATTCCTTGTGACGATTACTAAAACTCCCAATTTAAACATTCAAACCATTGCTGGATATACTAAAACAGATCTCAAATTAAGCATGGGATCTTTTTTTCCCCTACAGGACAAAGAGAACCAAGCGTGGGCTCAGGAAGTGAGCGATGAGCTCAAATCCTCTCCGATCCTGAAGAACTGTGTTCATTAATTCACACCACTGTAATATCCGCATTTCATTAACACTGTAGATACTGAATAAAAAATGAAATTAAGAAGAAATTGCATTTTTATTAACCTGTAATGTTAAATAAAGATCCTCAAAAGTTAGACAGATTGATGGACAGAAGACAGACTGACCTCTCGATAAGCTCTGCACCATTTTAAATAACTGGTGCAGATTTGAGCACACTCATTTTCATCGGGAATAAATGCCATTTTTTGAATGATTTTTTTGAAAAGGGGACAAAATCTATCCATGGGTGATGAGTCAACAATCTAACTGTAATTAAATAGGTCGCCATGCAATTGTGAAAGAAGAAATGCACGCCAAAGGGGGGCCTTGTGCCGCTGTAACACTACGAAATGCATGAGATTATTGATGATCACCTCAGAAAAACATTTTATTACTAAGCAAAGTGTACTAAATATTAATTTCATAACAAATTTAAGCTAGAAGATTTAAAATATTGATAAAATTGACACTGGAAAATAGCACTTATTGCTAATTTCTGATGCTACACTTCACCATAGAATAAGATTTTTTACATGTACATCCATATATGTTTATTTCAAAAATATGTATTTACATAAATATCTGTACTTTCTTAGATAAAATAAAAAAAAAACATTTTAGTAATGTTCCCAGCTTTTTACTTATTTCCGCTACCTTAACCCATCCCCCTCCTGAATATATATATATATTAAAATCTATTATAACATTCGCAATACTAAAATGAAAAAAAATATATATATTTCACTAGTTTTCGCTTAAAACAATTTCAGATAAATTTAACTGACAAAGTCCTCACTGCAATGTCACTGCAAACTTTAATTTAATTTAACTTCCTGGTTTGACTGAACCTAGTCAAGTATAGAAATCCTGGTTGATCTTATTGACCTTTGACTGCAGCTTAACATAAACAGAACACAGAGCATCTCAGAATATCTGTTATCAGCTTTTAATTTCCCCATGATCACTGTGTTAACTTTGAGCCATAAAGTTAAGAAATAACAGCCTGTAAACAATATTATATTGAATATAATTCAATAGTAGGCCACTTTCACATCTATTGTTTTCATCTCGGACTCCACAGCTCATTTACTTATGAAAAGCCCTTAACACCTCCATCCAGGCCAGCTGTAATGATATCTGCAGAAAGCTTCAAACTAGGGATGTAGGTGGTTCAACCGTGTTCTCTGCATTTTCAATTAGAACAGCCTTAAAACCCCAAATTCTACACTTCCTCCAAATGCCAAATAATGCATTAAACATAGTAGCAATGATAGTATGAGAGTGTTTGGAGGAACGTGTCTGAGTCATAAAGGTATCTGCTGGACGGAGGCCCAAAAGCAGTTTCTGCTATAGGGTGGAGTTCCTGAGAAAATAAAAATTAACAAGTAGATTTCGGATTATGAAAGATTTATGGCATGTGGAAATGTGATCTGTCTGCGTGGAAAAAGACAAATTTGAGCCTTTGCCGAGCACACGCCAACTTTATTCAATAAAAGTGAGTAGTTATGTCTATTAAATTTGTTTTGTCTGTCTACCTACCTACCTACCTACCTACCTACATACATATATATACTGCTGCCACACACATGAAATATCATGTCTTGCCCTATCCATCTACACAAAGGTTCAGCTTCCTGTGACTAGTGCAGATTATATTTACAGATGTCTTATAACCATATTGAAAGATAACCCATTTATTACCAGTGATGTGCAAGTTCTCCAAACTGTAATACACTACAGATTACTGTAAGCAGCTACCTTACAATATTACTGTCTCAGAATTGTAATATGTTACACTACCTGTATATTAGATTTGAGTTACTTTCACCAAAATAACTATAGAATTACACAACATGTATACTTTGTTTAGTCTCTTTTATTCAAACATTGTTTGTACAAACATAAATCAGGAAAAAGGGTAGATTTTACATTTCTTTCATATACAATTCAAACATTATTTACAGATGAATGTTTTTTTAATTTCCTCAATCAATATAAAGCTGTACACATTTCAAAACTATTGGATGAATTCATTTCTTTAAAGTGGAACTCTGATAGAAGTCACTTTTCTAATAGTTTAAAAACAAATTGTTTATGTATAAATTAAAATTTCTTGAATTGACTGTTATTCACCTCAAAGCTTTAAATAGACACTATTATGTTTATGAAAAGGTCATACTTTAGTTTTTGGAAGTTTCCAGCAGCAGATTAATATACATCCAAGATAAAAAAGCAGTGCCATTTTCTTATTATATACATTTTTTAACCTGATTTTCACTCCTACTTTATTTAGTCTTTTGGCTGAATTACAGGTGTCAGAAATGGCTACTAGATAAATGCACGGACACTTAAAAAGTAAATAATAAAAAACATTTAACCAGTGACTCATCTTGAAGACATGAAAGCCAACTCGTGAGGGACAGGGGAGATACATTGATGAAAAGTGAGGATTTCTGTAATTTAGAGCAAATTTATGCGCCTCATGAAAGTTAAAATCTTAAGATTCTGCCCACGAATCTATAAGGAGGCAGATTGGTCATGACTTTATAAATACACTAAAGAATCACAAACATCCTCTTTAACCAACAGCAAAGGAAATGACATTATTAATAGTAAGATACACTGAGTTCCATTTCTCTCACTTACCCCTTCCCCTTTGTTCAAAAAACAACGGGGACACCCCTTCACTACAGGTGTGGGTGTAACAAAGAGAGGAAGGATTATTGGATAGAAATGGAATGTTTCATCATGTTCCTGCAAGTTTGCATATTTCAGAACATTCTTTTGCAAGAGTCTAATTCCACAGTGCCATTGTTTTTACAAGCCCCCCCTTAAAATTTCTTAAGATAATTTATTTAAAAAGTTAAACAAAGTGGCTCCTTATTGGATGATCCACACCTTAGTAATTTGTCTTCATCAATGTTTTTCAACATGAAAGGCAAACACAGGGGATTCTTTCTCTGCAGGACCTGTATTGCAAGTCAGTCTAGAGTCTATTTTTACCACAGCAGACCAGTGCACATCTGAAAGTGAGAGTTGTTTGGGAACAAACAGCACTCGTCTAGTGGTGAAGAGGTGAAAAAGGGATAATATTTTGTAGTCATTGAGTGGTGTGTACAGAAGTAGAAGTACGACTGGCGTGTCTCTTACAAGTCTGGAGGCTTTTTGAGCATTTAAATGACCGTAACAGTTTTTTATATCATTCCATCTGAAGATTCGTGCAAATCTAAAGTGCCAACCAAAATGAATATAATATAATTAGAGCTGTCAAAATGTTAACACGTGATTAATCTGAAATATATAGCAAGTTAAAAAAATTAACACAAGTAAAGTCGTTGCAGGCTTTTTTTCTTAAATTTCCGTCAAACATGCAAAGAAGCATGGATAAGACCAAGGGTAAGCGTTTTATCGTTGAAAAACTGTCAACGGACATAGTTTGTAACATGTATTCATGGTTATTTCTGTCATTTTGAACACCTCCAAGGACTTTTTTAGATGTAGTCAGTAAAGATTCCCATGGGATCAACACTTTGTGTGTGCATTCCTTCGTTAACGTTTTTTGTTTTTGACAGAGGGATGAAGAAATATGTAAAGTGTTATTTTCTATCATCCGAATGGGACTGTTTGAAGCCGAATAGCATTTTGTTCATAAAACCTTTGGAGATTTAAGACCTGCACAGTTGTTGTGGCTGGAAGACTTGTGGGGGAGGAGGATTGGAATAGAACGCAGATACCCAATAAACTAGCTTTGAAATTGTTGCTCAATTAATATTTTCCTCTTTAAATTAAGCTCATGAACATATTATTCACTGTGGGTGAGCTTGTAAACAAATCTATGCAAAAATATATCAACAGTTTATATCTTCAGCCGCTGTGTTTTCCAGGAACTAAATGCTGTTGTAGCAAAGGTTTGCTTTACCATTATTGATTTCAAAGAAAAAAAGGTTAGTGTCCATTCGACTCGGTGACGGTTGCTTCCTTGTAAGCTGCAGCTGTGACATCATTTATAAAGGTGCTCTTGCTCATCCCTTGCTATAAAAAAGAAAAAGTGTATTGGATTATTTTCTTTGCGTTGTACAACGCTTGAAAGCAGACCTTTGAAAACCATCCATAAAATGTATCTTAAGATAACAAACTCCTGACGTCTGTTGATATAGAGGACAATTACGTAATTCAACAATCAGACATCCTTGTGTCGTTTGAATGAACTGCTACGAGTGGAATACTATGTATCAGTGTTAGACACGTGTATTTTACAACCTTTAGAACAATCTTAGTTTCCATTGATCTCATCAGGCATACGAATATGCAAATCTTGTCCAATCACAGACCGGAGCTCGAGATCACTTCTGAAGATCAGGTTACCACTCTCCCAAACCATGCAAAGAATTCCCATTATCTCAAGCCATTTTTGTCACACAATGTTTTTTAATTGGTAAAAATGTGGATTAGCACCCAGAACCCTTTAAACATTCTATATTAGGAGTCATTTTAATAATAGTAATAATTCAAATTTTGATAACGAAATTCAGCAGGAGCCTGTATGTTAATTAGCCGGCCAACTGCAGGAACTGATCTCTACTGGCTTCAGCCGGCTATTCTGTGGCCAATCCTAGCTGTGTTCAGGTCTACAATTTTGCCTCTTGTGTCCTTAGACAACTCTTGCCCATGTTGGAGCAGTTTAAGCGATTGACTGCTGCTTTGGCCAAGTTCTAAGTCCAGGTGATGAGTCAAGAATAGCTGCTTTATCAAAAAGAGGTATTGAAACACTTATTTCATGCAATAAATTAATATTAATCATTCAAAAATGTAGTTCTAAAAATATCGGCATATTTGCATCAGCAAAATTTCTTGATTGTTACTCTAGAATGGCAAATAGCTCATGGAAATATTCGACCACAAGGTGCCGTTATCACAAATCTTGTGGGGTACCTTCAGGACAAATTGGCAAACTTTCAAGCCAACTTTTGTAAAGATATGTTGATGCATTTGCAAAAATTGCAACTTTTGACTAAATCCGAGATTCAAAATGGCTGACGACCTAAAAAAATGGACATGGTCCGACTTGGCATAATGGTCCAACAATATTGAGATCGTTTTTTGGATTTTACAATGAACAGATATATAACTCTGGGGAACTGGGGCTAAATTCAGCAGGCAGCCCCACATCATGGTCATTATAACGAGTTTGGTGTCGATGTACCAAAGCATTACACGAATGGCACTACGCACCATTCATGAACGCTTTGTCGAATCAACTTAAATTCCATAACTTTTAGCCAGCAGGACGGCAAGATGGAACAAATTTGGTGAAAAGGGGTAAAGAGGGGTTTGCAAAAGTACTTTATAAAGATAATTCAAAATCACGTCTTATAGTTCATTGGAATCGGCCAATCAGAATCAAGAACTTTGTCTCAAGACCATAACTTCAAAGGTAATTAGCATAAATATAATTCCAACTTTGGACTAGTGGTGGCGCTGTAGAGTTTGACCTAAAGGGTTCAGATTACTCATAATGGCCAACTATATCACTTTCCTGCAAGCGGCTCATAGGGCTGCCATTGACTTCTACGGCTGAAGAATAATAATAATAAAATTATTAAGAAACAAAACAATCACAATAAGTGCCTCCTGTTTGGCCCCTAATACACCAATCAGAGTGAGGCAGTATATTGTGTCTACTGTAGCTTTTACAGTTGAGCTCTAAAACGACTAAAGCCCTTGGTCTGTGTGTTTGGATCAAGGAGACGTCAGAGTGGGCGGAGCAAAAACCTTAGATAACCTTCTCAAAATGGTGCCTTAAGAAAAAACAAATATACACCGTGTGTTTAAAAATCCAAGCAGTCTCCCTTCAAATGTACAGAATGCATGTCGCAGCACATCCCCTGACAGAACTGCGTGTGTGCGGGGGTGTGTGTGTGTGTATAAAGCTCCATAAGGGTCTCTCTGAGAGGAACATGTGGGGTGAAAGGCGCTTGTCCTTCACACACCCTTGAGAAGCAGTAGACAAAAAGAAACCCGTCTCCCTAGATTCCTCTTAGATCCTGCTGGGTGGAGCACAAGCCTGGACCTGGGAGAGCATTGGTGTGTGTGTGTACGGATTAGTCTCATGTGTCATGCAAACTTTAACAGCGTCTGAGGATTTTTAACCCTACATATAAAAATAATCCTTTAAAAAGTCTCTAAACGGTTAAATTAACCAAGTAACGTTTGCACAAATCTCACCTGGTCATGTTTATAGAAAAACGTAGTTTGAAGCAGTAATAAAACATTACATTGCACCTTAATTAAATATTAAATAAAATAAAATAAAACCCAGTACCAGCAGGAGGTGTGATAATTTACACAAAACACATTGTGCTTGCATTTCATTCATGCATCTCATCACACAAACTTGACAAAGTTATAACAGCTTTCAACGGGCTGTGATGGGCAAAAAAAAAAAAAAAAAAAAACTGCAAGCAGCAATCAAAGGGCTCGAGCACCTCAGTGACTTTAGCCTTTCATTGGCCAATTCTTAGCACTATGCAGTATGACCAGTTCTAATGTGGGAGATTCAACTGCAAACTGCTAAGATTTCAGTAAAAATGAACAAATGAAACAATAAAATTAAGTGTCAGATCACTAGGTGGCGCTGGGAATGACAATTAATATTGTTCTATTATTCATTCATTCATTTTCCAACCCATTTATTCACTCACACATTATTCAACTAACCTAACCGCATATTTTTGGGGATTGTGGGGGGAAACCGAAGGAAACCCACGCAAGCACGGGGAGAACATGCAAACTCCTTCCAGGAAGGTCACAGGTGGGGCTCAAACCGGCAACCTTCTGACTGGAATGCCACAGTGCTACCCACTGCACCACAATACCCCCTTTGTTCTATTATTGTACTGCAAAATATTTCAAGAATCATCAATGTTAAACGTTGGATTTCCTATGGCCACCTGGTGGCGCTAGACTGATACTGTAGGTTGGTATGATATCTGAACACATGTGGCAAGTGTGAGTTATAACTAGTTTCTTGTGTGTATCAAAAGCCGACTTCCTGTCCATTTTCCTCCTGTCCTATATTTCAGTTTTGAGACTCTACGCATGTGTTTTCAATACATAACTCTTTAATAAATGTATTTATGTTTTATAAAAAGAACCATTCCATGTATGCCCGCGGCTCATTATTACTGATATTCTAGACATATTTACCTTTTTCAGAGTACTCTGGATTTCCTTCTTTCCCCACATACTCCACAGCAGAACTGCAGCGTCTTTTGAGGCTGTTTTAAAGGAGCTGCAGGATTTCGAGAAACGGGTCAATGCCAAATACATGTCAATTTTGATACAGGGTTAACACTGCAGCCAAATTGTAGGCACCAGGCAAGTTTGGATCTGAAGTGATTTGCAAGAAAGCAGATCAAACACACCTCACAATGGTATTATATTCAATGCCTTTACACTCCTATGTGTGTTTTTAATGCAGCAAATCTTACTTCCACAGGCGCTAATGTGACTATACACACCAGCCAAAAAAAAAAAAACGGTGCGTCATTTTTCAAGAAACACACTGAGCAGTTTTTTTTTTGTTTGTTATTTTTTCATGTTGTGAGTAAAACGAGTGATTGGCTCGTTTGGTCTTCAGCAAGGAAGCAATAAATGGCGCTTGAGGACAAAATGAGGATCTGTACTCCCAGAGGGGCAGAAGAAGAGACTACAGAGACTTTGGAGAAGCATTCAGTCGTTGCTGAATTTAAACAGCACAAGAGACCGGCAGCAGAGGATTCGCAGAGAACGGTGTCCATGTTTTCAAACAACACCTCACAACCAAGCACTCGCGTGAACTTCTCGTTGCCCCCTGGAGGTGGCTGTACACACTGCATGTTTGCAACTCGCAGACAGACACAGATATTTGAGAAGCATCTTGCTAGCCTGTAACTCTCTCAGAACATGTACTTCACAGTTCACACTGTGTGATTGTCACACCCGTACACAAACCCCGGTTTTCGTGTGATTCTGGGCATAAACTCTAAATCTGGGCTAAAATTGTGCGTCTGAAACCAGTTTTAATAAGAAGTGGTTTGTTTTCCAGAAATCTAATAGTTTGGCTTTAAATTGACAGTTTAGCGATCGTTCGTCCTCTTCTCTGTCTCCATAAATGCGCCTCACACAATGTGAATTGCGTGTGGCATGGAGTGAATTGCAGTTCATCGAAGCACCATCTAGTGTTCAGGAGAGGGTCTGTGTATTCATTTAGGCAAGAATTTAGGCACAAGGCAAGAGAAAGACGCAAAGAGCTAATGACGCAGGCGTAAAAGTAAACGCATAGGTGTGTAAAGGCCTTTAACGCCACATTTCTGAGCACAAAAAGTCATGAGAGGGCCAACAGACACTGCTTTTAGGAATAAAATGTTCTTCTAACAAAGAAAAATGTATTTTGAGTGAGCAAAAATAAAGGTTGTGTGTAAAATCTGTTTTTGTGTTACAAACTGCCACAATTCCAGCCAATCAGAGAGTGCATCTTCTGATTGGCTGACCTCTAGACCAATCACAACCTTCCCTCAGCAGAAGTAGACCAGAAATGTTTTTTATTTTAGTTTAATTCACAATTCAAGCTACAGTACACATGTACACAGCTGAACAAGGGAAAGATGAAGTAAGATGTGTAAATACAGATCGTGGTCATAGCGTGAAAGGGATAGAAAATATGATAAAATGACTGACTGTATGGCGAATCAGGACTGCGGTGAAGAAAGAAATACCCCTCAGTTCCGGTTTTATTCTTATCTACAAACTAAGATGGTTGTTTGCGATCAAGCAACTGATCTGAGACTTTTAAAAGTATGATATGTACAAAATAAAACGTTTTTACATCTTTTAATTTTGTTTTTTTTTTCTATACCCTGAAAAAAAATTTTTTTTTCATCTGCTTCTGCTGAGGGAAGGTTGTGATTGGTTTAGAGGTCATCCAATCAGACGATGGACTCTCTGATTGGTTGGAATTGTGGATTGTTTTGAGTGAGCGCATGAATGTGAGAGCAAACAAGGCGTCTGAGCACACACAAAAACAGATTTTACGCTCAACATTTATTTTTGCTCGCTCAAAATACGTTTTTCTTTGTGAGAAGAAAATTTTATTCACAAAACGCAGTGTCTTTTTGGACCACCACCTCTACCAGACTTGGTGCATGATCAACCCACATACCTTCTGCTAGTGGCAAACTTTGGCAAATAATCATTGAAGAACACATTTGTAATAAATCCTTCTGTAGAAAGAATTATTTCAGGAAGAACTTACTTGTTTGAGCTCAGCTGACTCAGTGAGTCCACAAGTTTCTGGTTGACCAACTTCCTGCCAGTGTCCGGCTCTGCCAGCACGAGTGTGTGCATCACACGGCACGCTGTTGCTAAGGTAGTGTCCTTCTCCAACATGTTCGGTGTCATCGTTGAGAGCACAGAGCTCACACTGGGAAGAACCTCCTTGGCTGTGAAAGACAGCTAAGTGTTATGGAGTCAAGTTCTGAGACTGAGCTTAAACACAAAATATTGCCTAAATCACCCGTCTGTGACATCACAATCTTAATTCGTAGAGTTTAAATCACTTGGCCCTTTGTTTGCAACTATAACAGCTTCAACTCTTCTGGGAAGGCTTTCCACATGGTTTTGGATGTTTGGTGTGGAATGACTGAACTCAAAAGCGGAAAATATTAAAGCATTTTCCACCAAACTTGCTTTGTATATGAGCCATTCCACCAAATGGTTGCCATTTCTGTCCTTGAGATGTTATATGTTTACACACAAAAAGCAATTGTTCCATAAATACATAGAACAAAAGTGTACAACATACTATTCTTATAAGCTAAAACATTATAAATATTGATAAAATCCACATAAAACACTGAAAATGGCATTTTTCCTTGGTCTCTGATGCTACATTTCACCATAAAATATAGTGATTAAGATCTTATAAAACTTACAACCTCTTTCTTTTGTTTTAAAATACATTCATTTACACAAATATCTATACTTTCTTAGATTAAAAAAACAACAACAAAAAAAACATTTTAATCATGCCCCCAGCTTTTTAATCATTATTGTTACCCTAAACCACCCCCTCCTGAAAAACTGGTTAATTTCCAGTAGTCAGTTTTTCAGCAGGCAGTTGTATCACTTGGATCTTTAGCAGGCCATAGAAAGAGCAAAGGTATGTTTTCTCAATTTCTTATTTACTATTTGAAGACTTTGTGATGATATCTTTGGGCATTATTTTAAAAAAATATCTATCTTGTTACTCAAATTATTCCAGAGATTTAATTAGTTTAGTGTAAAAATGCACATATTTGGTAAATAACAGAATTTTCTGGTTCTATAATTTTGTTCACCATGTGGATATTTATATTTGCTAATTTTATGTTAATTTTTTCAGTCCTGTTTATATAACAAATAACAGGGTTAGTAAGAAGAAAAATAGCAGCCATTCTTTGATTATAAATCTAATAAAATAAGTTGTTAAAGATGGATCAATAGTCATTTGGAATACTTGAGGATGTATTGGAATCTGTCTTGAAATAAAGTAAAAAATAAATAAAGTTACAACAAGAAAATGGCTCTAAAGCAATTCCACTTTTAAACGCTAAACAAACATCAGAGGCTATTAATAAATTGTTTTGAAATCTGTCTTGTTTCTCCCGAGACTAGCATCTTACATTCACTAAGATAGAGAAACCCCATAATCTTCAACATTAAAGTGATAATAAATTCATAATACATTTTAATATTAAATTCTGTTTCAGAAAGTTTAAAACAGAGCATTACCCATAGTTTCCCGTAATGAAGAGACCCGGGACATGTTGCCCACTAGGGACATGGCGGTCTTCTGTAGACCTGGGCTTCCAGACTTCAGTAGGGGTGAAATGACTGGCAGACCTTGGAGCTTCTGAATGATGGTTTGACTCATTGTAGTGGATACCTGCAAATAAACACAATTTTAAAAGAATGGAAAATAAGATGGAATAGACAAATGCCTTTCAACTTTTCTTGAAGAAAAGAATCTGGTAAACAGATTGTTGTGGACAGTTTTGGATTGTCAGCCAATTTTTTTCATTTAAGAAAACACAATTCCCAATTCAATCTGATCTTTTAAAGGATTCATGAGCAGAGTTTTTTTTTTCCACATTTCAGCTAACGGAACCTACCCATTCCGCAAAAATCATCAGCTCAAACGTGGCACTGCCACACTTAAATCACTTCCTTGTTAATCAACAAATTCTTCTGAAAGGGGGCAATTTGATTGAAGTCACAAACACCAGTATGTTATGCTTGAAATGTGTCTGCATCCACTACTGCCTCTTCATAAAGCACCAGTATACTCTCCTTCTGCTGGAAATATTAACTTTCTTCAAACCCAAAAATTCAAAAGATGTCCAAAAATGTTGCTGTCACTGCTTCTAAACTTAAAAGAAGTTAGATATCTCCCTGATGAATGTTTTCTGGCTATATTTGAAACGCTGGCTGAAGTTTCATCTCTTAATAGACAATTTACCCTCTGGTTGACTCATATTCAGAGCTTTCGAGGTTAACACACTTATGAAATGAAACCTATTGAAGAGAACAGAAAAAAACTCATAATGTTGTAATTTTCATTCAATTTAAATGTAAACAAAAGGTGAGATCCCCAACAGCGCTTCATAACAGGGTTATAGTAGTTCACAAAATAATGAAAAATAAAACCGAAAAACATTTTTGTTAAATAAAAAGAATAATAACATAAATTTCTACATTGGCTGCTAGCACTCCAGTTCTGCCTTTTATCATTTACTGTTTATATTGTGTTATAAAATGGCTAAAACTAAAAAATCAGCAATATTTGCAGATATCTACAAATGGGTTTAGACTAAAAGTCTGCATTTTTACTAAAGACAAATCAATTAGAGATATCCAAGTTTTGCCTAGAAACTGTTATTTGACAAATAATAGAATAAGAAATATCTTCAAATATGATGGAATTAAAGATATCTCTAATGGGATTAAATAGATCTTCAAATATAATCTGCACTAGTCACAGGAAGCTGACACTCTGTCATTTTCTTCCTTTTCTCAGGTTCTCCATCACACTTCGGTTGAAAAGGCAGGGGTACACCCTGGACTAGTCAAAAAGCAACACACACATTCACTCCTAAGGGGAATTTAGCGTTTCAATGAATTTTATGCATGTTTTTATTCTTGTGGGTGAAGCCAGAGTACTACTCTCAGGAAAGCAAACAGTGGGCTTCGAACCAGCGACTTTCTAACTGAAAGACCACAGTTCTGCCTCCAGAGTCAAAACAAACTAAAGCTATATTATAACTTGGGTTGAGTAATTAACCAAATTCACTTAATATTCAGTCAATTTGACCATGACAGCAGTAGATGTCCAAACACAAAATATCAGACATTTGTTTCCACAAAAATCCACATAGTTTAAATCGTCTAAAGCCAGTAGTTTGACTCACGGAGCTTTTGGAGGCGGTGAGATTCTGTAGTGCTCCACAGCAGGCCTCCAGTGTGGCCTCTTTCTGACTGAAGCCCAGAAGTTTCAGGTAGAGCTGCAGAGTCTTCCTGTGGTACAGCCAGTTCACGCCTTCGGGATTGGCCTCCTCCATGGATGGAAAACTTAACTCCTAGTTTCAAAAAAATATAGTTGCATGTAATAATCAAATATACTTCCGTTGTTATTTTTTCTATCTCAATTAAGGAATCAGAGCTAGCATCACACTACTTCCGTGACTTACAATCAAGCCGAAAGACTTAAAGGAGTTACCAAAAAGTGCTGGATCTTTGGAAAATTAAGATTTAGAGAAAGTTTCCGGCCTCAAAATGTTTTACAAAAAAATTGCATTTATTAGAGCCACACACAAAGTGACCAGAGTTTTCAGTTTCTTAAGATGAACTTTAAAGATTGAAAGACGACACTCTCTTCCAGGTCGTAGTACAGCTACTATCAAAGCCTATTCTGTAAAGTAATGCCTAAACAAGGAGCGAGCCAGTGTTTGGAATAATGCGTGGGGTTTTCTTCATTTCATCAAAGATTCATTTTAGAAGAACAAATATCAAGGAATCCTGCAGATAAGTCTTTAGGAATGGTGTGTTTTTCTATTAGTAAGTTTCAGACACACACACAGCTACACGCTGATCTCCATGCTTAAAAAGACAATTACCATGGGAACCACTTACATAGTTTCATTCAAAAGATTTTAATACCTGCTTGTCATCTTGGTAGATTTGTTTTTGGACAGTTTGACTGTCTCATTCCTCTTGGTCTTTTTGCCTATGCACGTTATGGTTTCATTTGAGGATTACAATCTTAAGCTTCAAGTTAGCAAGAAATGCTAATATAGAGTTTCTACCTTTGGGATCTTGCTCTTGGGGCTGAAGAGTCTCTTCTTGCTTGTATTTGCTTCGTCGATGTCCACAAATTGTTTGAAATGATCTGAAGCCTCTTTCTCCAGTTGGAAGCTCAGGTTATGCAATATACACACACAGTTCTCCACAGACTGCCCCAAAAAACACAATTGAAGAAATTCAATTGCTTCTTTAAATTTCTATTTAAGTCAAGGCATGAGCAAACCAAAGCAGATCCTGAATGTACAAATAGACTGATACGAACCTTGTCATCTGGTTCTCCTCTCTCCACCTGTGTCTGAATGCAAGTCACCAAGGAGTCAATGAGTTTTGGGCAGCACCTCATCGCAGTCCTCTCATTCTCTTTTGCACAGCTGAGGTTTCTACAACAATACAAGCATTAAAGATAAATACTTCCCTTCTGCGCAATGACATTGGCAATTAAATGCATCACATTTCCATCCTTTCACTGAAGTGTCCTTCGGATCCACTGTAACAACAGTTGCAACATGTTTGGACCTTGAGCATCTTGATTGGGTACTTGCCAGGTACCTATTCAGCGCCCACAGGCCCATGGTCGGTCGCACTCCGGTCAAAACCTTGGGCTATAAATCCTCTACTTATTTCGGCAGGATAAAGGAGGGTGACAATCTTTTCTCTAAAGACTGAGGACAGGAAAACACCCTATGCCTCAGAATCCGTGGGAGGGTCAATGTGTGAATGGATTGTCCTAAAGAGCCACTGAGCTACTCTCAGTGTCAACCTCTCGCCAGGTTCCCAGGTACTGAGTCAGGGTTTTCCTTCTGGATACAGTGATAGCTCCCAAGGTGGAGCCATCAAGTCAATCGTCCTTGGGTACACAGTCTCACTCGACGCTAGTAAATGGAAAACCAAGAGGGGAGGCTCATCACTGTGGCCATGTGGGGGGCTGGACTGAGCGCATGATGCCTTGAGCGTACGTTCCAGACAGCTGACTGGCAAGACACGTCAAACACAGGATTCAAAAGCCAGAGGGGAACATCGAGACAAGACGACAGAATTCTTGCCATCAATAAAATTGTCCAAAAAAAAAAAAACTTCCCAGTAAAAATCTTCAGTGCAAGTAATACAAACCGTAAACATCCAGTGGTGTTGTAGAAGACCTCAGGGTCAATATGTTTGTCATCCTCCCCCCAGAAGTTGTATGGCACTACGATGCCCTCGGTCAACAGTTCCATGGCGTTCCTGATTAACTCAGGTTTCAGCTCATCCGCTGATGACAGATTCCACAGCAGACCTAAAGACATCATAGGCTTAATACTTGGCACAATAAGTCAAATTCCATCTATGGTCAAATATTTTTGTTCTCTTGGGAATAATTCTCTCTTGGGATTCTGGAATCACGCCCTGTCACTCATTGTTTACAAACAGAAAGCATATTGGCAGCCAAAGCGAGAACTATATTGCAGTGCATTCCGCTATTGTGGCATACAGCATGTCAGGATTACATGCGTTTGTGTTTGTGCACACACAGTGCTGAATAATAGTTTTAAAAACGCCATTAATCAACTGCCACCTGTTGGTTTCAGTCATTACAGTGTTTTTCAGGTGTTTTTGGGTGTCCGTGTGGATGCATTTAAAAGAAGAAAAAAAAACGGGTACGTGTAGACATGGTCTGGGTCTAATTTTTCATTTATCCTTGCAAGAGGTGGTGAGGTCTGCACTTTGATGGTCAAAATATTTTTTGAATAAAAGATATATAACAAGTTATGCAGTTTTTTAACACCTTTTGTGGTGAAATTAACATTAGATGTTATGTAAATAAACACTGCTTTAACACTTATCTGTTGGGGATCTTTAACTCACTTTTCTGAACATGATTGGAAATGTCATGTTTCTTGTATGATAAAGAGATTATGTTTATTTTTTTAAACTCCATTGAGTGTTTACTTTTGAGTTGTTTGCCCAGGGCAGAAAAACCCACGTGTTATTCCAAACACTGGCTTGCTCCTTGTTTAGGCATTTTTTTACAGTACAGGTTTTGATTGTAGCTGTACTACGACCTGGAAGAGAGTGTCTTCTTTCAATCCTTAAAGTTCATCTTAAGAAACTGAAAACTCAGGTCACTTTGTGTCTGGCACTTTTAACTAATTAATGCGGTTTTTTTTTTTTTTTTTTTTTTTAAACAAAAACATTTTGAGGCTGGAAACTTTCTCTAAATTCTTTCAGCTGCCCAGGATTGGGAATCGATTTCATATTCATATTGGTCCAGCTCACCATCCTCTACACCACGGGGGGTGGATACCAACAACTTAAATGAAAGTTGAAATACTGAATATTTCCAAGTCATACCAGTCAGCTGTTTCTGGGTTTCCACCACACTGGTGTTTCTGAGTGAAGTCAAGATGACTTCAAGTCCACCACACCTCTCCACCTCCAGCTTGTTGCGTTTGTCTTTGAAAACTACGTTGCGTAGGGCAGCAGCCGCCGTCTGTTGCAGCTGTGAATTATCCATTTTCAGCAGCTGTATTAGATGAGGAATCCCTCCTAAACGGCAAACCTTTCAGAAAAAAAACAAATGACACACTTTCTGACACGCTATTCTGCCAAAAATGTAATATTGTTTTAATGTTAAATGCCACAGTGTGAATACGTCACAGCTGAATTGTTTCCAGTACTGCGCAACATGCCAAACAACACCCTTCATGCTCGACTTAGTCTTAAGTCACAAAATTATGACTCTAATGTTCAGAAAAGAATAGAAAGACAGACCTCCTGTTTGCTGGAGTCCTCAATGAAGGTGTTGTGCTGGATGAATGAAGCTCCACACAGCTGATAGCTAATGTCTGAGTGAGTCAAATACTCCACTGCCTCTTGCAGAGTGATGTCGGGGATCGCCGGCACGCCACCATTAACACTGAGCGGTGTTAAAACATAGAATGTGTTTCCATTTAGAAGATTCAATCAAATGTCATTCATCTCCCTGCCTTGGCAGTGGTCGTGGCATTTATTTTTAATGCGCAGGTAAATACAAAGTTCGTCTTTGTGCATTGTACAAATTCACAACCCTTTCATGTTACTACCCCTTCCATCAGAGCAATATTTCACAAATCTCTTTATCTAACTCAGTTCTAATCAAAACGACTAAATTCTTTTTGTAAAATGCAAGATTTTTAATACTTAATTGCCAAGATCTTACATCATGTCACTGATTTTGGAGAAAAAAACAAACAAACAAACAAAAGGACCTTTTAGTAACAACATTTTTAGTTTTTGCGTAGCACCAGATTTTCTTTCCTTCTCACTTATTTCTTAGTGCTCCATTGACTTCCGTTATATTGAAATTTCAGACAAAAAGTGGCCGCTGTCAGCAATAAGTAGCTGCCACTGTCCGAGTGCTTTTGGGAATATATGTTAAAATGACTTAAATATACATAAAAGAATAATTTTGTTTCGTACATAGCACGCACGTTGCTTTAAGATCTAGCTGGACCACGTTTGAAAGATTATTTTTCGAATATAATATTAAAATGAATCTATACGTGACTTTGCATTTTATTCCGGTACCACAACATCTGCAGTTGTTTGATTGTGCTCCAACTGTTAACAATGATCACCAGAGGCTGTATTAAAGTCGAGAAGCATCTGGGTAACCCTCTTCTTTTACACTTCTCTCTGAATGCTTTGTCACTCTGATGCTGTCCCTTTTTTAATGAAACTTCCTACTACCTCATTAATTCATCTGGAACTATGCCACTTTTTCATGGGTTTTTCAAAATGGAGGTGTGAAAGCACCCTGCTGAGACTCAGGGGTGTTAGGACGCTGTAAAGAGTTTATGTTTTCATTCTCACTTCTGGGACCCTGGCCACAAGTACCCAGTTATTTTCAAAATCCACATGTCCACATGTAACTTCACGCAACATTTTTCGAAACTTTGAAATTTAAAACATATTTAAGATGGATAACATGTTTGTTTGAAGTTGCTTTTGCATACAACAATATGGTGGACCCTCAAACACAGTGGTTCAATGTTACACAGCAGGCTCTGTGGCCACAGAAATAATCTCCAATTTAAATTCCTTAAATTCCGAAAACATCTGGCTCTATTATGCAAAACTATAATTATCTTGATCTTTCATGCTCACTAAAAAGAAAATCTAAAAAAAGTTAAAATGTACACAGAATTTGACCACATACTCACCCAGATGCTTCTGTTTTGGTCTTTGTGGAGGTTTGGTTGGTGGTTTTCGCCATCGTCTCTGATTGGTTGGTAACGACCACCTGACTTTTCTGCTGTTTCAAAGACTGAGTCTTTGTATGATTGAATTGTGAAGAATTGTGGGTAGTTGTGCCAGTGGTTTTATTCAAAGAAGGTTCACTCCCACTGAGCTTTATACCGTTGCTTTGAACGTTCCACTGGCTGCTCAGCGACTGATGTTTCACTGTGTTGCGAACAGACAAGCTTCGATTTTGCTGGATTGAGAAAAAGAAACCATTACTGGACATTTCAGTTAATATACACATTTTTCAAATATTTTTTTTAAAGAATTATGCATGTTGTGTTGCAAAATATGCTATAAATTATAGCATTTTTAGTACATTTTATGATGTAATCCTTTTGGCAAAGTTTAAAACTAAAGTAAATATTGTGTTTTCATGCAAAAACTGTTTTAAAGAGTTAAAATTTATTTTAAAATATAGATTTACAAATAATAACAAGAACAATAAAATATTATTTTATTGTATTATTACATTTATTCTATTACTTTATACCATGCAAAATTTGTTTAAAACTATATTTATAAACACTTTTTTTAAACTAAAACTCTATTAACTAAAAGCGGATTCTATTTTCACACATTGTAAACAGACTTTGTATGGTATATTTATTAATAAAATTATATTTATACATATATATGTATACATCTGCTTTAAAAAAATGTTCTGTATACACACACCTACACACACACACAGAGAGAGAGAGAAAAAAATATCTAAATATATTTTTACAAATTTTTGAGAAAAGCTACATTTATTCATTTATTCAAAGGCTGGTGTGTTTTTAAATCATTTTTTTTATTAAATATACATATGGGAACGAATATAATATTGGTTGCTATTATGGTGGCAATGTTGTAAGCGCTGGTTGTTTGGTTGATATTGTAATATTCGAGTCGTTGGTGTTTATTAGTGGTGATGAGCACGTCTTAAGTTGTAGTTATGCATTTTTCCTTTATATAATCAGAGCATCGTCAAGCAATTTCTCACAAGGGGATCCTGGTAACAGATAAACAAACCAATGATAAATGGAAGCATATGTATGCCGTGAAAAAAAGTGAAGGCGTCAAATACTGACCATCTGACCAATTGCTTTAAACTTTTCTGCATATTTTATATTTTATTTTCACAAGATGTCACTTGACAGTGAAACTCTTCATATAATCAATTTTAAAAGAACAGATTTTTCCTGTTTTCCAAGATTTAACAAAATAAAAACTAATAATTATGTGGTTAATTATCAAAGGAAATCATGCCATCATACAAAAGAAAACCATCCCTTTTATTAAACCCCCACTTATTCAGAATTCGGTGACACACATTTTTGAATCAGCATGATCCAGTAAAATACATCACTTGCATGTTAAGATTCTTTAAACATGTATTTCTTTCATTTAAAATCCCTATGATTATTTGCAAATCCGCGATTTCTAAAACGATTTAAAAGAACCTAATGGTACCAAATGTTAAACCTTTTTTTTTTATCGTTCTTTAGATTGGAGTCCGGAAATTAAATAATGTTCTCATCAACACTGACCCTAATGTAGTAGAAGTCGTCTAAAATAACGGTTATGAGAAAAAGAGACGAATAAGAAACCGTGTCTTGCTCAAGGGCAGAATGGGGAAACAACTTCTTTACTCTGTTCCCAAGCTTTTAGATTTCCCCTCAAAAATAAAGAATGAAAGGTTCTAAAGAGAGAAGGATTTCCCGAGAGTAATAGATATATACGCTGGAGGGCACTGAGTTCAGCTTTATGGTTTTTCACCTGAAAAGACACATAAACCCGTCCTCAATTTGTCATTTTTAAAACAGGCTTGTAGCATTTTCAAAGGTTAAAAACAATGGCGTTGTTTTCGCCAGACGATACAATAACAGACAGTGTGATATTGTACTTTTTACGGGTGTAAATGCTACTTTTCTACAGATTCTACTTTTACTGCCTTTAACTGAGCATGAGTGAACACAAATTGTATTGTCTGTGTCACATAGAGGTAAAAAAAATGAATATTTTTACATGAAAATATATTTAAATGTTGTCCCTCTGACAAAATATAGTAAAATGCTGCCCAAAAAAAATTAGGTCCAAACATAAAAATGTCAGGTAGTGAGACTCGTATCGTATGACGCTCACAAAAAAAGCTTTATTGTGGAAATTCATTTAAAGATCAATAGAAGGAAATTAATATCATTTTATAATGATATTTTATATTTTTACCATTGTCATAAGGTTAGAGATAATTCATTGAAAATATTTTAAAGATTTGCATGATTCAAAAAAATTAAACCAAATGTTCAAACACACAAACGTTAAATATCAAAGAAGTCATGAATAAAATGTTTAAGAAAGTGAGTTGAGGAAAATACGTAGTCCATATGAAAATATAAAGTGACCTGTTCACACCATATGAGAATTCAATATGAATCATTGGTGCAGCAAATGTATTTTTGAGCACAACATCTAACAGAACATGCATTTATTTGGAAATTTAGGTGTTTAAGAACTACACAAAAAATTATTCCAGACATATTTCACTCATCGCTCACATAAAAAAAAAAAAAACATGTTCCTATAATTTTATAAAATATATACAAACTAAATTCTTACAAAGTAAGCGGCAGCTAAGTGTAAAAGACTCAAAAGGTCCCAAACCAAAAGCTGCGAAATAAGGGAGCGTTCACAAGTTTATTTTGATTCACTTGAATCCCAATGCTTTGTTGGGTTGAATATGAACACGGGAACACACGCAACAAGGGGACCAAGATAGTTTAAAAGACTGTAATATGAATGAAGCATGCTCCAAAACGCACATATTCAAACGAAAAACAAGATGTGCATGTACATATATTTATAAATAAAAAAAAATAAAAGCTTCCACGCTTTAAGAATGGGTTGCTTTGTGACAAATTTCTTGGCAGATTTGAATCAAGGAGGGAGTTGTTTGACAAAAATGTGGAGAAAAGAGAGGATTTGTGATTTCCTGTAGAAAAATGTGGAATGAGCACCACTTTTTCTTTTACGTCCTCCTCATGTAATCAAAGGAGTCAGCTTTTATGGGTTGTTCTCTCAAAAAACTGATACAATAAGGCTGCGCAAATCTTTTTTCGTTCGGTCAGATGTGAACGCTCCTGTTGGCGTCCATGGTTTTCAATCGTGGCGCGTTCTAGCACAAAACTTTACTCTCCAAAAAAAAAAAATAAACTGATTAAAACCTCAATCTTCTTATCTTTCCTCACATCCAAACAAACGAATATTTGACAAGCAACACTGAAAGTTCTGTTGAGGACACACCAAGATTTATTGTCAATTTTAGTGACTCCTTCTGTGATTTAACACCTGCATCTGATGACCTTAAATTCCTCTGTCAATCAGGGCTTTGCTACTTGCTTTTGCAGCTCATCGATGAAACACAGACATGTTTTATCGCCTCTTGTGCCATAAATGTTTTATAACTTTTTGTGAATTTCAATGAAAGAAGATTGTGTGCCTTCGACTAGTTTTTACTGCGTCTCAAACACTCTGTAAAATAAATGATTTATCATATAGTAAACAAGCACATCCTTGTAACATACTGTAGTCTTTTATTAACATCACACCTCAAATTTATGGTTATTACTATCGTTATCAACTTCATGGAACTGTAAAAAAAGAGACTGCTAACCAAAAAAAAAAAAAAATCACAAAATATTTGGTTAATCTTAAACCACATGTCGGAAAGTAAATGTCATTTGAGCTTCACGGTAGAAATAAATGTATTTAATTTGTTTTATTACAACACAAATCAAATTGAATTGTTCCATCTTACCTTTTACAAGTTAACCGAACCAGGCTCAATGTAAATAGTTCAGATAGTATTTTCAAATGAGTGAATATTATAATGTGATCTATTTTTATCTATAATTAAACTTATACTTTATAAAGTAAACAAAAAAAGCTTCAGACACATTTATATCTATGTGTTTAAATATTCTTTAAGGTTTGTGGGTTACCATTTTATTAGCTTTGTATAGGTTTATATTTATTTTCTTGTTCTTTTATTCCAATTTAATTGGTCAACAAGGTTCTTCTTTATTCACTTCTTTCTTCAAGCACCATAGATGCATCCTGGACTAGTTTTCACTAGGTTTCTGATTGGATTAAGGTAAAGGGAACTACAGCCCACTAGGAATGGACAATGTGGAACGCTCTCACTCTATTTTCTAGTATGTATTGCAATAATTATATAACTGAGCACCTTTTTCTCCCGGTAAATCTCTTATTCTCCCAATTTCAAAATGTTAGGAAAACAGCAAAAAGCAGAAACAGAAAAAAAAAGAGTTATTATAAGTAGTGATCGACCGATATTGATTTTTTATTACTGATACCGATACCAATTATTTGCATGTTTATGTGCCCGATAACCGATATTCATAACCGATATTTATTTACTATTATACTTCTGTTTTTGACACAATGATTACAACACCACTGAACTGAACAAACCGTTTTATTTATTACAATCACTCCCTCCTTGCATACAAATCAAAACTCTTATACAACAATAAATAGAGGGGTCTGAAAGTCCACTGTTACTAAAGTTTTTTTTTTTGTTTTTTCAAAAATAAAACCTTCAATGAGGTAAAAAGCAGTCTTTCATGTTAAATTTAATATTCATATTACAACAATAAAAATATTTTATGAAAAGCATGAGCAGCAACACTAACATTTCCAATAAGCAAAATAAATATAGAATGTCTGTCTTCAAGCACAGGAGTCATATCAACTTTGCAGAAATGTAACTTCATTTTAAACTACAGTTTTATTAGGTTTATAAAGCTGTTTATAGGCTAAATAGTGAAGAATAATTTGCTGGATAATGTTAATTTACTGAGTAATATTCTGAAATATTGAAATATAACAAACAAAACATCGTTTTTTATTGCATTTCTGATATATCACAATTACGTTTTTGAAAAAAAAAAAAGTTTTTGTCGTTCTAGATTATGAAATGCGTGCTGACAAAGTGGATTCAATTTCTTAGTTATATTTATTTAGAATATGTTTATTAGCGGAATGATGGTTATATAAATGTTAATATAATTCGGGGTGTTTTAGTGAATCTTGTTAAAAGTTATATGCGGTGGCTGTGCTGAAGCATTTCATGAGCATCAACCCGCTGAGTGAACAGCAAAATGGAAGCGACTTCACGAGACGAATGAGGAGCATATAGACGCTCATTAGTGGCTGTATTTAATTCAGGCAAGTTACGTCTTTATTGGAACAGGACATGACGGTTTATTTTAGCATTCGTGACTCCGACTTCACGAGACTAATAATGAGCATGTAGACAACAGAGAGAGAATTAAATTCAGCGCTTTTATTTACAACATGTGCTTATTCATGGCTGTATATTATTTAATCCAGGCAAAGTTACGTCTTTATTGTGACAGGATTTGACGGATTATTTTGCGTGACTCTGTGAGATCGTCTTTATTTCTTAGAGCCAAGCTGCATAAACTACATATCAGTCATTTATGTAACACATCTAATTTGTGCATTAGTAGCTGTTATGTTAAATAAAGTTTACTAAATATAGCAAAGCAAATACCGGTAAGTATACTTTACCTGTGCACGCAGTTGTTGTTCCCCTCAGACGCCGTGCTGCAATGGCGATCATGCGTGTAATTCTCAAAACGGCCACAAGATGGCGCCGTTTATCGGTTAACCCGATATTACGAATCCGATAACCGATTATGGTAAAATGCTTAAATATCGGGAAAAATATCTGTAAAACGATATATCGGTCGATCTCTAATTATAAGTATATAATAATTAATAAGTATGGGATTCTTTATTAAAAGGTGTGCTGTGACTTAGCTTAGCTTTGAAAATCCCAAAGGAAACAGGCATGGTCAGCCATGAATATTGAGCTAGTAGAAAGTGTGTTTGCATAAAAAGAGGAGTGCATAAAACACTGCTCATTTTCTCACACATCATTTATGATTTCTAGATTGACGGGTATTTAGACGGCAGCATAGAAGTGGAGGATTGCTCAGATCCCTCCTGATTGGGTTAATTATAGGGGTGTAAGAATAGATCATGCCACAATATATCGCAATGAAAGATACATATCGTGTTGTTGCTATGAGATATCGCCTGGGAACTTTCCCCCATATAAAAAAGAAGTAAAACTGTATGAGAAACGAGAGGAACTTTCTAAAATTATTCATGAAAGAGAGAAAGAGAACTATTCATGTTCTCTTTCTCACAATAAAGGGAAAAAGCGGGTTGGAAAATGAATGAATGAAAATATTTTTTGACCTAACGACACAAATTTTGAAATAGTTCCAGTAAAGTTGCTTTGTAAAGCTTATGCTTTAAATCAATATTGAGCATTTAATCTTGAGCAGAGAGGATCGTTTCACCCCTAGTTAATTATAGTATATGGTGATCATTGTTAATAGTGGGAGCACAACATTAAGAAATGTGAGTATGAGCTCGCATTTAATACAAAAAAATTATAAATATGAGTGTTGTCAATCAATTAAAAACAAATAACTAATTAATCGTACAATTTTCTGCAATATATTGCCATCATTCACAATTATAAGACTAAACGTTTTTGGATATGTAAATGTAAAAAATTTATTTAAACTCTAAACAGAAGAAACTATTTAAATTATTTCTGAGAGTTTATTGAAATTTATGTATAACATGAGATTTTCTCATGTAAACAACACATATCCAATAAACCATTAATCTCCTCCAAATTAACTGTTGGTTTTGATCACAAAAAAGTAATATTAACACAAAAGGAAACATAAAAGATCCTCATATGGAAAACATGAATAACATAAGACTTAATAACAGGACCAGGCAATGTCAGATTATTTTGTGATTGTCTTCATTTCCTTTTGAAGCAGGAAGTGCCAAAATGAGCCAAAAAAATCAGAAAATTAATCATTTTATTGTTGAAAATAAAGTAAATGATTCAGGTTACAGCCTCCAGCAGACAGAAACTGAGGTATGCCTGTTAATAACTAAAAACAACATTTTCTAGGAAGTTGTGACCATTTTAAAACATTTTCTTTTAAGCTTTTAGTTGTCCAGCAGGAATCTAGCAAATATTACATGCTAAATACAAAATAGCCATGTATACATCCCAGTAAATGAAAAAAAAAACTCTATTTGTTGTGTAAAACCCCTCAAATTATTTAAAAAAATAAATAAATACTCCGCAAAGAATGTGAAATACATTTTGCTTTGGAGCTATTTCCTTATCCAAATTTGGGACAATAATAAACAGTGTTTAATTAAACATTCAATGAATGAACGATATGAGAATTAGTTTAATTCAAAATAATGAACATTGATCAAACCCAAAGATGTATCAAAGTTAGAGGTACACTCTGCTCACGATACGATACATACCTCAATATTATGTCTACGATACAATATGTGTCACAATATTTTCAAAACTATTTTGACCAACTATTGAAACGCTGGAATTTAAACTGCTTTGGGACCACAAAGCTAAGAATGGTAGGATCCAGTGAGAGCATTTGATACCATCCATCCACTAGAGGGCAGTGATAATGTTTACATTAAGTTATGTTTTTTAGTATAATTGATAAAGAGAGATCATTTTTGAATCGTTCTAATTTAAAAATGAGTAAAGGATATTTGTCTCCTAATAAATATTACATGAAACAAGAAGAGGAGGCAAAGAAGTTGCAGAAGTGACTAAAATCACAATCACTTCAAGAAGCAAATACACTTCAGCTTCTAGACGATATTTCCCAGTAGTTCCATGATATGTATTGTGACAGCTTTGTATTACGATATATTGTGCCACAATAGATTGTTACAGCCTTAATCAAAGTTCAACCACAAACTGCCATGATCCCACAATAAATGGCCCGCGGCAGATTATATATTCCATGTGCTCTAATTACCGCTTAACACTATCATATCTTCAGGCGTTGTCTTTCAGCTAAAAGTATCAAAAGTCATACTGTGCCCTCCTTTCTGAGGCTAATGACCTCAACTGAGGAGCAGAGCTTGTTTTTTTCAGCTAGCACAGATCATTCGCAGATTATACAATAATGTGCTGCATTTAAAAATAATCTATTAAACATGATTTCATTAAAAAGGGAACATGACCCAAAAGCAAGCAGGAGACGGTGTTCTTAATAAAGAAAACAACACAGTTTTTGTTCTGCTGAAGGAAAGTTGTGTCTCAATTAGTATTGTGTACTAGTAATAAATATGTTTAAATAGTTATGTACAAACACTGCACCTGTTTGAGTGAGAAAAGCAGGCATCATAAATCACGTTAGTCTGCCGTACAGCGTGTATAATAGCACAGGTGTGTGAAAATGTTACCGCTCTGTTCCTGGTTGCTGTCATGCCGGAGCCGGAGAATCTGAAGAGGGTGTTGAGTTTTGTAGGTGAGAACTGGAATTTTGGTTCACTGAACTCATTGGTTGATGAAGGGGCTGCAAACAGATGAATATAATTCAGTGACTGAATCCTCCAGAGAATTATCCAATAATGAAACACTTTGGCACATTTCTGATTACGAAACACTGTCTTGGTTCCACTCTGCACATTTCTAGGAAAGACTCTTTGTTATTGCTGATTGCGTCAAGCATAAAAAAAGATAAAACAATGTAATGTTTGCTCTTAACATTTACATAAATCAGGTTTATTCGGATCAATAAAAATATGGTGAAAGTTCCAATAGTGACACTTTTGAACATTGAAACTATTCAATTAACTTCTGTTCTATTCTCTTTATTTCAGTAATGAAACTAAATCTATTTTATATATATACTTACAGTGCATTCCTGACAATGAAACGCTCTTATGTTTTCTCTGCATATTTCTATCAGTGGAACACTGTAACTGATTCAGTAAACTAGAAATAAAAATATGTTGACAGTTCCAATAGTTACATTTCAGAAAATTGAAACACCACTACAATTCGCTTTTAAAAATGACCAGATTTAAAGGTTCCTTTCTTTTCATTTCCATGATGAAAGAAAACATCTTTTTGGCATAATTCCAGCATGTAAAACATATTTTAAAAAAATGTTCAACAGTGAAACACTGATGGATTTGTATGGTACATTCCAAACAATGAAACGTTTGTTTGTTTTCTGAGCCTATTTCTATCGAACTCGAATTTGAACACTGTAATTGATTCAGTTGGGTGCTCTGTAACTTTATAACTTCCTCATTTGTTTCACAACAAACGAAATGTGTTTACAGTTCCATAAGTGACATTTTCAAATATTGAAACACTGGATCTTTTCCATTCAATCCACTTCTAAAAATGAACACATTTAAGGATAATTAATACAATCTCTTCATTTGAGAGGTGAAACAATACAACATCTATTTTGGCACAATTACAATATGTAAAATCTATTTTAATTCATTTTCAACAGTGAAACACTGATGGGTTTGTATGGTACATACCTGACAGTGAAACGCTCTATTATTTCCTCTGTACATTTCCATCAATGGGATACGGTTACTATTTTAGTTTGGTGCATTTAGAACAAATCAACTCTGTAACTACTCCATTTCAGCAGCAAAAACACTTTCAGGATTTTCAGAAATTGAAACAATAGAACTAATCAATTCAATACATTTTTGATAATGAACACACTTTATTGGTTTTATTCTCTTAATTTCAGTGATGAAACAATGCATCTATTTTGGTATAATTTTAATTTGTAAACATTTAATTTAATATATTTCCAACAGTAGAACACTCTGCTGGTTTTATATGGTACAGTCCTTGAATAGAACACTGTAGTAAAACCGGAGTATCTGGAGGAAACCCACGCAAGCAAAACTCGAACCGACAACCTTCTAACCGTAAGTCCACAATGCTACCCACTGTGCCACCCAAAGTGTGATGTTTGCATGATACTATAATACAATTATTAAACATATAAACTGACGGAAATGCTGAAATTGCTAATTTGCATGTATTATCTGTAAACAACATTTTCATTACGATGATGCCAATGCCTGTCTATGGTACTGAACTTTCTTTTAAAGTTTCCCTATTTACTAGGGGTGCAACAATATATCTTGGCACAATACATCTCAATACAAATTTGTCACAACACGTATCGTGGAGCTACTGGGAAATATTGTCTAGGAGCTAAAGTGCATTTGCTTCTTGGAGCAATTATGATTCTAGTCACTTCTGAAACTTCTTAACAATTATCCTTTACTAGCATTTTAAAAAAGAAAGATTAGAAAATTAGATCTCTCCATCACTTAGAGTAAAAAAGATGACAATCCAAACATCTAAGTAGTGTCAAAATGATTCATTTGAACTATTATGGTTTGATATAAAAACAATTAATCACAATAGTAAAATATTGTGATGTATATTGTATCGTTATACCACTACAGTTTACTTACATAAAAGCTCTATTATTAATTGCATTAAACTCTACCAAAGGATCTTGAACAGGCTTCCAGTTCTCACGGATTTGAGACACACCCCTGTCAGAAACTCCTTTCCCCTGACACTTTAATTAGCCCTGGTCTGGGAGCGAAAGCAGTTTAACTTTGCCTCACAACCTGCTTCGACTTGCTTGTGTAGCTACTGTTCACAGTCCAAACACACGCAGGCAACTTTGCAGCTTAAATGCCCTTGAGTGGGTTACTTCCCAAAGGATAACATTTAGAGCAAATTCTCTCCATTTTCTTAGCATCCCACTAGCCCATGTAGTACACAATCTACAAACTCACGGGTGGGCGTGGACACAGAGTCCTGCTTCCGGCTCCTCCGGATGGTTTGAACCTGCTCACGAACGCGCTGCTCCCCGGTGCGCTGCCTGCGGTCGGTAGGCAGCACTAGAGAAGTGTCGTCGGTCGAGGTGGTGTACAATACCGAGCGAATGGGCTCAGCGGCCATCGCTGAGGCTCTCACGGCTTCGGCAAATCCGAGTATACCACGGTTTCCAAAGACTGACTCGTAGAGGTTATCTCCCGCGCGCTCAACAGACTCGTTCTCTGTGAAGGTGTGTGTGTCTGTCCTCCTCACAATGTTTCTTCAGAGCCAAGCCACACCCAGGCCGTGCTATACCAATACCACCTTCCCATGCACTTTCAACACCCGTCAGATAACAACTGGCTTTTTCCACTAATTATCTTAAGTTTGAATTTCACCAGCGTTCGTCCATAGGTTGCTATCGACACCTACCGTCCAGTAGGGGAGACCACCCGGTGACAACAGCTTTCCAAATGAATGCAACCAAACTGTAAATCCTTTCTCTGAGATTAAACATTCATATCTCAGCTTGATATTTGAATAGGTTTGAAGACAGTATAATTTTTTTTATTTTGAAGCAGTTGTGAACTAAAGAGAAAAAGTCACAACAACACAGTTTTAACAAACCAATGGGGCAAATTAACACTCAAAAGTGTTAAAACAAACAATTTTAATTTCTTCGAAGAAAGTAGCATAAGACACGTTTCCATTTGAACATGCTAATTAAATCCATGTGCAAACTGAAATATCACATTTAATATTTGCACCGTTTCCATCCATCGAGTCCAAGAGAACAACAGCTGTGTCCCATTTCAGAACTTTGCCTATTGTAAGGCCACTTAAGTACGCTAAGGCCGTCTCATTTCGCCAAAATTCGAAGGGTCCTTAAAATGCACCCTTTTCCAATTTTCTTTTTCACTCCTGAACCTTTCCCCCTCACCTTCCCCAATCCCTTATCCACTCCCTCTTTCAGTCTATCGCTGCCTTGTCCTCACACAACTAATGTACATTGGTCCGTGGGATAATAAATATTTACGTACATTCAATGCTCCAATCCAGAGGAGAAAACACCACACCAGGGGGGTATTCCAGAAAGCAGGTTATGTGACATACCTGGGTATGTTTAAGGATAAGTTCGTGGATAACCTCAACTTTCGGTTCCAAAAACGGAGGTAACTTTCTGGGTATGTATGTAACCATAGCAACTGACTCTCTGAAGATAACCTGCTCGGGAGCAGGTTATGTTTCAGTGTAACTTAGTTTCAGAAGGTTGGTGAGCATGGCGTGCCCTTTTGATGAGGATCCTGTGGACGTAGAAGCACAAATTATACGTTTTTTTTATCGGGAGAGGGTTATAAGACCACGTATTGATGTGTTTGCATACCCTAATGAATATTTGAAAGAGCGTTATCGTTTTTCAAAAGATTTGTTAGTTTATTTAACACGTCTTTTAAAACCGCATATCGCGAATGTGACAAACCGCGGTTCTGCGCTTAGCACAGAAAACATTCTGTGCATAGCACTTAGGTTTTTTGCGTCTGGACATTTTTTGTACAGTGTGGGCGATTCAGAGCATGTGTTCAGAGCCGTTCGTACAGTATGTCTGGCACTTAAACAGTTCTTACCCATGTTTGTACAGTTCCCTGGCCATAAACCTCTGCTTGTTATTAAAGACGAATTCCACAGAATGGCAGGTTTGTCCTTTGTAGTAAAATCTATGACGCATATTTAATATTTAGTCATATTATGTATATCTATACATGTATTAATTATTTTCGTAGTGATATAACATATTCAAAAGGCTGTATAAGTCATACTTCATTATTTTGTATTATAATAAAACGGGAGCCAATACCAAATTTGTAATTTAATACACTCACGCATTTACTCTGTCCGTTATTTTTTGCCAAGCCAACTCTCTTGCTTTAGCTGATGCAGCTGTATTGCTTCTTTTTAATATTATTGGCTTAAACTCCTCATAAGCGTGCATTAAAACCTTCAACTCCGCCTCTGTGAAATACGCCGCTCTCTTTTTTTCGCTTTGACTTTCCATGGTGACTCGTGAAATCGGCGATCCATTGAAAATGTCTTTATATATGCACCGTGCACGCGCATTAACTCTGGGTAACCAGTTGGAGGTTGATTAAACTTACTCTTCTCAGGTGTTTTGGAACCGACATACTCATGGTATGCCTGTTTGGGGTAAATCAACCCAGAGGTTATGATTTATCATATGGTAAGTTAACCAAGCTTTCTGGAATACCCCCCAGGTGTTTTACTCCCCTGGAGAAAGCAAAACTGTCCAATTTAGCAAAGCATTTACTCTCCCATGTGATGGCTTTTGAGCAGGACAAGACATGGTAAAAAAATAAATAAATAAATAATAATAATAAAATGCACCCTTCAAATGCGTCCTACTTTCCCCTGAATTCGGAGGATGCATCGCGACCATCCTTCGTGGCCTCAGATATCCCACAATGCTTTGCTTTTTTCTCATTAGAATCAACGCAAAACACATTTGAATTTTTATTTACCTGTAAGTTTTATATATATATATATATATATATATATATATATATATAAAGGACAGAATATTCAAGCTTCAAATGCTGGTCGTGACAGTCAAATTGTGAAATAAATTTTTATTTTAAACATTTATTGTAAACATTAACACTAGCAGCCTGCTGTTAACAAAGTATTATTGGTGGATGTCTTTATATTTTAAGAAGCAGAAAGAGTTTATTAAACCTATAAAAACAGAATGAAGTTAGACAGTCATACTGGTTTAAATAACAACATAAAATATAAAATAGTCCCAGAGGGAAATGTGACCAATGCAACCAAAACGAAAATACAGAGTTTTAACACAATGTATTCAAAATTAAAAAAGACAAAACATGAATAAAGAAAGAAAAGAAATCCTAAAACACTAGAAAATAAATGAAGCAATGAAAGAAGATCTGTGGGGCATACGTGTATGGAGAGGGCATGGACGGATTGATCTATACCCCGCTCTTTTCTGCAGACTGCAATCAGAGCCCTCTTCCGGTCTCCCCTACAGCAGAGATACACCAGTCATCATCATGCACTAACAATTATTTCAGGTAAATAAAGCTTCTCACAATTTAAGATTCTAATCTGTAGAAACAAAAAAAAATGTTGCTTTAATTTTAGATGCATCTTGAGGTGACAACAATCCTTCATGGAACAGTCTAATTAATACATTATGATTCGACGGTGGAGAAGAAACAGTGGGAGTCTGTTTGCAAAATGCCTTCTGGGAAGTCGATACTTTTGTGAGGGAATGCAAATGATTTCAGGCTGATTCAGAAAGCCATTATGATACAACATAAGAACGATTTACATACTACAGTTGTGCCTGGTGCGCAAAAGACAACAAACCTGTTCATCACTGTTATATTTGTTGGTTTAAACGTACAAAGAACTTTTTTTATACATAAAATTTGCTCCTTGGTTCAGTAAAGTACTCCATTATCCGTAATCCTTACAAGTTAGACCGACTCTGAGAAAGATTTATTTCTCTGTTCTTTTTTCCAGATTTCCACAAGAAAATGCAAAATTAAAATGAACTATTCAGAGAGGGACCAAATGCTCTCAGAAGAGAGTTACAATAGACTGTGATGATGAGCATCTATGATTAGCAAGCCTGTGGAAACATAATACAAAAACAAAAGGTACACTACAAAAAGATTGCATTTTTGTTCACAGATTTGAAAAAAAAAAGCATAATTGGCTATGTAATTAAAATGAAAATGTGTCTTTCAGTTTCATTTTACAGACCCAAAATCGGTGCGATCAGTGCCATCTAGCGGTGAAAGGAAGGGAAACCCTTGAAAGTACAAGACCTGTGATATGGCTTGTATTTTTCAAAGTTCTGGCACAAAAAAGCACAATGTCTCAAAAAGTTCATAGTGTATAAGGTTTAGGAGAGATTCACATGCTTTTTTAAAAACAATCTTCACATTGTTTTGACCTAGTCTTTGGTTTTATGAGGGATTTAGGAATTTGGATTTTATCTCATCTCTTTTGATTTTTGTTATAAACTATTCATTCTCTTTCTATTCTATTCATTTTCCACTTAAAAAAGAGGCCACTTGAAAGCTCGGAATTGTAAAAGCTCAAGATTGTTGTGGATTTATTGTGTAATGTGCTGGAAAATATAATTAAAAATCATTTGTTTGAGCAAATTGTAAAGTATTAAAAAAACATTCAAAAAGACAACAGACTTCGAAGGGTTACATGCTATTAATCTATCAGAGCAATCTGAGTCCATCCTGGGTCTGATGCTTGTGTTTTGAAAATGAGACAGGGAAAGCAGTATAAGCTTACTTTGCAACATACAGTGGTGAATATATTTTCTTCCCTGTGTTTTGAGTGCTGATTCGGGATGATCTGGTCCGAGCTCCTTTAAATCAAGTTTCTCCGGATCTGTACATTTCTCAAATGCTTCTAATTAAAGTGATTTAATAGAATTGTACAGTACCGTTGCCACCATTTTCTCCAGCTCAAATTCAGCTCTAACTAACACAGAGCCATCGGTGGCATAGAAAGTCAACAAAATGGCTCTTGGTACGTTCGTTCAAACTCATTTGCGTAAAGAATGCCTCTTACTAATCAGAAACTATTTAAAGTGGGCTGTCCATCCACAAAACCATCAAACCTGACCGAACCTGAGATGTTTTTTTTTTTTAAATATGGTCCAAAATATATTGACTAAGTGAAAGCTATAGAAAAAGTTTAGAGACTGTTATTTCTGCAAAAATACACAAAAAAATTGGTATATTTTTCTTTTGTGGTGCCGAAAATATATGTACATGCCTAAATTTGCTTGAGGAATTCTTGTGCACGTTCCATACATCGTATAAACTTTATAATTTTAAGTTGGGGTGGTGTGCAAATCCTTTATATTTTCATGAATTCCCTTCAGAAATCATTGGTTGTCTGGATAAGACATTTCAATTCAATATAGGAGACAAAAAATCAATTCAAATCAATTAAAAAAAGACTACCAAACTGGGGCTAATCTGAGCCATCTTGAGGATATTCCTGCAAATTTGGTAGTTCTGCAGAAGGAGGGTCCACTGGATTCACTGGAAAGTTTCCACGTGCCTCCCATCTCTCCTTTATCCACGGCTGAAAAACCATAGACTTGTCAAATGTGGAGTTACCTTGTTAGCTTCAGTAAAATAATAGCAAAAAATAGGCAATTTTTTGTTATGTTTTTAGCTCATTTTCTCAAAGTGTTCTTACCAGGGGGATGTCAACTCCAGCAGCATGCCTTGCTAAGTGGCTAAAGAACATCAGGAACTTTTCAGTGTTTTTCTACTTTATTTATTGTGTTGCACTTCACAAGCAATAAACTCGAACCTTGAGTTTATTCCTCTAACACGACTGTGTTCTGTTACAGAAGAGTGTGAAATTTCTCTGGAAGTCCGGGAATCATTGACCGACTATTTCTGTCTTGCTCGGACTTATGCGAAGCGTGTGATGGTGACATGCTCCAGTTCGGAGGATTTATTGTGTTTATAACTCTGACATCATCACACAGACATGACAGATTCTGCAGGACATGAAAACCTCTCTGCTCAGAAAAGAAATGTGTGGTTCAATAAAAGTTCAAGATTTTTTAAGACAAGATTTTCATGGTCTCATCAGCAATTATAATATGGAGTACGGCCGCAGCAGAACCATGTGAACCTGACTAGATAATAAATCCCATGTTGAATGTACAGGATCATACATGTCTGCTGTAGGACAGAGGTGGGTCTAGTACTGGTACATTTCGAATCACATGATGAATTTCCCATGAAATGTGCAAATGAATATGCAAATATCACAATACCATGTAGAGAATGGGTCACTTACAGATGGAACGTGGTCTAGATCTGGATCCGAAGATCTGCCAATCAAACCAATCGTTATGATTCAAGATCTAGCAGAGCGCCAGATTTTTAAGTGGCGAGGCTATCATTTAGCGGACACGAGAAGGCATTCGCAAAGCAGATTAAGAAACCCCACATGACTCCTCTTAGCTAAAACGTTTAGAGGAGAAAGTGCAGGGTTCTCAAGTGTCACGCATTGAAGAATGCTACTTCTCATTAGAAGAAGTTTGTGATCCAGCCAATCAGGGAAGGACTTCAGCCCCAAAAAGCCACGATGGGGATAACAGTGATTATCCGTCTTCTTAAAGTTCCTTCTCAAGTTAAATTTGTTAGCTGGTTTTGCACAGAACATGGCTGAAATGTTAAAGTCGCACTTTATTGGATTTCAAGATTGTGTTTGATTTCAATTTCATTTTCTGAAATATTGGCAAGAATAAAATAAATGGCATTTAAAGAAAAACGTAATTATTTTTTTTATGGCACATCCCTATTGTTCCGCTTAGGGGAGGGTGGGGGGGCGTTGTAAATCAGAGTAAAAACTCATTATTAAATGGCAGCGTCTGTGTGGATTAAGATCTTGTATTTTTAAACTGCTTAACCATTAATTATTATTTACTAGTAATGTCTAAGACCTGGAACCATTTGCTTAGCCCCTAGCATCCACAAAATTAATTCAAATGGACATCTTACACAAAAATTAAACCCGAGGGCCACCGAAGACAATGGAAACTTTTTAGACATAACAGCCATTGCAAAAATAAAAAAAAAGTAAGGTTTAAAACATTCTTCAGTGTATCTTCTGCCTGTGTTCTTACACACAGGAGCTATTGACAAAAACGTAAAACATGATTCAGAAAAGTAATTTATTCATTGGACATTCAAACAGTGTTCTTAATTCAAATAACTCTTCAAAAACAAACAGCGACAATAAATGATCATAAAGCACACTTTTCAGAGTATTCATCGAAAAAAATAATGGTTAATGCCTTGAATCAGTTCAGAACCTAAACTACTGTGCAACAGTGCAATTCACTTTAACATTTGTGTTGATTCTGGACTCCCATGCATTTCTCAGTGATTGATTTCATTTTATGGTCCACAAAAAAAAGTCATTTTCTTTGGCGTCATGTGAAAAAGTCAAAACAAATAATGTACACTAATAGTTCAACCAACAAACCACTACTGCTAAACAAGTCGATAAAATAAACATTTTGTTTAAATGTGTCCTTACGTGGACCACGGCCATATCGGATCCATAGCTGGCTCTTTTGATGATGTGAGTAGAACATAAAAGAGCCACTGGGTGGCACTCAACCTACATTTTTATAGCAACTTCGAACAGGAAACAGGAAAGAAATGCCTCGCCACATATTCTCTCTTTTCTCAGACCCCAAAAGTATAAACCGCTCGACTTGATTTCTTCTCTGTCGTCGTCGTCTTCTTTCTTTTTCCCTGTGTAGTGCGGAGTGCATCTGTTGTACCACAAACTCAAACTGCATCTTTAGGCAGGGATTTTTCAATATTTCAATATCAGAGCACCCTGCTGAGGAGTCATCCGAAGATTCGTGCGAATCTGAATTCGGATCAGTGAGTAGAGGTCAAGAAAAAGACTGAGATAAGGAAGCCAACAGGATCATGAATCGACCTCAAGTCACCCCGCCCAACCGTGTATTTCATATGAGTCATGTTCATGGGCCACTTTTCCACGATGCTGGGGGATTTGTTACTTTTACACTGTATTTCAAGGAAACAAATTAGGTTTGGGGGAGGAATGACCATCTGTAGCCATGGAAATATGAGTCACTATGAGTTTCAATCAGATACGACGATCATTCTCATTACATTCAAGGTACTGGGAGCAAACATGATATTTGGTATGATACCAATAACCCCAGATCATTTGAAATCATTAAATCTGCAGAGGGTTTTGGTTAAAATCATAGAAATCCCTATACTGTAATTGAAATCTACTCTAAATATTGTGCAGAAGTATAACCCAAAGATTAGACAGCTGGTGTTTTGTTGCTATGCGCATGCTTTCCGTTGGTTACTTTGAATTGAAGTGTCCGCACTGGAACATTGTGTGGGACAGAGCCGTGGAACCCTGGTGGAATACACAAGAATTGATGAAAATGAGCCATTCCCATTAAACCGGCGGAAATAATGCAGAATACATTCTATGAGTGAGCAGTACCATCTAGTGGTCATGAGCTCATAGTGATCTTTTAAGTGCACTGACTTGTTTTGCATTGTTTTGAATCGCTTCAATATGATTCCTATGCAGGACTGGAATTCTGTCAGCCAATGACTGGTGATAAAGATGCTAGATAATTACATCACATGACCATCATTGCGACTAGTCTGATGCTAGATGGGATTTAAATATTTTGAAACTAAAACCTTTTTTTTTTTTACAAATCATCTGAAACTTTCCGACTACAGTGGAATGCAAAAGTTTGAGGACCCCTGTAAATCCTTGTTTTACATTTGTTAGAATTTTCAGTATCTTACATAACAAACCATGTGATACTTGTTATAAAGTTAATATGATTTAAGGAAAATGTACAAAATTGGGCATGTGCATAAACCTATGCAGGTTTCAATAGTTTAGCACTAATTATTAAAAGTCAAATTGGTTTGGTAACCTTGTAATTATTTCCTCTCTCTAAAAAGAGGCAACATGGGAGCCTTAAAACAACTCCCAAATGACCTGAAAATAATAATTATCGGACATCATGGTTTAGTGGAAGGAAACTGAAAGCGTAAACGCTCGGTTTCAACTGTGAGGATCATTTTGAGGATTTGGAAGACCAGAAGCACAGTTCCAGTTTGAACCCAAAGTGGCAGACCAAGAAAAATCTCAGATAAGCAGAGGCGCAGGATGGTGCGAACAGTCACGAACAACCCACAGACCAGCTCCAGAGACCTACAACAGCGCCGTGCTGCTATTTAGCACACTTTAGAGAAGGAGGTGCTGTATGAACGGGTAATGTCACAGATGGTGAAAAGGCATATTTGGACAAACCAGAAACAAGGTGTTGTAGACTGGTGAAACTAAAATGGAGTCTGATGTTCAAAACAAGGGGTGGAAGATTGCAGGAAAACACAGGATTCCAAGCAAAACTTAAAAATGTGACATTTCGTGATGGTTCCCTCATGCTGTGGGGCCAGTGCAGGAACTGGGAATGTTGGTAAAGTTGAGGGTCCCAAGGATTACAGTCAAAACCAGCAGATTCTGGCGAACCTTGTCCAGGAATGAGTTGCACTGGATCTTTAAACAAGTTAACGACCGTCAACAAGACAATTTGTGGCGTGATGTATGGTGGGCTGTTATTAAAGGTGGTCACACAAAATATTGAGTTTCTTTTGCCAATATTCATGCACATGCCGAATTTTGTTTAAAAAAACAACTTTATTTTCTTGAATATTACTGTGTTTGTCTGAAAATGAAAGCAATGATTTGAAACCAATAAGGGAAAATGTGCAGGGGTGCTAAAACTTTTGCATACCACTGTATATTGCAAACACGCTCTCTGTGGAAAAAAATGGAACACGACCGACAGCTGCACTCCATAATGTAACACTGAAATCCCATCATCTGATCCTGGACCAGGGCTACTCTCAACCTCATTCCTCCCGTTCAAACTGATGTGGCGGCTGGAGCTCTGGACAAGCATCTGAGGAGGAGGAGGTTCCTCCACATGCGGTCAGTTCAGCCTGGAGAATTTCAGAGGAGAGCATCATCTGGTCCTCCGTTTCCTTCAGGATTTTAATGTGTGTGGTGAAGAGCATGTGAAGCATTGCTCCGGACAACATGGTGAACACACACCAAGTGGCCAGCAGGGAGGCGGTACTGAGGCTAAGGACGCCTCCACAGAAGACACTGAGCAGCAGGAGCAGGCCGATTAGAGCAGTCAGAAGCAGATACTTGGCATTGTTCAGAAGAGCCTGCGTCTTACACAGACCGTCCTTCACCACTGTACGTGCCTCTGATAACACCTCCATCTGATCCGTGACAGCGCTCCCTGTAGGATGACATGGACATTTACGACTTCAGATTTGATCGGATTAACAGCAGCTATATTGTGTTTTACTGACACTTAACTTATTGTAATAGTGTTTGAGCATTAATCTAAATTCAATGTTATAAAACTTTTGTGATGCATATATAAAAAAAAAATTTTCATTTTGCAAACATAATATTAATACTGTGAAAGGCATGTGTGAAATGTTTATTTTTACAAAATCCAATGTGAGCAAACGAAAAATAAATATAAATTTTAAGGGTTGTTTATTTTGTTTTTTTTGTGTGAATATTGAGCCCAAAACAATTAAAGTGTGACTCCTGGTGGAAACTAAGAATACAAACAAAATGGCTGCTGAGCATGCGCCAATAACACTGACTGTTTTGAATTAAGTGGGAGTAATGCGACGCAGCTATATTGAGATTTCAAATATACTGTTAACAAAGGTTAGTAGCTTTGATATTTTTGGATTTAAACAAACATTACAAAATTTATGGCATTTTTTAAACAAAAATTCTAATGAAAATATGAGAAAATTCGTAATTGTCTTTGAGTTTCATTTTACAAACCCTAATTTGGTGTCATTAGTGCCATCTAGAGGTGAAAAGAAGGAATGGCCCTTGGAAGTACAAGACCTGTGATATGGCTTGAATTTTTCAAAGACACAAAAAAATCACAATCACACAAAAAGTGCTTGGAACAGTTTACATTGTTTTTCCTTTGGGGGGGGGATATATTAATTTTTTTTTTGTTAGAAAACAAAAAAAACTATTCTCATTTTTGCAGTAAAAATGACAATCAAAATTCAATACTCGGAATTGTACTTTTTGTACAATTTCAGGTTTGTTGCAAAATTATTGTGTGATGTAATTAAAAAAACCTGGGGTGTTCACCACAAAAAAAACCCAAATAGAGCAAATTTTAAAGAAGTAAAAAAAATGCTCAAAAAGACTTCTAAGAGTTAATATGAGAAGAAAAATCTATAACATTCACACAGTTGAAGCCTAGTCATGAACTGAAACAGAAACAGCAATGTAGGAGGCTTAACACTGGGTGAGGAATGCCACTTTCTGTTTCTAAGGAGAATTTGAGAAAGTCGCTTTCTTGTCATGGCAAAAATGAGCACAACAACAAGACACATGGTAGTTCTACTGCATTAACAAGGTCTCTCACAGACAAAGATTACACAGCAGACTGGGGTTTTAGAAATTCAGTATGTATTTTATCGCCGGAAACATAGACGAACACAACGTAGAGCATGTTATTGTAAGGATTTGGTTTGTCTTCTAACTTGTCTATTGAGGCACTGAATATATTTAGAGATGTGCAAGAGCTCACCATTAGCACAGTCTTCAGAGGACAGCAAGCTCAGCTGAGCTGTCAGAGCCTCGTGGTCGGAGTATGGGAACGGTTTATCAGGAACTGAGCCCTTGGTGGTGGATAGAGAGTCACATTTCATGTTCACCCTCTGAGAGCCCTGTATAAGACGAGGAAATGATATCAAGACTGAAGTTTGGGAGAGTGTTTAAAGAACGGTGGCAGCAAAATTGTAGTGAAATTTAATATATATATATTTACATATTTACGCTGATATTTACATTAATTTCTATTCAAAATTAAATAAATATAATTTAAATGTATATTTATATAAAGATAATTGTTTATCTTAGATTTTTTAAATACACAATTAACTGGAAAATATGATATTTTTATTTGGTGGTGTGGTAGAGTGGCACAGTGGTTGTTTGTTGCAATTTATTTGAATTTTTACAATTAAAAAATTAGATTTTTTTTTTCTTTTACAAAGCTAGCAATCGCCGTCACAATTGCTTTTACATGGGACAATTTATACTGAGGTTGTATTATATTTATTTTACTTTGTAACATTTATTTTACACATTGTTACAAAAAAAGCATTAATATATTTATTTTTCCTTTTATCAAATGGAAAAATCATTAATATGTTATTCAAGTATTTTTTTATTTATAATGGGTTTTTATTATACTCATATTCATCCTGAGTCATGGCAGAATTACTTGGAAAACAGAAAATAATCATCCATTAATTACATTTTAAAAAGCAGTTTTCCATTAATAGGAAAAGATGAATAAACTGATTTATTGTGTAAAATATTATGTTTTTATTTTGAGCTCTACAAACACAAACCATTTCTTGTACGGCATTTATATGGAATTTTAATATGTTGAATTACCAGTTTATTAATTATATATTTTCATAACATTTTTCTTACATTTTTTTTCCTTGATTGACTTCTTTGCACATGTTTTGATTCTCTTTTGTAGATTTGATTTATTAACTTAATTAATTAATGTACACATTTCAATGACAATCTGCTCAGTGATTTGTTCATGTTTGTGATTGAATCCTTCATCAGGGTTTCTGCAGGTTTTTATGTTTTAAAAAGAGATTCTTCTCACGTGCGAATCCATTGTAAATGGCACATTTTTCACGTAAAACATGATTATTTTAGTAATTTAAATTATATTTTCGGAAGTGTGTATTTGTTACATGAAACGGAACATAAAATTAATGCTTTCATTATTTTAAAACCTTTTGTTAATGACAAAAATACTTTATTTGTTGTTGATTATGGCAGCCATCTTTGTTAAACAACCAAATGTGCTGCGATGCATGCTGGGAAATCAGTTAAATCAAACACACTAGACCTACAACAGCAAACTTTATTAAATGTCAGGCCTTTTAAGGCCTAAAATTTAGTTTTTTTTTTTATTTTAGATTTTTTAAGACCCTTTTTAAGACTGCATTTAAGATATTCTCTTTACCTTCATGAGAATATAGTCGATCCGGATGCCATTCTCAAAAGGAATGAGATCTTGCTTCTTTGTGAAGTGATTGTTGGCTATTAGCGTGTGCCCATCTTCACAGCCCTGCAACAGAAGCTCATGATTACCAGAATTATCGAAGCAAGCGTTCTGAAGATGAGGAAGCTGGCTCACATCAAACATGTCCGTCTCACTATAACAGTCTCTGAGTCCAGTCTGGGACCTCAGGAGCCGGTTCCCCAGATCCTGCGGATGCATGTTCAGATCCCCTCCCAAAATCAGCAGGTCTGCTCCACGGGATGTGTGCCTGAACAGACCACACGGATCATGAACCCCCCTCTGTGAAGCATCTATTGCGAGGTATAATGTAATGGAAGCATGCCTGCTTTTATCAGTCGGAAGGTTCCTGTTAGAACGTCTTTCTAAAAGGACTTTGTCTGTACTTTTGGAAGGTTGCTTGGTGAAAAGAAGAGCAAATGCGGTGCGAGCCACGGGTTTCACTCATTATAAAATGGTAGGCACTACCAGGGGCCTAAAAACATCTTTCAGGAGTTTTTATAATAGCATGATTTATAAATTCATATTTTTAATCCGTCAAAATTGAGACATTTACTGGTTCTTTGTTCATATTCTCATTTATATTCTATGTTTTACAGTTTTTTTTTTTAATATTAAACATTCAAGCTGCAAAGTCTAACTAATTCTTTGAGTTTTGAGGTTCTATCTGAAGAGCCAATCAGGAGTTCAAATAGAGATAAGAGGGCCAATCAGGGTTGCCTTATTTGCCACTGTTCCGTGACAGAGAAAATGTAAAAATTACAGTGTGTGAAAAGTAAAATAAAATAAAAAAAAAACATTTATTCACAATAGCCATACAAATATGCAAATTAAATCTATGCGCAAAACTGGAATAACTCATAAAATATTTGGAGGTTGCTGCGTTAGGAGAAGAGCTTTTTTCATATATAGTAACTTACCTGCATCTTAGAGCATGTTTGAGGTATGAAAAAATTTAATAAAATGTCAGATTTTTTCAAATATATGGATTATTACATTGAGGCTTTTTTAATTGCTGAAATTTCAAAAGTTTAAAAAATTAAAAAAAAATTCTTTTGTTTTTGTTTTTTTTATTATTTTATTTGTTAATCCATTTTGTCAACAAAAAAAAATCACTTCCTCATCTAGCTCCCCACATGATTTGGAAATGTGAGTGTGGGTTTTTCCTCTGGGAGCTCTGGTTTTCCCACACAATTAAAACATGCGTCATTTAAATGATTGTCAAAAACACTAACATTATAAAACCCCTAAATGTAATTTAATACTGTTTAACTATGGCCTCTACCCAAAAACCAGCCTTTCAGTTCCACAAAACATACTCATACAACAACTAATCAATATTCGGCTCATCTTTCTGTGAAACTGCTTTGAAGCATGTGCACAAAACTGCTATAAAAACATGTAGAAACAGTGTTTCCCTTACCATTATATTAGGGGGGCGCCCCGCCCCCCCAACAGCACCCCCCGCCCCCCTAGAAGGTCAAGTTAATTTTTATTTTATTTTCGTCGAAAAACGACAGAAGTAATTTATATATAACAGGTCTTTGCTTTTTTCTTTTATTAAACTAAATAGCATTATGTTATTTATACGATGGCATGTAATTTCTGTCTCAACGTTTGCGCGTTTACAATTGTCCTCCGTGTCCACGGCGGAGTTCCGCTCCAATGCGCACGCGCACACACACACCCATCAGCGGACTCGCGCGTCGGAGAGTATGTCGCAGCAGGCAAAAATATCCGCATGTTTTAAACGCTCCCAAGGTGGTGACGATGACAGCACGTGTTCTGCTGCGAGCAGCAGCCGGTGTAGCTTTCCTACTCCGAATCAAAGTACAGAAAAGAGCCCAAGTGCTGCATGTCTTGCCCCTGACAAGCAGCAAAAGTCTAGCCACCACAGAACGACAGGTTTTGACCCAGCTTGGCTGTCAGAGGTGAAATACTCCCCCTGGCTGTACAAGACTGATCTTGGTAAGTAAGTAAATACACACAAGCATGAATGAACGAATTGATAAATAAATTGCTTAATTAATAGCTAGCTAGTTAGTTATACAATGGCATTTCCTGCTTTAAACTATCACTATGTTAAGTTGATTTTTACTGTTGTTACTATCAGTTATCACTTTTAAAGCCTAACAGTTAATGTATTTACAGGTCAAAACAGACATTCGCAATAGGCTGCAAGGGGACCATCTTGCAGCCTGCATGCGGATCTCAATAAATGGGCCAGAAGTTTCAGACTATCCATACCAAGATGCTCTGGAAATGTCCTTTCAGAAGCCCAGAAAGCTGCACACTTTGTGAATAATTAACATATTAAAATAAATCTGATGTTTAGTGTTTAGTTCAGTGTACAGTTGTTTAGTTATTGTACAGTAATTGTTCAGACATTATAATATATTGGTATACTGCAATTAAAAGAAACATATAAACACTATTAAGTGTTTGTGTGAGTGTTTTGCCACACCACCCATAACCCCCCCCCCCCCCCAAGGCCATGATTCTAGGGGAAACACTGAGAAATAATGTCTATTTTAATACTGCTTTGAATATTAGAACTTCATGATTACAAGCATTATCTGAATTAGAAATTTCTATCTGCATTTTTCATAATTCACAAAAAGCAGAGTATTTTCACTATCTGTAGAACACATTCGAGTTTTATTTTCATGTTAAAAAGAGTCAAAACAACATTGAATGCGGATAGAATTAACCTTATCAATCCAAAGGGAACACAATGGCATCAGCGGCACCAGCAAATGATGTCCACAGAAGTGGCCCATCATTCAGCGACACTCTGTCTGACCTCTCTCCTGCAGAACGCTCACAAACCCGCTTTCTCTTACCGGACAAACTGCAGGAGTTCCCAGGACTGCACGATTCTGTGAGGGAGGTATTCATCCCGAGCCCTGGAGTACTCTGCATGTAACTGAGAGGAAAGGTATCATTTTATCGAGGACAGTAAGTCTACAGTTACTCGTGAATAACCTGAAGAAGAGCTATTGAAGCCAGATCTTACATGAGTAACGTAGACGTGAGCTTTTAACCCAAAAACGTCAACAATGACCAGTCCAACTGCTTTCCCGCCAAACCAGTCACCATGACAGACCTGTGAGAAACAGAAAGAATAGACTTTAGTCATCATATGGTTAATTTACTCTAGTTTTAAAGTGTCACAACTCCCTTTTTGAGATATTGCGTATATAGTGGTCCCTGTCTGTTTAAGACTGAACATTATTTTCAACAATAAAAGGGTTCTCTTTGGCACTTCCTGTTTTTAAAGGAAGCTTGATTTGCAGCACTCGTCAATGTTCTACGATGAACTGGCTTTGCCTGGTTGTGTTAACATTCGTGACAAACCGCTGAGAACAATCCAATCACAGAGGGGTTTCATGAATATGTTAAAATGGCATATATATATGGAGATATGCACTAAAGTATTATTTGGATTTGGCCAGGATCACATTTCACAACAGCATTTATTGAATCGTTTGGTTTTGAAGAACGACATTGCTCCGCTGAGTTTATATTATAACATTTTTGTAGAAGGTTAACCACATCTATAAATATGCAAAAGATTGGAGTCTACATGTACCTGTAGTGTCAGACAGTGGCCTTTCCTCCCGTTGCTACCAGATACGACATGCAAATGTACTTTTTGTAAATGCAGCTTTAAGAAAATACTGGTTTAATTCCTGTTTGTTTGTTTCCTGGTAAGTCTCTCCTCTCAATTATGGACAGGGTCACTCATCAATGGTAGAAAACAGACTGAAATTATATGCGACGATAATTGGAGGCGTTTGATTGCGCTCCCACTGTTAACAATGATCACCAGAAAACATAACTAACAAAGGGAAAAAAAAAACATTTGAGCAATCTTCCAAATCTACACTGCTCTTTAAACAGTCACTCTCCATCTTGCAAAAAATTAGGAGTGTTCTATGCAAATCTGCTTCCAATAAGGATCCTTTTTGACACTTTAAAAGGATATTTTTCATGAAATGCAGAGAAAACCCAGTTTATACTTTCTTGAATAGACCCCTGTGATTTTTTTTGAGGAGACCAACTGAAAAAATTTTATTATTATAATGAAATTGAATATTTATTAAACGAATACATGTTCTAACTAAGGTCGGGACTTTAACGCGTTAATTTCGATCAATTAATGATAAAGATTTTATCGTGTTAAAAATTTTAATGCAATTAATTGTTTCCTTTCCAATCGTCCGCATGCGGAACCTTTCTACTCTACTCGCATGCGGAACCTTTCTACTCTTTTCGCTTTTCCGGTACGCCCGTAAATCTGACTCACACAAACACCTGCTGGCTAACAATCAGTGATGGAAGACAACATCTTATTTGGCCAAATGGGGGCTAGTTTTCGCTATAAAAAAACGGCTTGATGGCACCACGGACAAGAGTATCGTTATGTGCAAACTGTGCAAAAAAGAATTTGCCTATCACCGAAGTAGTTCCAGCCTCAAGTACCATCTCAATGCTAAACACGTCAGGGCGAGTACAGACTTTGCAAATGCTAGCGCTCACACTCGCGGCAACAAAAGCTTCAGCCAGCCCACTTTGGACGAAATTAGTGGCTTGAAATGTTGCACTTTAATTATTATTTTCTTAGCAGTTTTATGATCAGTAAAATTTATGTTTAAATTTCACAATTTTTGTTGGAATTTCACTGTTAGACACTTTAATTTATGTTTACAACAAATGTTAAACATGCAATATTTTATGCCTCCTAGTTGTATGGTACTGTATGCACTGGAAAGATACTGTATCTACTGAAAAATGTTTTCAAAGAAAATGAATAATCTTGGTTCCTGAAACACTTGAAAGCTGAATAGCTATATTAGCACTTTGACCAATTGTTTGTTGAATGGCATATTAACAGCAATACATTTTTTGTTTAACTCAAAAAGGCTTTTTCGATTGAGAAAGTATAATTTGTTTTGTTAATATATGGTTTTCGTTTAAAATGCGATTAATTTCGATTAATTAATTACAAACCCTGTAATTAACTCGATTAAAAATTTTAATCGAGTCCCACCACTAATTCTAACGCTTTTTTGGAATTGGGAAAATGAGCAATCTTGAAATGAACTGGAATGACATCAAGAAAAACCATTAGGACGAAAGAGTTTTAGGTTATGTACCTTATATGGGTATCCATTAAGAGAGTACTGGTAGAGCAGGGCATCCTGGATTCTGTGCTTGGAGAAAACGGCAAGACCACTACCGATGACCCCACTGAAAAAAAAAAAAAACAGAACAAAATGGTCGACATTTTAGATTATCCCATGCACATCTGAACGATCTAGAGGAGATTTGGGTGAAAGAGTCGAGCTGTTTGGCACCAAACTCCAATTGACTAGGAAACAATGTGATGGGAATATTAAGCTATATATATATATATTGTAATATTAACATGCAACCTTCGTTTTTAATTTAGATCATTGAACATTAGTCATGGATGGTTATTTAAGCAGGACAATGACCCAAAACAAGGATGTCATGAGAACAATCTCTGATTGTCAAGAATGGTTATGCCATGTCAAGAAAAGTTATGCATAACAATCAAATGAAAATTATAAACTGTTGTTGTTGGTTGGTTACAAACAAAAATTAATCCAAAGGACATTATGCAAATGAAGTGAATACTACTTCTGTCTTATCTTTTTGGAGCAAGTAGTACGTTCATTTGTGTTGTGATTGATAAGGAGCGTGGCTTGGGATCCAACGGTCACACCTCCAGCTCTAGGAGGAATTCAAGGCACTTCATTCGACAAATGGACAACAGCTTATCCCCGCCTACAGGGAGAGCTCAGCCAATGATAGTTGGGCATTTTATAGCTCTCGGCCAATGCAAATCGGCAGTGCATGTTTTCTACAGTGCATTGAGGTTGAGAAAGAAATTGATTCAATCACAAATAAGTGACATGAAATCATGTGATTCGTTCAAATGAACTGAATCAGCAAAACAAGTGAGGGGCATGGAGAGGTGACAAAAAATTCTGATATGTATGAGCATACCCGCTTTAAAAAGTATGAATTTAATGACCAGAAGAACAATTTCCAAACACTTCAGAGTTTTATGGACACTTATATAACTCCATAACAGGAAATTAGGTTTAGTAATTTAACTTAAATCACAAAATCTTCAGTTTTACTCAAATTGGTTGAAGCAGAAATTAATACACCCCACAAAAAACTACTACATCTGGAAATTTGAACGAGCATCGTGATTTTTCAGGACAGCACCAAGTCTTCTAGGCATGGAATCAACAAGTTGGCGACAGATTGCAACATCTGTCTTTTTCCATTCTTCAAGCAAAACCTCTTTAGAGTCTGGTGCTGAATGGATTATCGCTTCAGGTGTTCCACGATCAGGAGACAAACAAAATCAATTCGTTCTTTGAAATCAACAGTAGGTTTAGACGTGTGTTGTGTTGGAAAAGAGTGAAGGAAGCGTCTTCTCCTTCAATACATTGTTGAGTTAATGATACCATCAGTGAAATGCAGCTCCCCAACAACAGCAGCACTCATGCAGCCCCACATAATGACACTGCCACCACTATGTTTCACTGTAGGCACCATGTATATTTCTTTGAAATCCTCCCCTTTACGACACCATAGAGTTTTAAAACCATTAGTTCCAAAAACAGTGATTCAGTGAATCCCAGTGGTCTTTTTCATCTACTTTATCTTTTACAGCTTGGACTCTTGGTGTTTTGTGCATGCGTTTTTATCCATGCATACCTTTCGTGCACAGGAAATGGTCGCCCCAGTTTGGCTTTCTACTGCTTTATCTAACTGCAGTGAACTTGAATGGTGTTACTCTTCAATCTTTCTCATCATCAGAAGACGCTCCTGTCGAAATGCGTTCGGTGGACGACTAAAATATCTCTGTAAGATCGTTCTTAAATTTTTGGATCTCTTTTGCCACAGTAATTCGGCTGCTATGTAAAGCTTTGCTGATGTTCTCGTAGCTCTCACCTTTTTGTGTAACAAAATAATTTCCTTTCTCGTATTTTGTGACATTTTTCTTCCATGGGGAGTCATTGCTGACAGCATGAAATGGAAAAGGCTTTTCTTTGCTATATAATGTTTTTTTATAGTCACCTGTTGTCTATAGACTCTGGTTGATGCCTGTTAATTAGAAGTGTGGTTTTTCTACTATAATTGGCGTGTACTCATTTTTGCAACATGCTAGAAAGATTTCTGTGCGTAAATTAACAAATACATTCTCAAACATGTGAAATAGCAGTTCTAGAAGCAGCAAACACACAAGCATGTGACCCTTGATTCAAATGAACTATGAGAAGCGTCTATGAGATAAGCGAGATGATTATGAATCTGCCAGATCAGCTTTAAAGACCGCACGGCTTCAGATCAGTGCTTTCTTGTCTTGTAATGATAAAAAAAGACATAAAGGTCAAGTGAAAAACCAGTTAGAAGTTTCCCTACTTAAAGGCACAGTGCAAATGTATGCCTCAAAACTGTATATCAGTATTTTAAATGAAACATCAACATCTACTTAAGTGTTATTTATATTATCACTATGCTCTTGAGGTATATTTTTCAACTCAATAACTATATCTTTGATCTAATGAAGCTAAACTGTCATGATTAACAGAGCTTGCCGTTTAAGAATGACATTTACATCCTGCCTTTTTTGCTGAAATCTCCGTCTCTCTCTCGTTCTGGAATGTGAGCTTGCATTGAGCCGCTTGATCAGAAGGTTTCAAAGTCTCTCTCTCACAAAATCCCGAAAGCTTTGAAATACAAGTCACTCAAAGTCCCAGGAGTCATCGAGAGTTGAACTGACCTTTTGAAATAGTGAGTGTGAGGATGAGAGGAAGACAGCTTTCCCTTCAGAAACTGGAAATCTCGCTCACTCCAAACCTAGAGCAAAGCCAAATACATCCAGATGAGGAAATATGACGTTTAGTAGTTTCTAAAGACATTTCAGAGTGTTGTTTAGTTAACATTATTAAGTGAAGTCATAGATACTTAAGTCGAACACTTAATGAAAAATCTATTTAGCCATTTCCTGGATCCGATATTAGCAAAGATCATCATCAGGTTATAAACATTTGTGGGGAAAAAAAAGTTATATTTACGCCAATAAGAATCCTGTCATGATGTCACGCACCACGAGGGTCTGCCACTCCTCTTACTCATTGACATACAGACATACAATGGTAGATGGACCAATAATGTGCCATTATAAAAGTTAGAGTCAACATGGCCTAAAAAAATACCGTTTATAAAGTGCTGTTCTGTAGCGCAAGTTAGAGAAGAAACCTTGGTGTCTTGCACTTCGACACCAGGTGTCAATCACAGCAATATAAATGTTTTTCAGTTTTGATCATTTCAAAAGAACGTTACAAGAGTCATGGTAATTCAAATTAAAATGTTTGAATGTCAGTGCCATCTAGTGGTGAAAAGAAGGTACAAGACCTGTGATATGTCTTGTCTTTTTCAAAGTTTAGAATACAAAAAAAGCATTATGGTACAAAAGTTCTTGGAACAGCGTATAATGTTTAGGAGAGGATTGCTTGCATTTTTTGATGCAATTTTCACACTGTTTTGATTTTGTCTTTGATTTTTGAAGAGATTTGTGATTTTTTTTTTATTGTTATGAAACATAAAAACTGTTCATTGTCAGATTTTACCACGTGTCATTGGCAGCCCTATGAACTGGCAAATCAGGCAGATTCTAATGAGCTACATGATGTCATTGTACATTATGCGATTTAGTTGACAGTTTTAATTATCGTCAAAAACTACTTTTGCAGTCTCCTCCTAAACTGAGCACCTTATTTTCACCAAATTTGTTCCGCATCTTCCTATGACCATGCTAATTAAACGTTATGGAATTCAAGTTTATTTGACAAAGTGTTTGTGAATAGGACGTGAACAACTATGACATGATGCATGCCAAAATGGTTGTAAGGCTCAGCACAGTGCCCCCTAGAGGTCAGGAGGCTTGTTTGTCTTTTAATTATATATCTGTTCATCTTAAAATTGGTCTCAATACGTTCATGCTGTGTTGCACCGTGTCCATTTTTAGTATGTCGGATATATTGAATGTCAGCCATCTAGGATTGAGACGAATGTTGCATTTTTTTCTGCAAATGCATTAACATATCTTTACAAAAGTTTGCTTGCGTGTTTGGAAACCAACAAGATTTGTGGAAGCCTCACAAATATATCACATTGAGGAAAATAGTAGTAACTTTTCCTATAGCTTTAACATGTTTTTACAAGTATGATCTGAGCTAAACCTACCGAGTTTCCACACACTGTCCCCTAGAGGTCAGGAGATGTAAACATTTATTTTTGTCAATTAAATACCAGTTTATGAACTTAAAATAAAAATCATAAAGTTGGTCTCAATATTATGACGGGGCTGATCAGCATTGCCAGGTGGTATTAATCAGCCTGCGCACGTTTGACAGTTGCGCGCATTTAAATACAACGCAGCGGATAAATGGGGAGTCACATCGATTAGAACGGGAGAAGCGGACTATTTCCCTCCCCCGTGTGCAAGGTGCCCAAGAGACTCTTGGCCTAGTGTGTCGCCGCCGGCCCAGCTGGGGCTCGGTTGGATTCCCGTCCCCCGGAGGAGGGTGCTGGGGGCTGGACTCCCATTTTCCGACAAGGAGTCGACGACAGGGTGCATGGATCCTTTGCTCTCAAAACTTACACGCCACTGTACAAACGGGGTGAAGGCACCCCACATTACCCCAGCATACTTCCCTGAGCCAAGCTCGCCTATCCGGCTCACCACAATCCTATATGGCACCAATATTTTAAAAAGCCAAGTGTGGCCTTGAACAGTGCAAGTGTGTCCATTTCTCTCTCCCCACCCACTACAATGTGTCCTGACCATCATGCTGAGTCTGTCCAGTTTGAATGTCTGCTCTACAAATTTTGTGGTAAATATTTGAATTTGAGTCGTTTTATTTTAGTATGCTTAGACTCACAATGATAACTGTTTTCTCACGTTTTGTCTTCTGGATGTTTGGCCACGTACTACTGCTTGTTGCTATATTTATTATGAATGTTTTTGCACGGATGCTTCAACTTAAGTCCGCTTCACCATTCTTCTGTCATAGTGTAGAGAAAAAGGGTATTTTAAAAAACTGCTTTTGTTTGGCACTTTTTGTTCCACACAATCTTGAAAGCAGAGTCAGCAGATTTCTGAAGGGTCATGTGACAGAGAGCTGAAACCAAATTGTAAATCTAAGGAACACACTTTAACTTACATTTGGCTCTGAATATTTTAGTCCTACTTAAATAAAACTTAAAAAAAATAGTTTCAGCAGTTTTTTGGTGTACTTCCTGGGAGCCTGGAAGGTTTTTGAGTGCTGAATGTGAAACGCACCTCCTGCAGGAGAGCCAGGTCGTGCTGCTCTCGGTTCAGTAGATCCGCTATCATCTCGTATCGCTCTACACAGTGCTGACTGAGGAATCGAATTCCCCTGAAAATATACACAGAGAAAAAAGACACAGCCTATTGTATGAGCGTCCACCTTTCACCCAATTCAATTCACACAGACCTCATAAAATAAATGTTACAAATAAACAACCTTTAGAAGCAGACTCTTTGTTAATAGGGATGTTATACTTATCCTTGCACCAAATGGATGATCTTGGCTCCCATTCATTCCTTGTGCAGGTCTACAATCTTTTCTCTGATGGCCTTGAACAGTTATTTGGTCTCGGTTATTAAGTTTATTTGTGAATTTGATTCATTCCCACAATTAAATGTCTCTTGTGCAAGCACTCTTCTTTAAATGGCTAATTAAAACACTTTGAGATATTAACATGTAAACATTGGTTTCTGTCTGCTGAACAAAAGGGTTTAAACGGGTTTATTTTGGCACTTTTTTTTAAAAGGAAACTTTTTTTCCATCATTATAATGTGCCCATATCTCAAAAAATGTTGAAAGCGTATGTGTTTGTTGACATTAATGTTTTCTGGTCTCTCTCTCCCTGAATGGGGCATCAATTGTAGTAAACAGACTGAAATTATACATGACTGTTCCACAATTTCTCCAGCTATTTGATTGTGTTCCTACTGTTAACAATGATCACCAGAGACCGTTATTAACAAAGCATTCACATCAGACTCTAACTGGCTCTGTTAACATACATATCAAACATCTTAGAGTTATCCAATCACAGGGTTTTCGTAAAAGTGTTAAAATGATTTAAATTGACATGAAAGTATTATTTTCATTTGTACGCGACATGCGGCTCTGGGATCAGGCTGGATACCACACAGATTTGGTTTTGGAGAAACGCTGTTCTTAAATCTGATCAGGTAAGCATTTCTTTTATCTACATTTTGTAGAGAGATGAGTACCTGTGGTAATAAAAATAATCACAAAGTCCCCTTTTTTTAACGAAAGTCTGTCATTATAATGTACCCAGATCTCAGATTGAGAGTGTATGTGATGCTTGACATCAATTTGTTCTGGTCTCACTCTCCCTTTTGGGTGAGGAATGGGGCATCATTTGTACATGACTGTAGCACAATTTCTGCAGCTATTTGATTGTGTTCCCACTGCTAACAATGATCACCAGAGACCGTACGTAATTAACAATCTAAAAAGAGCAATCCTCCACTTCCATGCTACTCTCTAGAAATTCTGCCACTTTTGATCCGACAGAAAAAAATGTGCAGTTTTTAATGCCCTCTTCGTTTTAAGCAGTTCTCTCCCCACCATCTCATTTATAAATAAATGACCATCCCCCTTTTCCCTCCGTACCCTCTGGGTTTTCTAAATGTACAAAATAAATTACATCAACACATTCTTTAAAAAACAAACAAACAAAAACCCTGTAAAACACTATAAAGACTACACCAAATCAGCAGTCGATTTGAAACATTTTTAAAATGAGTATTCAGCATTGAGTTTCTGAAAACATGGACATAATAGATATGCATGTCATCTCATTCAACCCGTTTCAAAGAATGGATTATCGTGAATTCTCACGTGATATAGTTATTTTGAACATTATAATAAGGTATTGAGCACATGCTGATGAGCCAAATGTCTACTAAATTAGTAAAATGAGCGCAGAGAAAATAAATACAACACATCAGAGCTTGGTCACATGGACTGTGTTCAGATGTTACTGTGTGGTCTGGATGAAGGAAGTACAGTAAATCACAGAAAGCACATTTCCTGTCTGAATCTGCACTCGTTTGGAGTGTGATTCTGGAACATGGTGCTGACAAAGCTGCCATCAGCAGAGCCGTGTCAGGTGACCACTGTGGCCACACAGAGCGAGAACGAGCGCCCATATGAGCTTTTACACGCACATTCTCACAAAGGCCAAAACTACACCACCAGAGAGTTCCACAGAACTCTGAATTAAAACAGTGCACACAAATAAACTAAAATGGATAAATAAGTATTGCTTTATTTTTTATATTTCAAAACAATATTTGTTAGTGACCCCTTTTACATCAACAAAATAATTTCAGCGTTGCGATTAAATTATTATTTTCACTCCGAGGTCAATTTTCCCAACTGTCACAGGTGACTGAAACACGCCTGACCAATCACAATGAAGGTTGTTGGATCTCAATTATCGGCAACTCGTAAACATTCTAGAAAAACGATGAATGGCGGAACGATTCATCAGTGTGACAAAAAAAGACAAGCACAAGTACGACCTGAAGGAGAATTGCTGAGGGTCTTTAGTACGACAGGGGTGTGTGAAAAAGATTTTACCTGCTCAACTACTAGCATTATATTATCGATATGTTAAAACGTAGTATGAGCTGTTTATTACATTATAAACTACGTTTTGATGCGCAATCGTCAAATTGTTTGAACGCTTACGTTTTGAAAACACATAGTGCATCTGAATCTGTTTTATTGATAGACAAGGAATCTTACGTTTAATTCATGTTTTAAATATTTGCCTTTTCGTATTGTTCTCAATGTGTAAAGGACTTTAGGGTTCCGTTTGTAATGTTGAAAAAGCAAAATATACCTTCAGCTCCTAGACAATGTATTGGAGTAACGTAGACTCACGTTTTTTTCCCAAAACTCAATCTTTAAAGTCGTTTCGAGAAATACATTCTTCCAGGTCAAGGCTCAAACATATTTAGAGGTCTTCTTTTAGTTGTTCCCTTGTCTTCACAACCAAACCCATAGCCCATCTCAGATCGGTTTTTCACGTCGCAAAATGATGATTTAATCAATATTAAATCACATACGTACTTCAGTCAAATGTAAAAGTAGTACATTGTTTGTTTAAGGTTATGTACTTATTTTTTCAAAAAAAGTTTTAATACCAATGTTAAACATTTTCATCATTTTGTTTGGAATAGCATGAGTTGAATAGCAATCACGGTTATCCAGACACTAGGTGTCATGGTGTTTTTTTCTTCTTTTCTTTCAAATAATAGGTTTAAGCCACACCAATCAAGATTTTTTTGAGTTTGTAAGACCCTCCCTCTGCGATATGACCAAGTAATGCTGTATAATGACAAAAATGCTTCTACGTTAACTCTTCGATTTGTATTTTGCCACCATATATCGGTGCTCTCCCCAAAACAATGATTCCATGGTTCGGTAATGTTATAACTTGAAATAAATCATTGTTTTGACTAAAAAACGTCCATGGACAATTTCCACAAGTCCAAATACTACTTTTTATTCTAAATAATACTTGAATAAAACTATCTAGCCTATGCTTTTTATTAATTTTTTTTACTAATTAAATTTCCCTTTTGATACATACCAACTTCATGAACATAACCCAAAGAGTTACTTTTATTTAAAGCGGCTTGAAATAAACTGAACACTAAAATCCACTTTATCAAAACCCGAGACGTGGAACTTACAGCACCAGAGTCATTAAATATAGATAATAGACAAGGTGCATAATTAGTCAGCGAACTGAAATGTACACACGTCAAGTTTGATTCTACATTATTTCTGCTAAACTCACCAGCAGTTGAGGGAGAAGACGCGAAGTTTTGAGGGCCGTTCCGTTGCCATGGTGAAGCTCTGCTCGGGCTCCAGCCTCCTCTCATCTGATCTTTAAAGCCCCGTGCGCTCACTTACCCTGGGGGCGGAACTTCAGACTAATGACGCATGGAACACAAGTCATCATCTAATGTTGCCAGATGTTCAATTATTGTCACAAAGTGGTAGAAATAATTTTGACTTAATTATCGAGTTTTTAGTGTATAAATCTTCTGCAGACCGTAATATTTGAACATGAATATGGTAAAACACGGGTATAGCATTCAGTTAGCTAAATTCAGACTGTTGTCAGAATGCGACCGGAAGTGTCTGTTCTACTTTTAAACACAAAACCATAACCCAATTTGCAAGATTATCCTTCCCCTCATCATGTCTCGCCTGAAAGAATGACATCTAAATATCTGGCAACAAAACTGCGACTGAAAACCGATGCTCATTTTTGTTAAGTCCCTCCAAAACTCAATGCCAGCTGAAAAGTAATTTGTCGTCATAAAAAGAGGCATTCCACACCTTTAAGTAACGTGCAATACTTTTCTTTTATATAAGAGCGTGCATTCTTAAGGTACGCGACGTGATCATTTTCAATCTGGCAACATTTCTGACACTCAAACTGCTGTTTATTTAATCCTTCAATAGCTTCAGACCGACAAGTCCCCCGTAATCTGGTCTATTTTACCTACTGGCACATTGTGAAAGTTTCTGGAACCTTGTTTTTTCGGTGACTGATCAATAATCATCATCTCCCAGTCCGTTGACGCACACTGTATCCTCAACTCTGAACATTACACAGCACAAAAACCCAGACAGCTGGCAGCAAAGACCTTCCAAATGGAAACATCCGCATGATTTCTGGGTATTGTAGTTTTTCATGTGATCTACAAATACTACAAATCCAAAACATTTATAGATCAGGTGGTTTGTTTGTTTATAAGTATTTGCTTATACAATTACTGCTATATACTCTGTTATTTATGTGGCTTAATACGGGACCTGGGTCCTAATTTCGTGTCGTGTTGATATGACAATAAAGAATCCTTGCTGACTTGTACTACAAAATGCAATATAATATAATATAATATTAAAAAGGGAATGAGCCAGTTGGAAAATGAGTGAATGAATAATATAATATCCCTGGGGTGGCACTATGGAATTTCATCTATAAGGTTGTCAGTTCGAGGTTTGTCTGTGACCTTCCTGGAAGGAGATCCCGTGCTTGTGTGGGTTTCCGCTCGGTACTCCGGTTTCCCCCACAATCCCAAAAACATACAGTTATGTTAATTGAATAATCTACATTCCCCTTAGGTGTGAACGTGTGAGTGAATGTATCCCTGTGATGGACTGGCGACCTGTCCAGGGTGTACCCCCACCGCTCGCCCAATGTGCACTGAAGTGAGGCACCGGCAGATGAAAAGACATTTTATTTAATTAAGCATGAAACGTTTTGTATCTTACCTGCCATTACCATGAGGACAGCTGCAGCGGCACCACGGTGAGACTGGTGAGGCGGAGCTAAAACAACCTAGATACTCCTCACTGCAGAATGTAGCACGGTGCCGCAAGTAACATACATCAGGTATGTGTGAGCCGTAACCCCAATTCCAACTCTAACAAATACTAACTCAATTTCTACACAAAGATATCAAAATGAAATTTGAGTAATTTGTGGTTTTTGAAACACGTTTAACATTGTTTTGACATTGTCTTTTGCTTAAAACACTTGCAATTTTTGGAGTAAAACCTCACAATATAATACTCTATTAAATTTTATACAATTCAATACTACTTTTGTGTAATTAGTTTAAAAAAACTGGGGTTTTACTATAAAACTTATAAAGCATTGCTACAAAAAACTGTTTGTTTTAAAGGTGATTTTTAGAGCAAATTGTAGTTATATTTGTATAAATTGTATTATAATGCTCAAAAAGGCCCAGAAATCTAAGTGTTAATGGTTTGATAATTAAGATATAAATATAAGATACAGAATAAACAGAACACACATCAAAACTCCAATGTCAGTTTTATTGTCAAATCCTTAAAACACTGTAGATGTAACAACCCTCTCAAAATATGAACTAAAGTCAGAATTACTGGATCAAAAAAAGGAATATACATAAAATTCCTATAAAAAAAAAAAAACTAAAATATATAAACACCACTGTTTTGGAAACACATGTACACAGACCTACAGACTATTTCTTTCAAAATGTCACAGGATATCTAATATGTGCTACAAGGCACGGCTGGGGTTTTGATTCACATTTAATTCTTTGGTTTTCACAAAATATTCTTTAAAAAGGTTTGTACAAAGTAAAAATACTGAAATATGAAGATGCTATGAATTCATTGTGTGATTGCAATTCAGTTCACTGGTAGTGTTCACATGGGTGTGGATTGATATATTATTGAGAAATTGTACTTTATATTATGAAATAAAAACATAAAAGATGAATCAACTTTTCACAAAAATAAAAAAGAATGTGGATGGCATCCAAATAGAGAATTCAGTTTAGTTATCAACTGAGATTCCAATTTAAATCCTTGTGTATTGTTCATAAATCAAACCATACTTTTATTAAAATCACTGTTAGTTCAAACTGAAATGTAGTAACTCCACAGAACACCATTTCAGAATGAGGTCAAGTCTGTACATAATTTGATGAGTTTATTTGGGATATTTTGTGACAATACATTTTGCGACTAAAAAAGCTCTGCTCAAAACAACTTGTATTCAATTCTGCTCCATAAAATGATCCTGAGCTTCTGCTGATCCAACCCTTTACCCATCATGCAGAATTGCCCAGAGCATACGTAGTAAACAAAGGCCGTTAAGTTTATCTTAACAAACAAAATGGTCAACAGTTGAGGGACCTTAAGGTTTGTGACATCACAAAAGGCTAATATTAGACGCTATTTAAAAAATCACACTAGCTGTTTTGAATTTGTTAGGGTTTACGTAATATATTTAAAATATATCACAGTTAAAATTATTATTTGTTTTGATATTTTATGTTTTAATCAAACATTACAAGAGTTATGACAGTTTGCATAGTAATTCTAATTAAAATGCACATTCGACTTTCCGTTTCGTTTTACAGACCCCAAATTAGCGCCACCTAGTTGTGAGGGGATAACCCTGGGAAGTAAAAGACCTGTGATATGGCTGTTTTCTGGTGAACAGAATGTGCTTGGAACAGTATAAAAAAAGTTCAGGGGAGGTTGGCCTGTGTTTTTACATTGTTTTGACATTGTCTTTGCTTTTTAGGGGGATATATTAACTTTTACTTTTGTTACAAAACATAAAAACTTTTCGTTCACAATTTTTGCAGTAAAAAAGCTAAGAATTTTATTATTTCTGTACAATTTGAGGTTTGTTGTTGAATTATTGTGTAATGTAATGAAAAAATGTTTACAAAGAACTGTAATTTATTAAAACAAAATGGAAGAGATGCTTAAAAAGGCACTAAGTTTCAAAGGGCTGTGTACCAAAACCAATAAGCACAGTTTGGTTGGTTGTTGGTTGTATTACTTTTAACAGCCATAACATCTAATAAACATTTAGATGTTTTTTTCAAGTTAAGAAGGTCATTGTTCACAAGCAGTCACTCTACACTTGACATTTAATGAAGACAGGTTTGCATTGCTATCTGCATATTAGTAGTTCAAGAGATCATGTTTAAAGGTGCCATATTAAATAAACTTTTTCCCTCATGAAAAACCAGCCTCAGGTTCTATTCAGAATCTTTCATGCATGTTTTGTAATACTATATTCCTTTTTATGAGCTGAAAACAGCTTGATGATCTTAGCACCACCCCTAGTTCTAGCCCCACCCACTAACCAATCAGATTAATCGCTAGTATAGCTCATCTCTTTGTAGAGCATGTGCGCTGTCTGACCAGGAAGTGTGAGAGCAGCATACCAACGCTGAAGGACAATGCCAAGTGTGTTTTCGAATGTCCGGAGCAAACGGTTGTTTTTGGATTACCAAACAATTAATATATTTAGGAATTTATTACCAGTTAAATTCAATTAAATTTTCAGCAATTGGTCAGCTGGGGGAGAAAAAAATGATAGAGAGGACAAAAGTACAAAGTGATTCAAAGACATTTTTACGATTAATTTTGCATATGCAAAATGCTATTAATGAATATATCACAAATATTTATTGTAAATGCTTTAAAATATCATTATAAGGCACCTTTAAAAAACAGCAGTGCAATAGCTCTTAAAGTTACAATATATAATTTTTGCCACTAGAGGTCACATGAGCAAGGCTACCCTAGGCCGTGATTGTGTTTGTCTTTATCAAAGCATTATGGTCCTCACAATGTCCACAATACTAACTTTATGAATGTTGATACAAATATTGATAAAAATTAATACTTTTTACTATGGTAAGATTCTGGCACAAATATGAAGGAAGTTCACCTAACAGTTATTCTTAAAAGTATGCCAGGCTGTGGGAGGGGATGTCATTTCAGTCAATACAACCTATCACTTCTCAAAAAAAGATAAATATTTAAAAACTGACCTGAAAAGAAAAAAAAAAACAATTAAAATGGCATTTTGAACAATTAACTTTGTATTTATAAATAAAAAACACTGTTTTAACTCTTAATTGCTTTGTTTGCAGTCTATTTGAAAAACCATGTTTTAATTTATGCAAAGGCAGTTTTGGTGTAACCTGATCAAAATTATTTTCTTGATTACTAAGGCACTCAGTTTGAGGACAGTGAAGCAAAACCATGCAAATGTACGATCTTTTACAAAATTTACTATGGCACAATTAATTAAAAGCAAACTCTGAAGTACAAATGCTCAAATGGCATCTCATTTGCATATTCATATTACAGTAGGAGGTAGAAACAGCTCACACGTTTGCACTAAAAATACAAAAATGAAGCCCAAATGAAAATGAAGGCCTGTTTACACCAATGATGCCAATACGAAAAATAAACTGGCTTTACAGAACACGGTTGCTAGGGTATTAAAGGTGACAGTCATTACAAGTTAGCCTGGCTGTGTTTCTATGGCATTTCTAGGCCGTTGTTTTCTGGAACGTAAATTGTTATTGGAGTGCACAACATGGTTGCTAGGGTATAAAAGGTTCTGTGATTTATATGTTTCTTCGAAGTTACTATGTACATCATTTCTGGTATAAAAGGGTTTTTAGGGTACACTATCTGGTTGCTAGGGTATTGTAGATCCTCACTAGTCAGCCTGACTGTGTTTATAGGTTGCTATAACATCTCTAACCAGTTGTTCTCTGCAACATAAACTGTTGTTAGGGTGCACAACATGGTTGCTAGGGTATTGAATCTAACTGTAAGTATTTTGGCTGATTTATGTGTTGCCAAAGTTACTAGGTGCTGGATTTCTGGTTTAAAAATGGTTGTTAGGGTACACTATCTGGTTGCTAGGGTGTTTGTTCTATGTTATTACAAGTTAGCCAAACTGTGTTTATATGTTGCTATGACATTTATGGACAGTTGTTTTCTAGAACATGCATGGTTGTTAGGGTACGAAATATGGGTTGCTAGGGTGTTAAAGTTGATTTATGTGTTGCTATATAGTTACTGGATGCTTGATTTCTGGTTTGTTTAAAGATGGGGTACACTAAAAGGGGACAGTCATGATCAGTGCAAGTTAGGTTGTTGCTTTTGAAAGTGAAAGTGACGTTACGACCAAGTATGGAGAGACCCATACAAGGAATTTGTGCTCTGCATTTAACCCATCCAAGTGCACACACACAGCAGTGAATAAACACACCGTGAACACACACCGGGCACCCGGGGAGCTGTGGGTAACTGGTGACTTGCTCAAGGTCACCACAGTCATGGTTGTCTCAGAAGGGAGAGAGAGTTTCAACACTCATCCCATCTTCGACTCCTAGTGGAGCTGGGGATCGAACCAGCGACCTTTTGATCTCCAGTCAACCACCCTATCCACTAGGCCACGACTTTTAAACATGGTTGTTAGGGTATCCACTGAATGGTGACAGCATTAATGCATCAGTAATGGCAGTAGTAGTTTTTATAGTCATTCTTGGTGTGAACAGGTCTTACACTTCCAAATGTATGCAACATATTTCTGAACCAAATTCTGAACTTTAGATCCCGTTACAACAAGCGTTCTCTGTATCTTTCCAACATGAAATCTATGCACAATCATAGTCCTCCATCTTTAAAAAAACAGAGGTAGCACTAAATGGCTGACTGTGTCAAAAAGACAATCAGAACAAACAAAAGCTATTGCTAAATTCCTGATGAGCACAAGACTCGTAATGATTATGATTGCTTTCCTATTCACTCGCAATCACTTTTAGACCTTTGTGCCTTCAGAGTTTAGTACCATAAACGTAACAAAGGTCACAATCAGAATGAACCCACCACAAACATTTAACACCAAACCTTGTACAAGGAAACTGAAAATATGTTTAAATGAAGAGAACAGATAGATCCCTGAAAGTTCCTTCGTTTCCATTTAAAGGGATATAATTCACCCCAAAATGAAAAGGCAAAAGTGACACCAGACTTTTAACCTAGCTAAGCTAAAATGTCTGATTTCAACAAGTTCACAGCAACAGTGATTATGGTTTCATTTTGGGTGAGAAATATCCCATTTAGGAACACAACTGAATGTACAACTTGCTCTAGTGCAGAGTATCCTGGTTAGCAATTGTCCATCAGGTTTGTTTCCTTTTTCTTTCTTTCCGTCAGTCCTTAACAAGTCTGTAAACATGATATTGTGCTCCATGGTCACTCGTTGATACCTCAAACACAAAAGCAATGCACAGAAGAGTTTCTTGTGTGTCCCGGTTCGTGATCACCTTAGAAAAAGGAAAGTAAATGAGCAAACATTGCAATTTTATGTGTCTTTTATCCTGCATTTACTTTACTGTACATAACAGCACAAGCTAGACAAACCGACTGGATGGGTATATCCAAGTGGCATGATATTCAAATAAAATGATTCTTTACAACTCTGCATTCTGCCGGAACTGCCTCTTCACCTCAAAGCCTGACGAGGCATAAAACCTCTGAATTACTCCCCTGAACTGACACTCTGCCTTATATTGCACGATTTGCTTGTTTGGTGACCATCACTTTTCAGTTATGTACATTCTGCAGTATCTGTCCAGTATCTGATTTGTGCTTTCACAGCAGATATAAATGGTTATATCTGATTTATTTCCACATATAAAAGAGTCCTGAGAATAGTGGGATCCAATTGATGTTTCCTGCTTACACGGTTGTAGGGGATGTTTAATCAGTGCCACATCAGACTCATAGACTACCATCTTTTGACCACTATACCATCACATTAGTTTTATTTCTATTAAAGACATATTGCAACCCCAGATTAATGTTTTGCGATAATATTATTTAAGAGCCATTCCACCGAATGGGTGCAATTTCTATTGCTGAGACTTTATATGTAGATTTAGTGTAGCGGGTAGGACACGGACAGACTTGAACTGTTCAAGGCCGTACAGGGTGCTTTATTAAAATATTTGGCACCTATAAATAACTAAAATAGTCACTCAGTGGCTTCTTAGAGCTAGTGGTGAGGAGGTTGGCCGAGCACGGCTCCAGGTAGTGTGCAGGGGTAGTACGGGGTGCCTTCACCCCGTTCGATCCAGTGGCATGTGGTGTCCCTTTATGCTGGTGAATCCACCAAAAATAGTGCCCGGCACGCTCCTCCGGGAATCCAGCCAAGCCTCAGTGACTCATCTGGCCCGACGGCGACTCTCTAGACCTGGTCAGGGGGCACCTCCTGGGCCCCTTTGGTGGCTTCTATCCGCTACTTAAGAATATTTGCTATTGGAATTTCTTTTGAAATGAAGTAAAAAAAAAAAAAGAAAATGTAAAAAGTTAGTGAATAGCTAATGGAAACCATTTGGTGGAATGACTCGACAAAAAGAATAGTGAAAGCCCTGCGATGAACTGGTGATTTGTTCAGGGTGTAGCCTACCATTAAGCCTCAAAGTAAGCCATAGACCAGCAAAACAATGTGACCCTAACCACAACTAAACAGGCAAATGATAATACAGTATGATGCGAGTATACAAAAAAAACCTTGTATTTTAGATTGTGTTTGTCCTTATTCCAGATATCTGTTGATACGCTCCAGCTTAAATTAGTCGCATTACCTGCAGTATGGTGAAGTTTTCCAGGACACTGTTCATCATGTACTTCTCTGGTAGGTGTTTGAGTTTATGAATAAAGTTGATCATATATTCACACATTGGAGAGCGATGTATGCGATAAACAAACCTCCCACCTTCCACTCGTGCGTACTCTGTCTGAAACATAATTCAAGTAACTATAAGTTTCAGAACTATTAAAATTTATGCTGAGCTATGAGTATTTGATATCTGACATTTAAATAACACTTTATAGAGATCAAATATAAAAATAACAGCAGAAATTATATATTTAGGTCAATTTAACAAACCTCAACCTTCTCCACCACCTGCTTTCCGAAGGAGCATACTTTAGTGGACACAGTGATGGTCATGTTTTCGGCACTGCTGTACTGACTGCTGACCCCATAAAAGGAGCCAGCACCATCCTGAATATTGCTGCTGTTCAGATCCGCCTGAAACAGAAAATGTGAAAAGGAACTAATCCACAGAATTATCATACATCATATGGGCTACGGGTGTCTTTTTTATTACTACAGCAGAATTCTACACCTTTTCAACTTAGTTCTGTTTGATTAACATGTTTCAGGAGGAATTATTAGGGAATGAAACGAGAGCCATGGCCCAACTAAGTCCTGTTGGCTTAACTTGCTGGACTTGCCCTGCATTGACCTAGGACTTAATTTGGACCTGCCTGGCCTTGACTTGGGACTTGACTTGGACTTGCCCTGCCTTGACTTGGACTTGCCTTGGACTTGTTCTGCATTGACTTTGGACTTGCCCTGCCTTGACTCAGACTTGCCCTGCATTGACTTAGCATTTGACTTGGACTTGCCCTGCCTCGACCTGGGACCTCGACCTGACTTGGACTTGTCCTGCATTGACTTCGGACTTGACTTGGACATGCCCTGCCTTGACATGCACTTGCCCTGCCTTGACTCAGACTTGCCCTGCATTGACTTGGCACTTGACTTGAAGTTGCCCTGCCTCGACTTTGGACTTGACTTGGACTTACCTGGCCTTGACTTGGACTTGCACTGCCTTGACTTGGGTCTTGACTTGAAGTTGCCCTGCCTTGACTTTGGACTTGACACAAACTTGCCCTGCATTGACTTGGGACTTGACTCGGACTTGCTCTGCCTTGACTTTGGACTTGCCCTGGCTTGACTTGGCCATAAATAAATCAACAAAAAAGTGAGAAAAAAGAGAACTAACCCAGAACTTGACAAGAAAGAAGGCGTTGAGTGGACCCTTCTCATAGAGCTCTTTCAGACCTCCCTTCTTCTCTGGAAACTTGTCATAGATCTGCCGGATGTCCACAGCCTCCAACAATGGGTCTGTGTATGAGGGGTTTGTCTGCGCAATGTGCACAAAAAGGTGCTTGCTGTACTGTGAGGATAGACACAGAATGAAGAGGCCTTTTATTTTATATCTTTATTCTGTTACAAAACTAGTAATAAAGGGAATTAGACAAATCTCAATTTATATTTTGACTAGTTAAACCTCATTTGAAGATATCTGCAATGATGTTATGGGTGGTGTCATGCTGTATGTCCTCAATTATACTAATGTATATTACTCCTAGTCAAATGAAAAATGAATGCTTGGACACGTCACACGCTTTATAGTCAAATTACATTGCAGATATATGCAACTAGAGTGCAAAATGCATTTTTGAATAGGACTGAAAGAGGTTTAAATGTTAAAAATATGATATTGAACTGACTAAAGCAGGGGTGTCAAACTCAGTTCCTGGAGGGCCGGAGCCCTGCAGAATTTACTTCCAACCCAGCTCATAGAAACCCACACCAGCGTACACACAGCCTAAAGGACCTAACTGAGCTGCATCAGGTGTGTTTAGTTGAGGTTGGAGTTAAACTGTGCAAGACTGTGGCCCTCCAGGAACTGAGTTTGACACCCCTGGACTAAAGTCACAAGTCACGGCGGCAGCAGCATATCGTTTCAGAACTTATACAAGGCTGATTTTCGGACACGTTTTATAGAAAAGACAGTAAGCCAGAACGAACAATGTCCTGCAAAATAAATAAAATAAAATAAAGAAAAAAAGAGAAAAAAATAAACCCCTCAGAAGTCTCAAAAACAGTGTATATTAGTGCTGTCAATGTGGATTACAAAAGTTTAACTAGTAAATCGCACAATTTTTTTTGCAATTAATTAATGTAAATTGAAGACAAAGAAACTATTTACATTCAAAATCTGATTGTTTATTGATTTTTTTTTATTATGAACTTTTTTGAATTTCCGATTTAAACAACATACCTCCATTAAACCATCAGTATCCTCCAATGCACTGTTGGAATTAAAGCCATATTTATTATAGTTTATTGAAAAAACTAAGCCCTGCTATGTACCCCTGTCGTAATGTGGGATACCAAGGGTCAAAGGAACTGGACTGGGGTCGAGGCAAGGAGGAATTTCAGGTGTTTTTATTGTGCTACCAGTGGGATAAACGAAAACAACAACCAAACATAAATATTTACAAAACAAAACACTGTTGCTAAATAAGAAAAAGAAAAATTTGCTCAGCAGCAAAAACCTCTCTACTAAACTGGGTCAGCTAAAGCTTGCTTTAGAATTTGCAGAGGTGGATCCAACAACAAAATGAGGAAGGAGTCTATAAGCTCTAAGCAGACCTAAGAGTCACAAGGTTCCTTCCATGTATAAGGGTGACCTCACACTTTTCCAGGGAGTCAAAACCAGTCTGTTGTCTCCCTCTCTCTCCTCCAGACTGAATGAACTTGAGCTCTTTTATTGGAGAGCTCAAAATGGGTCGAACCATCAGCAGGTGAGTATGTTAACCCAAGAAAACCTTAAACAAAAATGAAACTCAAATTTATACAATATGTTTTACGCCAACATTGACAAACAACAATTACTTATTTAGGCAAACAACAATTTACATAAACTAAATTATATTCCTGTCTCTTTTACAGAGAATTTTAATAACTCCCCCCGTTGGAATGGGAAAATGGAAGATTCTGGTCATGAGACCTTGAGTTACCTCGTTTAAATCAGCTTGTACCACTTAACATTAATTAGTATTTAAAAAATTTTGATGAGTAGACCCTGCTCCATCACAACCCCCCCAAGGTGTACCCCAGTCTCTCGTCTGATGTGCGCTGGAGATGGGCACCAGTAGACCCGCGTGACACCGAAAGGTAACAAATGGGTTTGAAAATGAACGAATAAAAAAACTAATAACATAAACACAAACGTACGTTACTTTGTCAATAAAAAAGGCGGCGATGATACAGAATGAGCGAATCCTGTAACAGAACTCAGATCTCAAGGCAAAAGTAAAAACATAGGGAAAACTTTTGAACTGAACAAAAGGCAAATAATAAAGGCGTTAATATAACAGTCATTCCTTGATCATATCCATACTTTTTGCATGTTGAAAACACGGAAAGACAAAAAAACGTTACAACTGCGCAATTTTTTTTACGCATTACATATTCCAAATGAATTGAAGCAACACGCTAATTTTGACAGCACTATATATCTGAGTCTTGATCGGGAGGGGATGTCCGATTCCGATCGAGTCTGAAACCATGTGATCAGGCCCGATATCCAATCGCGCGATCGGGACACCCCTAGTTCAAAATGATTCTAGCCGAGTGACTCACAGTGTCCGGGTCCCTCTGTACCTCCATAAAGGCTGAGTATTCAAGCATGCGCAGTTTTGAGGAGGCGATGGTCCGGTCCTGCCACACGGGCACAGCAGTGGCGGAGGGGGGCAGTGGTGTGGACAACTGCTCATAACCTGCAAACCAAATAACCCAAAGAATGAAACTCTCCTTTCACTTCTTTTAGAAAAAACATGTCTGGCTGAATTTAAGATATTTTAAATGTAATACAACCTTTATTGTAATATTTACCATATTTAAGTCTTTATTTATGTTCTTTTTGGTAAAATTCGCCTTCTCTGATCTTACTTGTTATGGCTGTAGGCAGTGGAGGCTGAAGGCTTGAGTACGGATTTGGTGCAAAGGGTTTGATGCTACAGAGAAGCATAAAGAAACATCAGCAACATCTTTAGGTGCCAGATAGACCAAATATAAGCATTAGACTCACTCTTGAGAAGGCCCTGGCTGTCCTGGGATGGGGCCCGGCCAGAACTACACAATAAGACACAATAAAATAAAAAAATCTAAATAAATGTGCATATTCATTTGTAATACAACCACTGTACAAAAACTACAATTACAGTTAAATTGACTCTTACTTTAGTGTAAAAGTCCAAGTTTGTTTGCTATAAACTAGCTATAAACTTGTATAAAGCTAGATATTTCCATGCTAGTCAGGAGGGCTAATGCTTGGGTTCACTGACTCGGGCTGGAGGAGGATACGGGTGCTGAGGAAGAGGAGGAAGTTGGCTCTTCATCACACCGGCAGAAACAATCTGAGCGGAGGACAGAGCCGCCATGTTCTGCAGAGCTTTGTCTTTGGAGGCCTGATCCTAGAAACAGAGAATGATCTGTGTATTACCACGCTACTAACAAGCTTCTTTTGGACATGTTTTTAATAATATGTTTTTCTTTTTATTCTGTTTCAGTTTTAAAGCTGAGAAAGTGTTTGCATGGCTAATAGTTTTAGATTTCGGACCCTTTTTTGAGAAAACACTATGAGTTTTGTTTGTCAGGACACAAATTGTGTCTGCCTGAAGTAAAACATGTTTTTTAAGTGAGCCAAAGCCATTCAGTTATTTTCATCCTGGCCACTAGGGGCAAAAGTACTTCCCATAAATACTTTTTGTGTTTGTGACTTTAACTGCAATTCCTCTACCTGCCACTAGAGACTGGCTCCAAAACAGAGCAGGTTCTCTCGTGTTAAAATTGCCAACAAAACTCAAATTTCCACCCCTGGCTCCAATCGTTTTGTTGATTTTGATCTTCATTAACACTAAGGGGGTAAATAATTATTATTATTATTTTTTTAATTTTGCTATTTTAAGAAAATTTGGGTCGGTCTGTATTGGCTTTAATATGCCGTTACTTGATACAGGAGAGTTTGAATCACACCCAGGCTCGCATCAGAACATTCAAAACCACCTGGGAAATGTGTCTGATTTGTTCAATCAAGCCATTTTTTTTGTTTTCAAATTTGCATACAAACATTTTTTCTCATAATCCCTTACGAAGCAATATTTTCTTTTCAAATGGCACATTGTTTTGCTTGGCTTTGGTACTTGTTTAATATGATGCTAACAACTACTGCTAACACAGTACAGTGGTACCCCAAGATACGAATGCTTTGAGATACGAAATGTTCGAGATCCTAACGACACCCTGGAACGGATTATATTCGTATCTTGGGGTACCATTGTTTTGTGTTTTTAGCATTTTGCATTTACAAAATGCCACATGATCATAAAAGTGTTTCCCATGGGTTTATAATGCTGGCGGTGGATCAGGTGGAACAAACAAACTAAAATCAGATAAAAAAGGGAGGGGTAGTGAGTGAGTGGTGCTTCTGAGTCATGGTTTGCAGGCTGTTTGAGCATTTAACCCAACCATGTAGAACACTGGCCACGTTTCCATCCAAAGATGCAAATGAAATCATTTATAAAATATTTGCGAATAAAGCATCGTTTCAATCCGACGAGTCCAAGAAAACAAAATCGTTACTTCCTGAAAAACTGACACCAGATATCAAATGAAAAATGTAAGATAGAATGCGTTAGAAGGCCTTTTTGTCATATGTAACAACGCACTTGCTTCTTAGAACACGTAAACGTAACACAACAGTCGCAGTCATGTAATCTTGGTTTAGAGACTGCTCTCATCTTGGGGATGATCCCAAACCACTTTGATGAAAGACATTAAGAATTATGAAATTTCATGAAATCCGTCTGTTGTTTAGTCGCACCCGAGTTTTTTAAACGCATTACTATTGTACTGTATGCTAGGATTTATGTGGTAAATATGTTTCCGTCGTAGATTATGCACATTTTTTTCTTATCGGATAAAAAGTTTTTCCTACTCAGTTCCACATAATGCACATAGAAATAGGTGGATGGAAATGCAGCTATAGTCGTAGTTTGTGTACAGTAAAATATTTCTTTTGCTGTAGGAGATGCTGGCCAGTTTTAAAGGGGTGGAGTGCCCCTCTTATTGAATGGTAGGGGAAACATGACTGTTCAAAACGTCTATTTGCGGTGCCTGAATCTAATTTTCCTCTTATATCACATATAATTTGTATTAGCGCTTTTGTAAATGTGGTGCCAAAGTGGATTAGAATGTGGCAAGATTTAGAAACACATGCAGAAAACAGACAAACAGGCTTTCCGAAGCATAAAGTGTTTGCATTAGAATCCAGCCAAACGAAATGTTATAATACAGAATTTTAATCCATACTGCACTATATGTGAACAGCCTAAACATTAAGCATGTATAAAGACATGGGAACTGAGTTCGAGCGGCCAATCATCTCCATTTACACTCTTTCTCAGATGGGGGGTCATACGTCTCAACTCTCTCCTTCAGGGATGAAGAGCGCAAGCTATATTGAGGATGCGACGGAGTCAACCCTCAAGTTTTAATACCTGGTAAAGGCATTAGGTGATGTCCAACCTGCAGCTCTACATTGTCTGGCAACGGGGTCCCCTTCCACAGAGCCCACGAGGCAGCCACGCCTCGAGGGGAGTGGAATTAAGAGGGTATGGGACACTAAACCCAATGCTGATGGCCTCCATTAACCAGTGGGCCAGCCTTTGCCTTTTGCTAGCCTTATTGGTGCCAATGGTGGGCACCTTTTGGCACGAACCCGGGATTTGGGTTTCACTTATTAACTCTTTATGCTAATTCTCACTGCAAAATGAAAGTTTTTCATTGACCTGTTACATGTAGACGGAGTTGATTGGCCGCACAAACGCGGTTCGACATAAGTAGAAGTGAACGACTGAAGCGGAGCAGAAAAAGGATTATATTACAGCACTGTGCAATAATTTTAAGCAGGTGTGAAAATGCTGTAAATAAAGATGCCTTTCAGAATATAAAATGTTTACAAAGTGGGCAAAAATGTCAAATAAATATTTGAGTCAAATCACTGTTATATCCATTAGGTACACTTTCACAAAGTGGATTATAGTCAAGTGTATGACAAAAGGGGCGGCGCAGTGTGGCCTTCTAGTTAGAAGGTTGTCGGTTCGAGGCTCGCCGGTGACCTTCCTGGAAGGAGTTTGCATGTTCTCCCTGTGCTTGCATGGGTTTCCTCTGGGTGCTCCGGTTTCCCCCACAATCCCCAAAAACATATGGTTAGGTTAATTGAATAATCTAAATTCCCCTTAGGTGTGAAGGTTGCCCTGTGATGGACTGGCAACCTGTCCAGAGTGTACCCCCGCCTCTCGCCCAGTGTGCACCGGCAGACCCCCGTGACCCCGAAAGGGAATAAGCGGGTTTGAAAATGAATTAATGAATATATGACAAACATGCTAATGATCCTCAATGTCACAAATATGATGAAACCCGGTCATGAACTGACACAGAAACAGCTGTGTAAGAGGATCTTCATGGCCAGATTGAACATCGCAAGAAGACACAAGGTTGTTATACTGCATCAACAAGGTCTCTCCCAGACAAAATGGGTGCGTATGCCCAATAAATCGTCTGTTTTGAATTAAGTAGAAACACCTGTTGTTTAATTTTGACTTTAAATATAATGTATAGGTTTTAGAAAGTTTATTCGTTTGATATTTTGCATGTTTCCGACCCCAAATCTGTGATATATGTTCCATTATTTATGAATGGAAGGGATAATCCTTGAAAATCCCAGACCTGTCATTTGCACAAAACAAAGCATAAAAGTGTTTGGAACAGTGTATAAGGTTTAGGAAAGGGTTGTCTGTTTTTTTATAAAATAAAAATTTCATTGTTTCGACCTTGTCTTGGCTTTTTGGGGGATTTATGAATTTGTTTTTTCTCTTAACACTTTTGATTTTTTTTTTATAAAACAACAAACAGTATGTTGTTAATTTTTGTACTTTGTGTACAATTACAGGGTTGTTTTGGAATGATTGAGTAATGTAATGAAACAAAAAAATTGTAAAACACTTTAAAAGGTCTCTGACTTCTAAGGATTCATTTGATTTCACTTAATTCCATGCATTTTGTTCAGAGATAAAAGTAAAGGATTATGTCTTTTTTGTCTTAAAGGATTTTTTTAATTTAAATATTTGCACAGTACTTTCCCTTAAAAAATACACTTCCTCAAGATGGTTTCATAGATTGTGTAGGTTTCTTCTTAAAGAAATACTGAAAACCAACACTTTTGTTCAATTCCCTTTACGCACAACAATATTCATGTTCTAAATTGTTGACATTTATTAAAACCAAATCCTATTTATAGAGAAAATCTATGTTCCAAGAATAAATAAATGTCTGCTAAAATATGATACAGAAAAAAAAAGCCATTTTCACAATAAATGTAAACAGCAAGGGATTATAGCAGCCAAAGCTCTGAAATGAAAAAAACAAAAACAAAACTGAAGCAGCAACTTTGCAGCCAAAGCACATCTCAGAACTGCAAGTGATCACTTACCAGGTTCATGGACTAAAAGCCAAAGGAAGAGAAAACAGAGGGATCAGATTTTTTTTCATTTTGGAGGATATCTTTTAAACAATTCATAAGCACATGGAATGCACAGTTTACTGTATTCTAAATAATCTGGCTTTAGGACTAACTACTCAACAGAAATGGCAAATTGGCACCTAACAGAATACGAAACTGCGTCGCCCAGTGCAACTCTGCATATGTGTCTGTCGCACCATCTTGGCCGGATGCATCTCAGCGTTTTGAGTACACTCCTTTACATTAGTCGTTCTGCCACAAATCTCCCATGGGGGCGGGGATTAACAGTCGTTCTTATTCATTGGCTAGTGACATAGCTCATTGAACAGGATGTACAAGTATTTTGCTAGGAAAGAGAATTGTGCTCGAGATGTTTCTAGATTGTGTCATCTTTTCTCTTTGTCACACAAAAAGAGTGCGGTTATAAAGGCTCATGTGAAACAGTGATTCCGTCTCTGACCTCTCTTGTCCTTCATATTGCGTAAAGCATCAAAAACGTTACGTATTCATGACAATATTTCAACCAAAGACTAATTAGAAAGAATTAGCTGAGAGGGAAGCATCGCTGGCGGCCGTATTGAACAGCCAGAAGAAAATGTGTATTTACATTACAATAATTTTTTTTGACTGTGTCTATATCAAAAGTAAATTTAAAAAAATCATTACAGCCAAAAGATGAGACAGACCTTATTAGAGATAAACTCTCATAATTAAACTGCCCTAAATATGATTTTTTAATTTTTTTTTTGTGGATCTTTTCCTTTTTTTTATTGGGTTTTCTGGTTTCAGTTATAAACATAAATTTGCTGCTGTAACATAACAAAAAGGTAATTGTCAATTGTCAAGTGATGGATGGACAAACTGTCCGGAACCTACCCCTGCATTTTGCCCATTATAAAGTGAGATATACGGGATGTTATGAAATTAGACAAGGAAGTAAAAATAAAACACACACAACATAAATAAAACTGAGTTAATTGTAGTAAATACACAACGTTCTGTCAGTGAGAAGGTTAACTTTGGCAGCACAACGTCCAGTAAAATACAGTAGTATACACTAGAGGGCGCCATTGCCTTAATACTGTCAAATACTCTTTCTCAAGCGGTTTATCTAGTAGTAACTGATAAAGACGTAGTAATTCCCAAATGACACCATTAATATAATGGTTCTTATGTTAAGCATCACTGTAGAAGAAGAAAATAGAAGTAAGAACTACTTGAGAGAGAGTAAACGATCAGAGTATTTCAGTCTGCAGACCAGACAGACAAACGGCATTTTTTTACCTTCAGCTTAGACTGAATCTCGCGAGACTTTCTTCGCGCGAGAACCTGCAGATGACTAGAAACCTGCATAAGCAAGAGGAGAGAGGGAAGACAGAAGAGGGAAAGAGAGAAAAGAGATATTCAACAGCATTAACCGTACCTTAATGCCTGCTTGATATTCCCGCATTTTCTTCCTGGCTAACACCTGTATGTGACTAGACACCTGAGGTAAAACACGCATATATTTCACATTAAAGCTGTCAGATTCAAAAGTTGACTTCTGTGGGTTTCTTTTCTTTTTTTTTAACAATAAAATTAAAAAGAGTGTTCCTAGTATTTTACCCCCAGTTGATGTACTTTGTTTGTATAATATGATAAAAGACAAAATCAATACAGAGCTTCACATTCAAGTTAATAAACATAGGTATAAAATAAATAAATAAATAAATAAATACTTGACCCACTGTTGATTCTGAACATTTGACCAGAAAGAAAAACTTTTTAAAAACTGTTGTAGCAGTAATTAATCAAATTATTTGGCAGATCAAGAAGTAAAAAAAAAATATTTTGCTTAATTTATTTTGGCACAGACAAATAACACTGAATCATTGAGATTCCAGCTCAAGATATAAAAGTTTACATCCTTTTACAAGTAAATCAAAAGTTTCTTTTTTAAAAATGGAGGCATCACTGAGAAAAGCCAGGAACCTTGACATTACCTGTTTCCGTGTGCGGGTTTTTCCTGTGCGTAGCTTTATGTATCTTGCAATCAACTCATTACGACCTGGAAACACATAAAAATAAACATGAGATTATCATTAATGTAAGAATAGATTGGTGCGATCAACTTCTTCTTGACCTTCTTTTGATTAGCTTACTATGCAGATCAGGGAACTGGAGGGGTGCCACGAGGCAAACTTAACAACAGAAGTGGTTTTCTTGGTTCCATCCATCATGCATTATTCCAGGGCTCGGTAGGAACGACCAATGAAAGCTGCCTCATTTGATGACGTGAATAGTACAAGAAAGAGCCACTTGGTGGCACTCATCCTACATTTTCATAGAGACTTCATACAGAAAAAGAAGAGCAGGAAGAAGAACACGACGACAGGGAAGAAATCAAAGAACGTATCGAAAAATGATCGATGACGAGAGGTTTATACAGTTGGTCGTGGACCACTGGGAGCTGTTTGAAAAAAGAAAAAAACAGCCGTAAAGATTACAAAAATGGCACGGCGTGCATCTGTTGTACCGCAAACGCCATCTTCAGACAGGGAGTGTCATTGAATTACTATTTCCTCGACTCAGAGGTAGAGCACCCTGCTGAGAAGCATCCGAAGGTTCATGCAAATCTCAATTCGGACCAGTGTGGAGAGGCCTTAACTTGCCACATTTAGTATATTTATACGATTCCCATCATAAAAAATTTTACGTTCTTATTAGGTGTAAAATGAAAGTAAAATTACAGTAAACATTTTCCATTATGAAAAGAAAACAAACCATAAAATGGTTGACGACTATATAAAATTCACTGCAATGTATCAACATTTTTGGTGAAATTCTGCTGTAAAATATTAGTAGGCCAATCATAAAATTTCCAATTAATAACGAGTTATTTATTGTAAATTAATAAAATCGTATTTTTTTTTTACATGACAGTTATGATTTATAACCGTTAGGATTAAGCCAACCCTGATACACAGAAAAGCACATGGAATGCTTTGATGCCTTCACCAGCAATATCACAGTAGGGTGTAAAGCTTGCAATGAGACCATTCGCTTATTAATAGATCATTGAAAGACAAGGCTTGTGACAGATGAGTCAGGCGATCTAGGGTGGTGACTTGGCAAAAAACAGACCCAGAAGACTGACCAATCTGCTTCTCTTGGTGGGCAAGTGTTTGCAAAACAAAAACTTTCAAATGAGTGACAAAAAATGTAAAGGGAATGGGATTTGTGCCAATGAAAGAGTTGGTGTAGATAAATTCAGATAAAGAGGACTTCATCACAGGTTATAAAGGGTTGACCTTGTGAACAGCTGTGCAAAGTTTCAACTGTGAATCATTTGTGACAACCACTCACCAGCCCCCCCCCCCCCCCATTCAAGCTTGAACCCCACTCACTGACAGCCGGATCTCTTGGATCAGCTCCCTAACCGCAAGTCATATAAAACCAGACACTCATATATAAGAGTATCTGCAAGAAACAACAAGCTTGGACACTGTGAATGTGAAAATAAATGCCGTACCACATTCCCAGGCTTGTACCGAAGATACTACATTTCTTTAAAGGTCACCAAGCATGGGTCTCCTGGATACGTTTCAGTTCAAAATACAATTACGGGCTTGTATAATTATGTGTTAAAAGGGGGTTGTGAATGGTTGAGGCTGTTTTACGAGGTCACCTCCAACTTTATAAGGACTCCACCTGCTCCGTGTCCAGTAATGGAGTTGACGCAGAACGATGAGAGCTGCATAATTCATCTGTCCATGTACAACCCAACTCTAACCCAGGGTAAGCAGAGAGTGCTCCAAAGGACGCTTTTAATACAATGAAATTTTGACTAGCACAGACAATGCTGACGTTTCGAGAGCTGTTGATCAATATTGGTTGGCAATGGAATCGCATCATCATTGAAAATGAACCTGGTCCTTCCAATATAGCTTCGAATTAGGATTCGATTTAGAAGTCCTGGGATTTTTGAGTGTTTTTAGTATTAAAACAGTTGAATTGTCCTTTATAACAGTTTTTGTCTTTTTTTCCCTGACTTCTTTTTAAACATAAACCCACTTTACAAATATTTACCTTAAATTTACATTTTTTTACATTCATTGTGCATTACAAAAAAATTCTTGAAATTGTCCAAAAATTTAATTCAGAGTATTCATTCATTCATTTTCCTGCCCGCTTATTCCCCTTCGTAGTCACAGGGGTCTGCTGGTGCCTATCTCCAGGGCACATCTGGCCAGAGGTGGGGGTACACCTTGGACAGGTCGCCAGTCCATCGCAGGGCAGAAAATTACTATCAAATACAATTATTATTAGAACTATTATTGTCATTTTTTTGTGGAAAAAAAATCCCACCAATTTTGTTGCTGGTTACTAGTATTTTGCACAACTGTTGTAATTTTAATAGTTAATCATTTTATTTTTTTATATACTTCAGTTTAATTTATTTGTACTCATAAAGTTGTTCTTATTTATTTTGTGCAGTACAAAAGTTCAAGTCACTGTTTAATAAATGATAGTGTTTGTTTAAAAGTGTTAAGAATCCACTTATTTGTAGGGTTTTTTAGCAGAAAAAAAAAAACAACAAATATCGGCAGCACTTATCGGCCATCGGCTGACCCTGACCTCTAAACATCGGCTATAGAAAACCAATATCTCTCGCCCAATAGAGATAGAAGAGAAAGCTTTAAAGAATAATAATCCCAAAAATATTTGTCCAACATTTTATTAGTTCAATAGATGAACCTCTACGAGTTCCATTTGACCAGCACAATTGAACAGAAGCATGCATACCCTACCAGGACCCTCTCTTCTCATTATTAAAGGCTATTTAAAAGCAGTGTACATCTTTTTTGTCCTTCGTTGAAAGTTTGGATGGGGTGAACTATTGACACCAAGATGATATTAGAGATACTATCAGACTATCCAGAATAAATTAGAGCCACTTCAGTGTAATTTAATTATCTGTTACTGATGAAATGACAACACAAGCTAATATCAATGAGGATTAGCCAACCAGACAGCCGGGGTAAGTCCAAAACATCCAGACGGTGAAAGACCGAACATGTGCAAAAGAGACGGCAAACATCTTCTGATCCAGACATAGAGCCCTCTGATAGAGAGAGCCTCTGGATCCTTCCCAGCAGCTTTGAGATCCTGAGACCCGGCCAAAACTTTCAGAGGACACCTGACCACAACCTTGCTGCTTGAGAATATCTGTCTACAAATAGAGTGTTTACGACCCCAAATTAAAATCTGCTCATACAGGGAGACTTGTAATGAAAGACAGACAGATAAAACTTGGTTACTTCTGCAGGGATTGAGATCGGAGATGGAAAAATCAAAAGCACAGATGCACTAGACCTCCATAGCATATATATTCACTTACTTTGATATTTCAGTAAAATTTGTAAGATCAATTTTCAATAACGACAACCCTTTCAATAGATGCTTTAAGGTTTTTTGTTGAATTCCAGGGGGCAGTGACCCTCTAGGAGTAAGAGGCCCCTTTAAAAAGTGTTTATCACTTGTATTTATCACCACATTATTCTCATCCCAGTCTTAATATATGGTTATTTTTTTTTTTATATGGAGGATGTACTTGATTATTAATCCATAGTAAAGTAAAGTTCCTAACAAGCTTAACATATCAATTAATTTTACGGTGGTAAGACACAATATTACTCAAAGAATTAAGTAGTTTAAATGAACCTTTAGAAGTCTCTGCATGCACCGGTGCGTGTGCCAATCACAGCTGCTTTTTGAATGAAGTAGGAATGCTGCGACCCACCTATTGTTTAATTTTGAATTCAAATATAATGTGTTGGTTTTCAAAAGGTTATTCTTGCGAAAGATAAGAGGGCGAGTGCGCATTATGCGGAAATGGGGCAGTTTTTTCATATTACATTAAAGATACAAAGCGATTTTAATTCAAGCACATCGATGTACACCACAGAGTCGAGTTAATCAATAATATGAATTTATCGCGCAGCCCTATGCATAGAACTTGGAGAATGGCTGAATAAACAAATGGTAGAATGGTAGAGTGTCCCTTTAACAAAAAGAGCTAAAAATAAACAAACATCCTCATATAGCAATGTTAAAAGTTGACCAATTTACTGTCGAAGCTCTAAATAAAAATGGAAAGTTAAACCTCTACTACATATCAATGTCTGCATGAATATACAAGCAGATCTGACTGAAGCTGTGCCAAAGGAAAATTGCTGATTTACTCCCAGATGCCTCTAAAGCACATGGAGGAAAAGCCAGAGTGAAACGAAACCTGCTTCACACACACTCTTATCCATCCTGAAACTGCTCCCTATAATGTCTCTCCTTTCATGAAATCAGAACAATTTGTTCCCCAACTGGAATTTCTCTGACATATTTTCAAAGATAAGTGATAGGTGTCAAACTTTTTCAGTGACATACTGACGTTAACTGATGTAAGTGAAGACTAAACCAATTTTAGGGATCTTTTTTGATGATCTTTATACATGAAGACATAATAAAGACCATCTTTTGTGTCATGTGTCATGTTTACACCAGAGTATTTCTTCATCACCCTAGTTAACCCTCCTTTTCCATTAACCAAAACCACCTGGCTTCCAGGTGTTTACCTGTTGACCTAGATAAAACTCTACTAGTAAATCCTGCACCAATCAGGAAGAGATTAAATACTTTCCAAATTATGCATCATAGAGCCAGTACAAGTCCTTTTAGTTCACTGTGAACCCAGACCAGTCCAAAGTAGTTCCTGGGGGGGCTACATTCCAGTACCGTTTCTCTCAAAGTTGATGCTAAATCCTCACTAGGAAAGACTTGGTAATGTGTTCATTTTAACCTTTACAAAGTGTATCGTCTTTGAACAATTTGGTGATAATACGTTAGCAAATATATCTTAAAATCTTCATATACAACAATTAACAGAATTTAGTCAGTTTATCTGTATTCCAACATACACACGACATGCTTTGATTGCATGACACCATTTTTTTTTCAAATTAAATTAAATATGAAACCCACACAAGACAAGGAAATAAACCTAGAGACAAAAGGAAGGCAGAAAAAAGCTGATGAGAGACAGGTTAGAGGAAATCCGTACAAATGTACAAGACGTAGGCCAGTTAATAGAGAGAAACAAGTAAAAAAAAACCTCACATCCCTCAAACGTTAACCTCACCCTGATGAGAAACAGAGGAGCCTGTCAAGAGCCAACCAGAATTTTCCTAGAAGGACCATTCGTCTATGCCCATCCAGACTGTAACCCTCCCAAAGGACAAAAAATTACTCCTCATGGTGCACTTTGATAATCAATTCTGTCTCATTTCTCTCTATTTCCCTACCTTATCTTTCCTGCTGGAACCCTTGTCTTTTATTAATCTGTGAGAGACTCTCCTTGCCCTGTTCCTCTCATAAAGGAACTATGGATCTGATCAACTGGTCCCTGAACGCAGTTAACACCATCAGTGAGTGTGGGTTCGGTGGAGCCCACCTATCCCACAGCAATGTTTGTGTCTAGCTACACGATGGACTGTTGAGAGAAGTGGTGCATTCCTGTCCCTGGAGGATATCCAAGACCCTGTAGGACTATGTGGAGGCATGGGTTATCAGTGATTGGTAAAAGCAGTCGGTGCAGGTCAAAACCCCACTTAGCTGGTTATATTGATTGACATAGCAGCGAGCAGAGGTTTTGGGACTCACTCTGTGATCTTTGACCATAAACTTTACTTCAGGATGTTTAATAAAATGGAAACGTGTGATGGACACTAAACATCTGTGGAAATTGACAGATTCTGACCAATACTTCATAAGAACCTTCTTTCTCATTCTACTTTCCTTCAGCTGTTCAAGAATCAAAACAAGTGAAAGCAACTCCTCCCAGACAACAAGATAACGACAAGCTATGTATTCCTACCCACCATGTTTCTACCCAAACTCTCCTATTGTACACATGATAAGCAGTGACCCCATCCACTTAGAACTGGGGGAAAGAGACAGGGGTGGGGCTGGAAGGATTCAGGCTAGCTGGCTTAACTAAAGGTAACCTGGAAGACAAGATGTGACAGAATGGCTAGAGGACGCAAAATCCCCAAGGGAAGAATCTTGAGCAAGCAAGGAAGAAATGTTGAGTATCCCTTTCAATGGTTAGCCACCAATAATGCGGTGTGATGAGTGTATACAGTCTGAGAATCTCTAGGTAAATAAAGAACCTGAAAGAGCCCACTTACTGAACACAGCGGATCACAGCCAATTTCCCAATGAGACAACCAAACATCAACAATAACTGTTCAATCCCCCACAAACCTGTATTCCTATTCTCCCTGAATCAAGAGTAGAATTAATGGCGGCACACATGATTTAACAGATAAATGCCTTAAAAGACATTTGACATATTTTGAGCCTGAATAATATGCAATGAAAAAAAAACTATTAAATGGTAATTAGATTATAGTTACTGTCCAAGTAACTATGTGTTACAGAGTTGCTAAGATAAAATGTATGTTTATAATTAGATGTTATAAAACAGCTTTGTCTGTGTCAGTCTGGAGTAGATGGTTGGATTTCAGTTGCACACGCCAGGGGAGGGGAAAATGTCCACAACATTTCCAACGACGGGTATAGTAACTAGTTACTAATTACTTGGCAAACAAAGTAATCAAAAGAGTAACTTGATTACCTTTAAAGGGAGTTACATTTCTGAATTAATTTGCCCAACACTGGTGAGGAGCGATCTAAATATCTGCTGAAGGGTATTACATCGAAGATGTAAAGTCCATATGAAGTCCACAGCTATCAATGGAGGAGTCGGTGCAAAGATAAGAATCCAGATGTTTGTGCAAACCTGGCTTCCCCAACAAATATGTTTGGAGATTTCGGTCCTGTGAAAGGTACTAACTGGTACCAGCACAGGCCAAATGACATACCCATAACACTTTCGATATAGTGGTCAGTAGTAAATTGGGATAATGGTGAGATTTGACTGTTGTGCCTCACGTTAATTCATCATTTACAATGTTTAATAGTCAGTGACTTTGAATATAAACTCTTTTACTGCTAATATATTTACTTCTCGAAATGCTATGTACAGTATTTCTGACATACCTATTTCTGCAGTCGCAAATGGTCAGATTCACATAATGGTTCATAGTATTCAGTGGAATGCCACCCAACCAAAACAAGAGTTGTTTTTTAAATATTTTAAGTAACTTATTGATGTCCTAAGAAGCATCCATGAACAAGAGGTTAAAACAAAAGGTGAATCATGCAAATACCAAAACCAAAAGTCACTTTTATGTAATATGAGTCATTTATATGGATCGGTTTGTAAACTATGTGTAAGTTTAAACTAAACTGGAAGATCCTGTCTCAAGCCTGAACCACTGGAAATCCTGCAGAACATGTTCCAGCTTGTTTGAAAACCCAGACTTACTTAAATAATCATAGCATGTGAGATGTAGCATGAGACCGATGGACAGTTGGTTTTTCTCCACTGTGAGAGATCAAAGGTCAAATGTGTTTCAAATGACACGTCCTTTCTTTAGCCTAGCACTTGTCTCAAGGGAACCAATGCTGAAGAGCACACTTCTTTTGTTTCAAATCACATTTTTTGAACACTTTCAGCAACAAAATATTACAAAAATGCAACATTTTAAGGCATTAAGCTACAATAGATGTTTGAGTTTTGAAACAAATTTTGATTTAGAGTCTATTTATGCATGTTCTCCCTGTGCTTGCATGGGTTTCCTCTGGGTACAATCCCAAAAAACAAAAATAATTTTCCCTGAGATGGGACTGGCGACCTTTCCATGGTGTACCCCTGCCTCTCGCCCGATGCGCGCTGCAGACCGCCGTGACCCCAAAAGGGAATAAGCGGGGTGATAGGTGAATGACTGAATGAATGAAGACCCATGAGAGTTTTAAGGAGCTTTGCAAGGAGGGTGAGACTTCAGGGTGCCCTCACATCGCTTGGTCCGGTGGTCCGTGGATTCCCGGGTCAGTGGTGTGGGATCACAACACCTTATTTTTTCCTGGGTTACCAGCTTAAAAGTCCCTGTCTCACACATAATGCCAGAGTGATTTCTGCAGCCCATGAACATACCTATACTTGGCGGGTCGCTCTAGGAACAGGAATCCAGCTGGGCCTAGTGACTTAGCAGAACTGGGGGCTACACCATTGCCCCAGTTGGTGGAGCACCTATTTCCTCAACTCCCAGTGGTGCTACTCCCCTCCTGCCACTCTGCCAACTCATGCTCAAAAATGGCTCATGCTTGTATTGGCAGCATGTTCTGTGAACGCTGATTATACCCCGAACCCAGTCACACTCATGTCAAAAGCTAGAAGTTTAAGTTGGTCCTTTCATAAGCTAGTAATAATTTAGTTTATGTACTTTGAATATTTTGTTTTCAGTCAGATTATGTGAGGCAGAGGGTGCTGTAAGGCCAAGGGTAATTCAGTGGAGGTAAATGTCATAGTTCACAATAGGGATGCCACAATACTTGGTTTATACCGAACCATTCAGTTCAATAAGTGCTTGTGAACCATGGTTTTTCGGTTCCTCATTTGAATAACTCCAGTAAGTATTGTGAAAATGTGTTGATGTTTGATTTAGTAAAATAAAATGAATTCTATGAAACGCCCATTATTTATCTGTTCATGCGATCCATAGAAAGAATGATTTAATTTGCTAAGTTATCAGAATCGAACTGAAAACCATGATAAAAAACAGTGGTACATACCGAACCGTGAGTTTAGTGTAGCCTTGCATCTCTAATTCATACTATTAATAAAAGAAATAACAAAGAATTCATAACATCTGCAGAGCTTGGGCAACTCCTTAAGTTATTGTGATTTCTACTTCCGAACTTCTTCTGAAAACACAAACAAGTTCAATAAATATCTACCTCAAACATAAGTTAATGATTAACAGATCCGAAATTACCCGAGATCAGTGAAGGCTAGCGCCAGCATGGAAAAAAGCAGTTCGCTCAGGCCATAAACTGTAACAATTGCAGGCAGTCTAATCTGGAAAGACTTAAGAGGAGCACGATGAGAAATTGAGCTCATGCGAACATCTGTCTGAATCATGCAGGAGGTTTGTGGTGAATTGTCTGGGAATGGAGATTATAATGAGATTTTCCATAGTTTCACAAACTATAAACATTGCACTGATTATTTAAAAAAATAGCTTTTCGCTAATTTTTTTTTTCCAAATGAGCACTCATCGATACTTCACCAGCCATCGCTGCAAGGTATATTAACCTTTTGTTAAGCATGTTTTCAGCCACTTCAGGGTGATTTTGAGTGTAAATTTGGCCACAACATTTTGATTTTTTGCGCCAAATGTTATTTTTCTACTTATTTTAGGAATATACTTCAATTATTTTAGTACATTTACTACCCTACCACTAACAGCCACTAAATTAAACTACTGTAAAAATCTATCAGATCATAATTATTTTTTAAATATGAGAGATTTGTGCAAAAAAATGGAGAAAAAAAATCAAAGTGTTTAAAATAACATGAAAGAGTAGTGAATTTAAACAATGCACAATGGTTCATTTAATATGTTGCATATTTTTAAAGAGGAGATCAGATACCCAACAAGCTAAAGTGACTTTGGAAAAAAACTGTTAATATTAAAGATAAATTGGTTAAATTCACTGTAAAAAACTTATTTAAAAACCGTATCTGTCCATATTTATACTTTTGGAGTTTGCTCCTTTAAATAACACTGAGCTAATGATTTCATACATAAATTTAATACAACCAAGACTTCATTTTAAATTAATTAGAACTAACTAATATGTTGGATAGGAATAATCTACTGCAACTGAACGTGTCTTAATTTTTTTTCTTGAAGAATATGATAATATATGTAAAACATTAATCTCCATCTATCCCTAAGGAAACTGTTTTCTATTCACAAAGCTGATTTTCTGTCCACCTATTTTTATGGGGATTTTGGAATATTGTATAAAAAAACCTGGATTGAAACGACAAAATACACATAAATTTTGCAAATGGCCATAAAAAAATTATGTGTACAACCAAATAGCATAAACTTTTTATCCAACGAGAAAAAATGTGCATAAACTACGTTAGAAACTTGTTTAGAGTTAATGAACCGATAACCGATAACTTATTAATGAACCGATATCATTCTACAACATTTGAAATTTCATAAGCCAAAGTCGGTCATCAGAGTGGTTCGAGATCATCCCCTCCCAGAACATTCTAGATCGCCTGCGATCTCATCTTCCAAAAGCAAGATGTGATGGCACATATTGCTTTCATCTACGTGTTCAAGTAAGTTTTTTTTTATGAAAAGGCCTCCTAACGCAGCAACTTCCATTTTTTGTTTTAATATTTGATGCCAGTTTATCAGGAAGTGACAATTTTGTTCTCTTGGACTCATTGGGAGGAAACGGCACATTATTCGCAAACATTTAAAGTAATATTTCAGTTTTTCACAAAAATTTAATTCCCATCTTTGAAAGGAAACATGGATGGAAGCTGTTTATGTATTAGCCCAGTTCTTGGCTGTAGTTGTAAAAATTGTAATACTTAGCAAAACAGATCACTTCGTAATGGTGTTGATTACTCTTGACGGAATACAGAAAGTACTTCTAACTCATCATTAAATCCGTATTCTCCTTATTAGCCTACACTGGGAAAAAGACATAGGGAGAAAGTGTGGGGGGAAGTTAAAGAGCCTTTTGGAATCCAATGGAAGCAGTGAGGAACATAAAAAGTTCAACCAACCTGGAACCGTGTTGATGAAAGGAAAAAGTGTTATGGTAATTTGGCACACACACTAATCATTTTTAATTAACTTGTTTTTAAGACTCAAGTCACCATAGGTCAGATTTCTTGGGCCTGCATCAGATAGCTGGACTATTTTAGTGCTGTCTAGTCAAAGTATACACTGTGGCTGGTGAACTTGTTTGCCCTGGGGGTGGTGGAGGGAGAAAGGGGGCACCTCGGGAGACTCGGATTGCCTTCAGCGATTGACATCAGGGTTCTGGCAGGATTATGGTAACTGGTCCGTGTCGTAGATGTTTTTAAAGAGAGTGGGAGGAGAAGATCCTGTCATTCAGGATGTAAGCCCCTAAGGATTGAGGGGGGCTTAGCTACAGCTCAATATGTTGTTTGCGATCACATGATTTAGATGATCCATGAAATTAGACAGGAAGTAGAATACAGATGAGGATAGATTAAAAAAGAATGAGGATAGATAAAAAAAAAATAGTTCATGTTTGTAGTCACAGATTATTTTTTTGTTGGTCCCTCTCACGTAGAAGCAGCAACCCAATCGTAAAAACAAAATTCTGTTCTGGTATGCACTGCCAGCATAATGCTGCTTGGGTATGATGTTGCAGGAATGGGGTTTGCTGGAAGTTTGTATGTGAAATGCTGTTTTGGGACTTAGTAGTTCGGGAATCATGGGTAATGTAGTCTGTAATGGCCGCCAGTCACAAGTCTAAAAGAATGGCATGAAGTTTTCTGTGCGTCACCCGGGCTAGAAAGGGACGTAAATAAAAAGTGCATTGATGAGTTCTGTGTAAGTCTCATCACTTTGCAAACTAATGAATCCACCGTAAATGTTTAGAAATAACAACACGCTTCACGCAGTTCATTGATGTGTGCTGCATAACGCGCTCCTGTGCAGTGTTGTTTTTGGAAGCCATATAAGTTTTAGTTTTAGTCTTTTTGACAAAAATGATTTTAGTTTGAGTCGCATTTAAGTAATTTTAAAAATGTAATAGTTGTAGCCACATTTTAGGCGACAAAAATCTAAATCGTTTTAGTCTGTGTAGGTTAATATTCAGTTGATTAAAAATTGTCATTTAATAAGGTAATTTAACTATGTAAATATTAAAAATTGTATATTTAAACATGAATTAATTCTCCATTTCACAATGTCGATAGGCTTTTCATCAAAAAAATACAATGATGTATATATGATCTACTAAGGATTATGCAAAATAAAGTGTTAACACAATGGAATTGATCTTCCTTACTTTAAAAAAAGACATTCACATTCTGAAATTGGCAATTGTGGCATTGTTTTTTACAATTACCTAAAGCGCATGTAACCGTCCACTCATCAACATTTAACATGCGTGTGTTTGTCTTGTCAGGTTTTCGACATAACGGAGACATATTTACCTCGTCAGCGTCTTGTTATCGTGAAAAGATAAAGGTTTGTCAACTAAATATTTTCGTTATCGTTGCTGAGATTATGAACTGTAACTTTGGATTGGTTTCATTCAAATAGATTAATTCAAAATTTTTCTAATGGTGTTTTATTGACATTGTTTACCCATTTCAGGTGTTTTGTGCACTGCTGGGTTGATTAGCATAACCGCTAATATTGCTGCGTCTCCATTTATTATGCAGCAATGCTCTCAGTAACATTGGAACTGCAAACATTTCTAGCTAGAGCCCGCCCGGACAACGAGGTCATCGTTCATCATAATGTTTCACATTGAGCAAAATTGCTTGACCTCGCCAATAGTCAGTGTTCTGATTTGCAATTTCTGTCCTGCTTAAGGCACCGAACCAAGACCGACGGGGCGGTCAAACTATGAAAAAAAAAATCCTTTGACTTGAATGGCATGGTATGCAGTGATTGACCTGCGACATCAGGTCACAAGAAGGAACTCTTCCCTTACCCTCACTCGCCTTTACCTGATGCCGCTCGTCTTTATATTCTCCCCTTTTTTTTCGGTATCTCCTTATGCTTAGCGAATGCTTATCTTATGCTTATGCTTTGAATTAAGTAGGAATCATGCAACCCACATGTTGTTTAATTTTGATTTCAAAAATAATGTATGGTTTTTAGTTTTGATATTTTCTGTTTTAAATGAACTTTACAAGAGTTGACAATTTGCAAGGTAATTCAAATTAAAATGTTAGAAAAAAATTATCTTTCAGTTTCCTTTTACAGAACCCAAATAAGTGGGATATAGTGGTGAAAAGAAAGGATAACATTTGGAAGTACAAGACCTGTGATATGGCTTGTGTTTTAAAAGCTCTGAGACAAAAAAAAAGCAGAACGGTACAAAAAGTGGTTGGAATAGCTTATACTGAAATGTTTGCCTGTTTTGTTAATACAATTTTCACATAGTTTTGACCTTATCTTTGCTTTTTAGGGGGACTCATGGCTTTGTCTCAACACTTTTGTTTTTTGTTATAAGGCATAAAAACTGTTTGTCAATTTTTGAGATTTTCACAAAAAAGTGTAGTAGTTTAATCTCCAATTAAAACATAAATTAAACATTCTACATTAATATTTACAGACAATTTATCAAGTAACAAGCTTCCGTAAAGCAGACTTTACACAAGCATCAGATGACTCACCGTACATCTTTCCTTCATCTGAGAGGATAATCTTCCTTCGTCCACAAGGAGGATAAATAGCCAGAGCCTCTTGGAAGCTCTGCTCGATGTCTGGACTCCAGACCCCTTCTGCATCTCCATCCATCCCAGCCTTGTCCATAGCATCCGCTCCATCTTCCTGCCCATCCTCCGGGCTCTCACTGGCGCTCCACTCGTTGGCTGCAATGGTGCCGGCTCCACCAGGGCCCCGTGTGAGCCCTCACACCCACTACTATAAAGAAGAGCAGAAATATTAACAAGTAAACTTTTTTAGCTAACTTTTATGTTTGAGCTTAATAAAGAGTAACGTTTTAACACTGATACAATATTATTAAATAATAGAATACATTAAATAAATATAGGATTTGAAGATTTGCCAAAAATCCAAAACAAGGTGTGTCCGCACATGCTCAACTGGGAAATGTTGGCTTTAAATCTGTGAGTTCATGGCCTTAAAAAGGAACAAGCAGGTGTTGCAGATTTTTTATCACCAATGCAGATATATTTCCAGGATGTAGAGGCCGAAAGGTTAGGGTTAGGGTTGAGTACAATATACACACAATGTTTTTTTTTTATGTTCACAAACTGATTTTTCATATTTTCTCGCGTGCACACAAACGTTTTTTTTACATAGACAAAGAGGATTTCATACTTGCACACAGATGTTTTTTTTTTTCATGTGGACATTGTACACAATCCGCAAATTCAAACAATTTGCAAAACATCACGGATCACGTGGTACAGGGAAACCATGATGTAATGTCTTGATTGAAACGGTTTACAATAATGTGACAATTTGAGTGGGTTGGTTTTAATGTTTTTAAAGGTAATAAACTTGGTTTCAAATTTTGTAAATAAAAAAAACTGCAAATAGCTAATTTTAAACAGAAACATTTCAGTCAATAGTATTTAGATTACTAAATCTATCCATACACCCAAACAAGTCATAAGACTTTGCATAGACACGATCACTTAACGTATATCTAAAACAAAAAAGTGCTTTAATGCCACATCCTCCAGCCCAAGAGTCAAATACTGCCAGAAGGCGGCATAAAGGGAAAACCGTGAGGTAATTCCTGACAATTTGCAACTTTCTGATCGTGTACTGAGACACACTCTTTAGGAAACAGATGTAGTTTCAAAGGACCAATGAAACAACATTTACCCCCAGTAGGTGGCTTCCTCTCACTCTTCCTATTTAATCGTAAATCATCCAAAGCTACCACATAAAAGTTTTCTCAAGTCCGCACAGATATGCTTCTTTGTATACATAAATTCCTCAATACAAAGAACATTGCTAAGGTCTTCAGAAGAATAACCATAAAATCCAAATATGTTCGGTCTTACACCAACCCTCTTAAGTTCCAGGGTGCCTTACATTAACTGCTACTTGAGATGGCTCAAAGGCCATAAGAAGTTGACAGTAACCATCACTCCAGATGGTCTGCCGATGAATCTTCCATCATACTTGGAGCTTTTCCAAATCCTACTTTGAATGAAGAATGGAGCAGGATCATTTTATATTTACGTACAGTGTCAATCACTTCATCCCATTATGTGAATAATTGGAATGACGAGACAAAATGGCTGACGAAATAAGGACAGACCAAGCTGCCAAGCAAGGCGTCAGATTTTTCAGACTCCTGATGTCAAGTGAAGTTCAGGTGACAAGATATCGGTTTTTCAAGGCTGTGGTTTACAGCTTTCGTGAGCTGGAGGGTATTAATAGCAGGGGTCTAAAAAATCAAGTGAACCTACAGAGGGCACTGACAAATTTACTTGGTGACAACAAGACAAGTGAGGGCAAAAGTGTAGTATAAAGATGTATTATTTAAACATACTGGCTACTACATTCACCTTATAATAGAGGTCAACCGATATTGGATTTCTATAGCCGATGTTCAGAGGTCAGGGTCAGCCGATGGCCGATAAGTGCTGCTGATTAATTTTTTTTTTTGCCTCTTTTTAGTGATGATATCAGGATGATTCCCCCTTCGTTTTCTGCTAAAATATCATACAAATAAATGGATGCACAGCACTTTTGAACAAAACAGCATCATTTATTAAACAGTGACCTAAACTGCACAATATAAAGAATTGCAATAACTATTAAAAATGTGCTCTATTAAAAAAAAGAAACATTCACTAATATGTTGTTTTTGTTTTGTTGTTAACAGATTGCTTCAAGTTACAAACCAAAGTACCATACTCTAGTAATAAATAAGAATAAAAACACGTCATGCTGCACAGCTTTGTATGCGAGGACAGCGCTAAACCCTCAGACAGGTTTATTACGACAACATTTTGCTATAGAGCTTGTTTCTACCTTGTTATTAAACAAACTAATTATATAATAATTCACCGCGGCTGTCTGCACTCAGCAGGCTGATGCGAGTAAATGTGCCCATGCACGTGATTAACTTGAGAAAGTATTTGGCTTATTGTGTCCTTAACTGGATTTTTAACATTACAGACATTTAACATGAAAAACTAGCATTAAAAAGGGGGATCACCTCGTCCCCCAAGAAAGGTCACAAAAACAAAAGCACTAACAGCCACAGTGACTGTCCTGTGGAGGAACAAGAGAAGAACTGGCATTCCAGACATGCCCTTATTAAGAAAGGTGCAGTGTAGCACACATGCTCTGTCCATCTCCCTCTGTTGTGTCACCCAAACGTCTGTCCTTCCCCCAGCGTCCTTCTCTCGCCTTCCCTCTCACTAGTAAGCACCCTGGTCCAAAAAAGGTCTGAGGCACATGGAAACCGTTTGTTTAGGGGGGAGGAGATTATTAGCAAGGGTTGCCTGACCAATTTAGGCATCCAGCAGGGCTTAGGAACCTTCCCCAAGGACAATCCTGCTGTTTTAGCTTTGGATTAGGTTCAACTTACAGTATATACGTTATACTGGTATTTAAACCTAAATTCATCAACCTAATGATGCATTATTGAAATTTGATCCTGACATCTAGTGTGTTGATACTTCTAATCTGAGATACAATGTAAACTGTTAATAAAGAGTATGAATGTGTTTGATTATGGGTAAATATTGACCTTGCTTTCTAAATATGTTGTCGTGTGTGAACAGACATCATGAAAAGGTCATGGGCAGACTCCAGCAGCGCCCAGCCTCTGAACTCTCATCGAGTTACAGAATCAAGTGTCAAACCAAAAACATCCAACCCCCTTGATTGACAGTTGGTGTTTGGTGACAGTTTATCTGTTTCACCATAGTACTCTTTATGGGCAATATGGGAAAAAAAATTAAATTCAGAAATTCCTATGAAAATGTATTTCAGACCTGATCAAGTTTGGGAATATCTGGAAATAGTAACAATTAGTAACAAAATTTATTTTAAATAGTGTGTTTTGAACATTTTCTTTGTTATCTACCGATTTGTTTTAAATAAGGGTGAAAAAAAGCTATTTTATTGGGCCATATCACCTAGCTCTACAATATACAAACAAGGGTAAAGTTGAACAGCAATTGGGATTTTCAGACATAATTTGAGGAAATTATTGTTCATTCAAATGTTTTCTTTCAAAATCTGGTTGTACTTCTTGGTTAAAAAATTATTCCTCCTCCTTCGAAGAAGTCTTTTGTCATTCAGGTTTTTCATATCTTCTTTTGTGTTAATATTACTTGTATTGGATCAATAAACCAATAATCAATAATTAATTTGGAGGATTTTGATGGTTTATTGCGGATATGTTGTTTACATGAGAAAATCTGTGTCATGAAAATTCCAATAAACAATCAGAACTTGAATTTAAATAAATTATTTACATTTGACTTATCCAAAAAGTCTGTTTTTTTTTTTTTGCGAATCAAAAAAATTTTAATCGTGCGATTTATTTTTAATTAATAGACAGTACTAATGTACATACATTATATATATAGCATTTACACAAAAAGTTTTCAGAATTTTACAGACTGACTGGTGCTTAATTTCATTCTCTTCAAAATAACTGACACTTTCTGTACAAAGACAAACCACAAGGCCAACCCTTCAGTAGCCAGCTGCAGGACCCTGAGAAGTACCTCAGCAGCCTGTTCTTACAACAGCTCTGTGCTTCTTAACTTTGGTTCGGTTCATTTGGTCCAAACCAGAGGCAACAACTGATCCATTGTAGCATTTCTCAATACACTGATAGCTAGTGGAAACAAACCCAAATGCATTTGTGCAACACATAAATCACTTATTGGACATCGGTTTTCCTAAACTGCTTTTTGATTTGTGGGAAAATACAGTGGAGCTCCCAAAACCAAACAGCAGGAGAATATCAAGAAAAAGTAATTGTCCAGACAGTCCAGTCTGTTGTGGTTTTTAACACTTCAGTCAATTTCACATACAAATATTCTAATTAGTTGTTTTCGATGAATTAAGAATGAATTAAGAAAATTTTAACGGTGTACCAGTTTGTTTTAGAGTGACTGGCAGATGGAGCCTGAGCTTGTATCTGCAGGTTTGAGAAGCACAGAGAGGAGACAGCCCTCGACAGGAGACTTGAAAAAACAGCTGCAATGCCTGTCAACAGGGAAAACAGTCAACACGCAAACATACACACACCCTTTGCACAAAGAACAACAGGGCAAAAAGACAGCAGCTGCTGCTCTCGGTCAGGTTACAGATTCACTTATTAAGGCCTAGAAGAAGCTAGAAGAAGTTAACTGGGAATTTGTGGTGTAAGTGGAATATATCGTTATTTCATTGTGAGTTTACGTGTGTTTTAGTTAAAGCAAGATCCACTAAACCTTTCCTTACCCTAATTGAAACTGATGAAAGCCTGATGCTCAAAATAACAAGGAAAAATAACCACTTATTATAAATGAAAAGGAAAAGCCTGTTTCCACAGAATATATTGTATTAAATTTAACTTGTCTCTATACTTTTCATATATCCTTGTTTTATAACATTTATACCAAACATCCTCCTCGGTTCAGTACGTGCTTGTGGTTTTTTGGATTCTCGTTTTGAATACTTCCTGTATGCATTAGAATTAGTATACGCATGTGAAAAGGCAGATGGCAGGGAAAGAAACGCATGTCCGCGAGCAAATATCCAATCAATGAGCTGCTCATTTGTGTAAATATCCAATCAGTGAGCGCTGAAGTTAACAGAGGGTGGGACTTCACTCAGCCAGAAAGGAATTTTCAGCGCCGCCAACTTTTTGGCTGACTTTGCTCACAAATACAACAAAGATGGAAAAAAACGGTAAACAAAAATGTCACCGTGTGGCAGAAATGTTTTTGAAAATTACAATTTACAAAAATTACAAAATTACAATTTGCTAAGCCACCAGAACAGAACCGAAGCGAAATCTGTGGTTAAAAACCGCACTGCATACCAAACCGTGAGCTTTGTGTACCGTTGCATCTCTATTAAATAAACCCTAAAAAAACATCAAGGCATCAAGTTTATTTCTGGTATTTATTGTAATAACACTATTAATCATAATATTAATTTCTTTTTAAATTGGAGCAACATTGTATAGTAAAAAACCTTAAAAGCACTTCAACAAAAAAATGTATATTAAAAATGTTTAAAGATTTTTTTTTTATTACTGGAAGCCCTTTTTTATATTATTTAGCCCTTTATGACCATGTGACCATTTGAATGGAAGTCATGTAAATTTTTTGGGCTTCAAAAGACATAGTGTCCATTAATTTGGAAGTTTGTCATCCAAACAACAGGAAGAATTTTTATCATGATTGTTTAAAGAATAAAGAGAATTTCTAATTAAAGTTAAAAATGTAATGTAAATATTATGTATAGTCACCTTCATAACTCTTGTAATGTTCGTTTAAAACCAAAAATATAAAAATACCTGTTAGAAACCTACACATTTTGTATAAAAATCAACGGCTGTTTTGGTTACACACCTTTACACTAACTGTAATCGTGCTGTCATTTATCATACCCTAAAAATAATACCCACACCTTCTTATTTAGTCTAAGAAGTTATTTCTTGAAAAATCTAAGAAAAATAAATAAATAAGAAAAGATTTTGATAACTCCGTGAATTATGGAATCTATGAAAGGCTCATTTCATATTTCAACTTCAAGCTGCAGTACCACAGTCATACGCAACTAATCCAAACTATTCTTATTTTGAAAAGGCAAATGAAACTAGCGGATACAAGACAGAAAATTACTTTCAAAGACCATTTCTGTTTAGGTTTTTTTATGCCATAATCTCCAAGAGGGTAACCTCTCAGACTCCCAAACTCGGCAGCCAATTTCCTCTCCAGACATTCATTCACTAGAAATCCTGACCATCGTGTTTGTGGTTTTCCAATGTGCCTAGAGCACACATGATGTATCCGTTCCAAAGCAAACAAGTTCACCTGATGCACAGCCATCAAACTAACCAATCAGCAAAGAAATAATGATGAAAACCTTTTTAAAATTTTACAAAGAGACAGATTTTTTTGAAGATACTTATCGGGGTTCTATAAAAAAAAAATCAGTGTTGAATTCCAACCACAGAATAAAACAATAGCGTAGTTTATTTATACTATGTTGCTTTAGTTTTTAAATTATTGCACCATAATTTAGCGACTGGTGATTACTGCAGAAATTATTACCTCATAATTACCTATGCGTTTCTTTGTACTCTTTGTTATAGTCTCTTTTTTAAAACAAAGTATTTGACATTATAACAAAACATTTTAAGACTATTTGTGTTCTGATTGTGAACTACAAGGTTGAGCAAGAAGTCAACAAATTATCTAATCATCTTAACTAAGTTTTTAATTATCACCTCTAATAAAAACTTGTATTTTTCATAATTTACATGTTGTAAAAGTGGCCAATCAACTCCATCTACATTAAGCACTTTCGTTGTGCAGTGAGAAATTAGCATGATTCAGTTTAAGTTTGAAAGGTTCTGAAGAGAACCACCGGAGGATCCAAAATTGAAGCCACCGATGAGAAAACCGTAGCCGAAGACCTCGGCATGGGGAATAGGCTGGTGCCTGGAATCTAGGGATTCCCGGAGCACGCAGCCCAGAGGTCAATGTTCATGGAGTGCAGAAACCCGTCTTCGTCCAGGCCGGGGAACTGGTACCTGGACACCAGAGCACTGCATAACCAAGGTAAGTCATCTTTCTGTTGTCGGCCGGTTATTCTGCTGCGTTTTAAAGCTCAGCGCAGGTGGAGTAAAAAAAAAGCGGGCACTTAAACTAATTTGAGCCCACTCTACTAACAAAAACGCTGGGAAACATTAATGACAGGAATTACACGCATAATTCCATTCTGTGAACCTTAGTTTGAAAATGGTTGCCTGGTAGTAATTTTTGATTTTTTTTCTGAATGTAAGGGATAGTGGACCTCAGTTGGACTGGTGGGACCTCTGGCAGTGGAAACAGTACATTATTTTAAAATCCCAAACGTGGACAGGTTTAATTGTGATAAACAAATGCCAGCATGTTCAGTAGGTTTACAGATTTTAAGATATTTGGGTGGGATTGACTTTATTTGTATAGTGTGGATTACACAAATTTTCATTGGTGGAGAGCTTGTCAACATTTAAACCCCTTATTACAATGGTAGGGGAAACAATGAGTGAATTTTTTAAATTCTTGGACTCAGCTAGATTCCTGTCCCCCAGAGGAGTGTTCCAGGAGTTGGACCACACATTTTTCACCAGGAGTTGATGACAAGGGTACATGGATCCAGTACGGCAGGAGCATGGCGGATGTACAAGCACAGGAGACATCTCACACCTCTGGTCCGGAAACCCACATGCGGCTGGACAAATGGAGTGAAGACACCCCGGGGTACCCCTGTGCACTTCCCGGAGTAGCACTGCTCTACACCAGCTCCAAGAAGCCGTGACTAATTACTTATTATAGCGCCATATTTCAATTAAAAGCCCTGTGTGGCCTTGAACAGTGCACATGTGTCCGTGTCTCTCTTGCCACCTGCTACATTAGTAAATATCTACATACCTTTTACTTCTAAAGGAGCCCAGAAGATAGCCCTCTGCCTGAAAATATGACTGACAATTCTTCAGCTTGGCAAAGTAAACAAATCACATAAGGAAAAAATTGTTACACATCCCCAAGTTCAGACTAGAATGACAGAAACCAGATGATAAACAGGAAATTGTTGAAAGTGACTATACTGAAGTCTTGATCTACAGACACAGCAGACCTGTCCTTTTAAGTCTAAGGTTCTGAGGCACAAAGAAACAGAAAAAAAGGTAAATCCAGAAACCTGGCACAGAAGGGAGACCAAACTACTTGTGTTGGTCAGCAAACTATCGTTCCTCACAGTGTGTACCAGCCTGGAGCACAAAGAGCACACTGGACTATTTAAAGCATAGAGCTCACTCCTCACTCAACACGCTTGTCAGGTTTCGCAAAACTTCCCGGTGCTTGGTTCAAAGAAATTGCAAAAGTCATAAATATGATTTAAACTCAAATGCCACTTTTCCATCAAAACAACAGAAGTCGAAAAGGTAGACCACACTGCTCCTGTGTGTGATCTGAAAGCTCACACACACTGGTTAATGTTTATCGGTATATGTATATGCAAATCAGATCTAAGTGATCAAATCACGTTCGTGTGTATAAACACTTGCACAGAAAACGTAACGCGTCAATTGTTTCCTAATAGGGAGAAAATTAGGATTTCTTTAGCATTAGATTTCTTTAAATCTAAAGCATCTCAAAGTTCTACAAACATAAAAATTTCAAATCAAGATTTAACTATTTTAAGATTTATTTAACAAAAAAAGTTAAATACATGTGTTAACTCCATGGTGGGTTTCTTTTTTACACAAAATGCCATAAATCCAAGGCATCAGTGTAATTTTCAAGTATAGATCGGTTAAACGGTGTCAGAACCCACACGCAGATATTGGACTCACTGCTTCGAAGCGTGGAGTTATCCGCAGTCAATTGAGCCGCATCCTGCAGTCTCTCCTTTGGCCCCCTGGCGAATTTTGGATGTCTCCGCTTGAGTTTATTGACTGTGATTGGCTGGAAAATGGCTTGATTCTGTTCAGATTTTGTAGAACAATTTTTGGGAAACTTGATTATGAGCTTTTAAAATGTGAAAAAAATTGACTCGTTTTTTTGGTCCACCTTTGTTGACCAAATACGGCCCACTCATTGGTCACATACGTGTTTCCTCGATTGGCTAGTATGAACATTCTGCATTTGCTCAAAAACCATGTTTTTTGTTGTCTTCATTTGTGCTTGTTCGGATCAAAGTTCGATCATGTTGGTCTCACATACCGAGACCATCTCATCAAGCAGGTCTCGACCCCTTTTTTATATACAATTTTGTCCGATTTTTAGTTCCAATGTTGGTTTACCACCTGAGAGTGAAAATGAGCTCTAGTTCAAAATGAATTGAACTAAACAGGTCAGGTGTGAAAGGTCCCTTAAGCTGCCGATGACTCAGAATCGAGCAATGTGAAAAGTGTTCTGATTGGAAATTAACTTCTGTGATTACCTGCAGCCAATGGGAGAGCAACATCTAGGGCAATTGGGAAGTTGGGGAAGAGCTACAAAAGTACAGGCAGCAATATTAACAATGGTTTTGGTACAAAAAGTGCTTCTCTATTTGCAAAATTCTTGGCACAAGTGACCTTGTGTTGTTTTTGAATCGAGATGTAGTTTGTGGATATGGGACAACATTTCTGTAAACATTTGATCCTTAGCATCATGCAGTGTTAAATATCTATGCTTGCACTATTCACAATGAACGTAGTTTTTCATATGATCAAATTGAGCATAGATTTAACACATTTATCCAAAGCGACTCTAAGTTCTAGGAATGAAGAGTTTTGGCCAGTTTTGCTTTACCTGGGGAACCCTGACTGACCCACAAGAAAATATTTTTGCAACTTCGTTTCATATTTTTTTTTTTACTTGAGGGGATGATTTCACCCCTATTATTCAAATTTACAGGGAAACTTAGTAAATTTTAGGGAAAGTTGGGGTAACTTAACCGACAACCAATTGGGCACAGAGAGTGTTTTTTTTGTTCTTTGTTGGGGGAAAAGGATTATAGTTCAGCCCAGCTTCAACTCATTTTATGATTCACTACCTAATAGGGATCATTTATGTGACAGAAAAGCTCATCCTCTACAGGAAACTTCTGGAGCATTTATATAGCCTGCCAGAAATTGTTAAGACGAAATTCCCCCCTGGTTGCTCACTATAATCTACCATAACCTGAAAAACCTGTTAAATCCATGCACTGTGCAACGTTCAGACTGTTGTGTTCTCTCTCAAAAGAAATAGTGCTTCTGTTAAACCGGACATCGAAAAAATTCAGCGGATGCTTGAGAATCATGTAAATAACGAATGAATATTTAATACATTCAGTGTATGCTTTTATACTTCCAGAGTGAGGCAGAAGATATTCTTTTTCCCTGGGTTTTACGAGTTTTCTTACAGGATTAATCTCATTAACCCAAGACATGGCCCCAGCTGCCTGAACTTTTACACAAGCGTTCATTGATGGAGATGTGACAAACATCTAGTTTATTCCAGAACAAATAAAGGTTATACTTTTAAATATGTCAAAATTATAAATTATATATTGTATGAAAAATACAATATAATTTAATATGTATAACAATTATATGTGAGGTTAGAAATACTTAATGTTTATGGAATTGTCCATTTACAATCTAAACTGTATATTTAGGCAAAAAAGTGCAATCCCACAAAACAATTTGCCATTAAATGTTATAAGTATTGGGATACATGGAGTAGCATACACTTATACAATGTAGTCGTATTTTAACCATATTTTGACATTTTACTGTTGCTTTTCGTGTAATAACAATTTTTGTGTTTTTATTTTACAAGGACACCAAATGTGCTATAAGGACATCAAACTAAAGCATCATAACTCTGACCCATATAAGAATTTAAATCAAGTGCATAATAATATGCACAAAAAACTAAAAAGAATCTGAGTTTTGATTTAAATTGTATGGAAGTTCTGAAAAAATCTTGAGAATATATTGTCTAATTAAATATTCATAATTATTACATTGACCACTGTAGGCTTGCATCTCCCAGAGAGTATAGTGTGTAATATTAAAATGCCAGAAAAGATAAGAGTGTACAGTTTCCATGTGTAAACACACGTGTGTGAATGTGTAATGCAGCATCACTGAAGCAGCTCCTCAAAAATGCCAGAAATGAGAAAGATGCAAAAACTGCAGCTCGAGAACTGAGAGCGAGAGACTGTGTCAAACAAAGGAGCGATAAAAGAGTTTTGCTCTTACCTTAATCTTAAACCTCCGCTCTGCCAGGCGCTAAAAGTGGATTTTGCCCTTTATCTCATGAGCTCGCTTACAAATGCAAACCACGCTGGTGTTTTTGAAGAGATATTTCTCCTGGTTTGACAGTAAAGCTGGAATGTGAAGTATGACTTCGGTATGAAATCACGGCGAACTCGAGCGGAGCGCAGGAGGAGGAGCCACAAACTTGAGGGAGGAAAACCACGCCCTCCAAACTTTGATGGCCAATCACAGACGCGCTCAATAACAAATTCTGGCTTTTATAAAAGGCAGGCTATATAACAGGCCATTACAATTTGTCTTTAAAAATAATCTTGACAATAAAAGTAGTTTAAAGTAAAATAATAAAAAATAATCTAAATTTGACAACATAATTTTTTTTACCTGCACAATTATTCATATGAGGTTAACCAATAACTCAACAGATTAATTAACATAAATAAAAAAAAAAAAGGTAATATTTTTTATACATTTTTGAGCATACATAAAATACATACTTTTATTTTTTTTAAGTACAGATCTTAAAATACCGTAAGGGTGGATGTCTTTGTCACACTGTAATTGGTGACCGCAGTGACATCATCCAGACATTACGTCTTAAATGTGTTATAATTGTGTTCAGCAATAATTATTTCCTTTAATGACCTTATATACCAAGCAATTATGTGGCTGTCATGACTTCTACTGTTCACAATTCCTGGGTTAACTGATCACAACTGACGATGAGTGATTTGCTTTGTTTGCTGTGATCCTGCTTCTGTCCAAAAAGGCTGTACAACCAATTTCTTGTTGAGCATCTTTGATAAGACAGCATCCCAAACTTCACGGGCCATTGTATTGGTGTCAGAAGTGGGATGGGCTTAGCAATAAAATTAGTAAAAGAGCAACAGCTTGAGCATCAGCAGGAGACTGAACTACAGTGTTGGAGCTAGCCAGGAGTAGGCCAAGGGTGAGAGAAAAGCTCCCTAAAGTGTTAGCAGTCCTGCCCATTGATAGAGCAAAGGGTTACAGCCATGCCGTTTAGCAGAAACAGCGGAAGCAAGTGCTGGGATGGAGGCGTCGGGACCGTGGTGATGGGGTCCACTTTGTCCATGTTGCATGTCACGTTACCATTCAATGACGGCCAGACCTATTTTGGTCTTGAAGTTCTCACAGCCACCATGAGTCCTCAGCAATTCAAAGGAACATGGTGTGATGGGTTCCACCCTGTTGAGATTCCAACTCAAGTTACCTCCCATCCTGGTCTTGGATTTCTTGTAGCCAACACAAGCCTCCACTTCCTAGTGCTGATACAGGAGGATCAACCAATTCACGGTCAAGAATCTTTGTTAAGACAGCTTCCAAAACTTCACGGGTCTTTGTATTGGTGTCAGAAGTGGGAGTGGAAGATAATTTCTTAAAGAACAATAGCTTGAGCATCTACAGGACAACAGTGGAGGAATGAGCTTGCCAGGAGCAGAGCGAGAGGCCATCCCCCAGAAGTATCAGTGGTCCTGCCCACTGATTAAGGAGGTGGCAAGCATGGGCGCGAGGGTTGTAGCCATGCCGTCAATCTTGGGAATCGGAAGCAAGTGCTGGGAAGGTGTGATGGTCTCACACAGTCCTTATCGGATGCCAACTTTATCCAACAACAGCAGATCTATTGTGGTCTTGGAGTTCTAGCAGCCACCACGAGTCGTCGGCCGTTTAAAGAAACAGCCCAATTTCTAGAGCTGATCCAGGAGGAAGTGAGCTGTTAAGATCCCAAGTATCCCAAACTGATATCACAGGTCATTACAATACAAGGGGTTTATACAAGTTTAACTTTCCTGTCGATTGCACCTCTCACTTCTTACTTTAGTGTTCCAGGACAAAATTGACCAACCTGTTTGAACTGCTCTTAAATTGGCACAGAAACCATTTGTCATCACCAAATTTTAACATGAATTTATAGAATTAGACATGAAATACCTATAAAGGCACAAAGGTCCAAGAGTCCCGAAACACATGATCCCCCTCCAGGTTTGTCAGTTCCATTGATGGACTCTGAAGAGTTGGCAAAAGGCAACCTAACCTTTCATGTTCAAGGTGTGTATCCTGTGGACCAGCACTAGCAGAAACCTTTGGCCCTTAGCAAACAACTGGGCAAATAACTTCAGACATACAGATAATCGAAAAGAAACACATAACAACCAAATACAATTTATTGGTTCCATATGTCCATAAAGATTTCTAAAAAGCTTCTCACTACACCATAACTACATCTGATATTGACGGAGGATTAATTGACACAGAAACTTGTTTTTTCCCTCCACTCATGTAATGGACATATTGGAAAAAGCCCACTTGCCCTTAATATTGTCTTTTCCATTTTAGAGATGTTTAGAGGATGACCTCACATATTCTGACAGACAAGAATGGAAGAATCTGATGATGTAAAGGGTCTGTATAACCTGAAAAAGCGCCACCCCAAGTTCATCATTTTTTTTATCAATCAAAAATGTTCAATGACACAAACATTTTTTGAAAAGTATAAAACAATATAAACATTAAAAAATATCAAATGAGCTTTAAGTTAAAACCTGACATACTTTCAACTTTGGTTTTGAGGTTTAATATCTGTTTTAAGTCTTAATTGGCTGTTTTAAAGTCTAACCATTTCAACCCTCGGTAGAAGGGAACGAAAAAGTATCTAAACTATATTTTCCAAATGAACCATATACCAACTCACAACCCATTGAAAATAATTAAAGTGAATCAACAACAAAAGCTGCATTTTCCAGGATATCTATAAAAGAAATTCTGGATTCTCTTGATTGTAATTTTGTCATAAATCATGGATAATCACCTCTTTTCTTAAAAGTAAATAAAATATACATATAGCTTAACTCTTTAAGCATATTTCATGGGGAGTTGTGTATAAAGAGTTTTTTGTGCACTCCAAACAACTAAACCACACTGGACGAGTTTTGTTAATGAAGGAACTGTTTTTACCAATGCTTTAAATAAACATACTACAAATACTGAAACTACACTGGCTTACAAAATCATGTGTTTCAGTTTTATCGTCCAACCTGATACACATATATTGATGGTATTTCAAACAGAAAAAAATATGCTCATCCAAAACTATAATTTATTCAAAATAAATAATAAAACACTTGTTTTAGCCATTCTACATCCATTAAATGAATGTCTTCAGGCACAGAGAACAAAACGTGTTCAGAGTCATAACAAATGAGTTTGCAAAGATTTATATTTGCGTGTTTATTCACAGGCCAGTTTGCCATCGAAGCTGGAGAGAGCAATAGCAAAAGCTTGCACTGCACACATAGGGTAATTGTAGTCCAGGGTGAACGCATCATCCGCCACCCTTCCAAACTGCATCACAATGTAACTATCTGTGCATAAAAGACAAATGAAAACAGTTAAAGGTACAATATGCTTAAGAATACTTTATTCAGTAGAATCCACTGTGTTTTTACATTAGTTTACAGACATTCGTTTCAGGTTTAAATGTGTATTTCCCAGCTAGCATCATGCTAATACCTTGTTGAAATAGTAGAAAAAAGTCTAAATGTCTTGCAAATCGCTCAAATGTTTTGTCCAGAATTGTTTTCATTCTACATTTTACCTGAGTTCTGCATGTGTCACTATTATTCCTGTTTCATTTCCAAATTTTTTTTAGGGCTATAATCTCAACACTCAAAACTGACGAGAGCTACTGGTGAACACTGGAGTGGTGTTTCTGTTTTTGCAGCTTGGATTCAAACAAGTTACTGAATACTGAAATGACAAGAAATTGTAATCAATATACAAATGGAAAAGTAGTAGACTTACAAACAAAAGCAAGTAGAAGTATAGGAGTTCATTTTTTGGCCATTCCAACATCAATTACTCTTATCCAGTGTTCTTGACTGTCAAATTAACTCATCCACACCACTCCCCAAGAACCTATCTTCATTTTGATACCAAGATTTGCAGTTTAGACCTTGTAAAAGCTGAGAAATGCCTTAAAAAGTAAAAGTATAGGATTTTCGAAAAATAGGCCTCAAGGCTTAAGAGGTTAAGACTTCACTAAATGCAAGTTTCCGATATGACACACATTGCAGTCCAAATTGGTACATTATAAACTTGTAGGAGCCATAACAAGGTTGTGCAAAAAGTTGTTTTATATGTCAACTGTGTAATGCGTCAAATCAACAAAGGACACTTCCATCTTGCATTTGCCTGAAAAATTAAGGAAGGTCTAAGATAAATATGGATGAAGCCTTATAAACAGCCAATAATGACAGACTTATTGAAACAATTGACGTTATTGTAGCAGTAAGGGTATGACATGAAATTGTTCAGTATTTAAGAATTAAAGGCTGTAGACGGAAAGGTGACTCACTGTCTTTACTGTGAACAATCTGGAAGTTCTTGACCGAGGCCTGTGTGACCCGACCAGCGAAATTGAGGACATAAGAAGCAGAGTCATCGTTCCAGACAGGAGTTTTGTTGTGGAGCTCAATCAGGTTGTCCATCTGTCTGTTCTGGTAGCGCGTGATTATACTATCGTCGTCCTAAATGAACAACAGGACGTGTTATTATTACATAGAGTACAGATCACGGTTGAATGACTGCATGCTCATTGGAAACTGAGACTATTGTAAAAAAAAAAATCTAGAGCTTTGTTTTGTGAAGGGGTCAAATGTCAAAATGTAAGATATTTGTCTGCAAAAAAAAAAAAAAAAAAATCAGCAGGTGGTCAAATATTTGAAGTGTCACTACATTAACAGACTTACTGCTTTTTTAATGGAATTATTGTGATTTCTGTGCCCATGGTTAACCCTTAAAAGGTTGAGGCCTTTTTGAGTGTTTTTTTTTTCACTACTTTACAATTTGCTCTAATAAAATATCTTTAAAACGTATTACAGATATTATTAAAGAACTTATTCAAGAATGAAATAATAATTTTTTACAAATTTTTGTTATTACATTACACAATAATTCCACAACAATCTTAAAATTGAAAAAAAAAACAATTCAGAGTATTACATTTTGTCATTTGTTTTACTACAAAAAACAAAACTATTTTAATGTTTGATAACAAAACCAAAGTTTTGAGACAAACTAAAAGTTTGTAAATCCCCCATAAAAAAGACAAAGAGCAGAAAAACTAAAAAACTGTTTAAAAAAACAGGCGAACCTCTCCTAAACCGTATACACTGTAGCACTTTTTGTTCCATTGTGCTTTTTTAGTATCAGAACCTTGAAAAACACAAGCCATGTAACAGGTATTCTAAGGGCTATCCCTTCTTTTCACTACCAAAATCCACTTGTGACACTGGTTTGGGGTTTGTAAACCAAAACAGCACATAATCATGCATTTTAATTTAAATTACCTTGCAAATTGTGAGTCATAACATTGTAATGTTCATTTAAATCCAAAAATATCAGAACTAATAACTTTTTTTTGGTGGGTTTGCTGGTGTCTATCTCCAGCTCACATCGGGCGGGATCGCAGGGCAGGGCAACACACACTCACTCACATATTCACACCAAAGGTGAATTTAGATGATTTAATTAGCATAAATGCATGTTTTTTGGATCGTGAGAGGAAACCCTGAGGTAACCCATGCAAGCACGAAGAGAACATCCAAAATCCTTCCAGGATGGTCACCGGTGAATCTCGAACCCAGAACCTTCTAACTGAAACTTAAACATTAACAAATCAAAATTAAACAATATCTGGGATGCGTCATTCATACTAATTAAAAACAGACGGTAAACAGGACTTCAGGGTTTGTGAGACTTCAATAACAGGGTTAATATGGTTTTGGTTTTACATGGTGTAGCTTGTTTTTTAAGGTTCCATGTTGGATCCTTAAGGTTCCATGTCTCACAAATATTGGTGCATACTCACATTTCTTGAACGCATTGGCACTCGCTCGTTGTTGTCATCCATGCCCGGGATGATCACACACATTTTTCTGGGCCCCTTAAACCCCAACACGTTTGTCTCCTGCATCGAAATACAGATGTATACTTTTAAATGTCCACTGCACTTTACTCTAAAATGACACAATGTAGTTAGTGAAATTCACGTTGAAATGAAATGAATCAGCACCAACCAACTTTTACATACGTAAATGATAGCCCCTAGTTCTTGTCGGGCATTAGACATGTCTTTAAGGGCACGATCGGGATTGAGTCCATTATCAAACACTGTGAACTTGGTCCCCATGAGATTGGACCTAGAAAGGAAAAAGATTAGAAGAAATTCTGCGTAACAATTTGATGTTGGTTTTAGGTACTGGAATGTAAAATACCTCAGTTTTCCGATAAAGTTATCACCACCTCGTGACAGATCCGTGGCATCAATTGAGATCAAATAATTTGATGTTGCACTCTTTTTTCTTTTTCGTCCAGCCAATAGAAAAACCTAAATATTGGAGTTTCATTGATTGCATTTCAAGAAATTACTGGTGCTGAATAAGTAGTTACGCAAAGTCTTTAACAAGAGAAGTTGGCAGAATGTTCTATTTCATTCATAGGGCTTTCACCTTCTTCTCATTGTCTAGATGAAGGTAGTAAGTTGGGTAGAACCCTCTGTCCATGCCTCGCTTGTCTCGCGTCACCTTACACTTTATAGTAGTTCCCTGAGGTGCTGGCTGAAGAACAAATTCCTCCAGATCCTCAAACTCAACCTCGGGGGACGGAGGCCTTTCTTCCTGTAACACCGCCTGATTACAAATAAACAAGAGACATGGTTTACTGTACATCCTAACTATGACAATCCACCATAAGGAATTTGAGTAAACCACACTCTACTGTGCACAAGTTTTAGCCATATATGAAACATAAACAAAAAGTGCTTTCAGATCTATGATGAAATAAAAAAAAAATCTATATTTGTATGATGAACGATACTGGGTAAAAAAAACAATACAGCCAAACTCTAGTACAAAGGTGAAGTTGAAAGGTGTCAGCAACAAGACACAAGTTAGTTATTCTGCAACAACAAGGTCTCTCCCAAAACAAAGATTTCAAAGAAAACTGGGGTTTCAAGATGTGGCATTCAAGCTTTTTTAATGAAGTACCAATGAACCGGAAACATTGAGGATCACAGACATCACAGTGGGCAGCCAAAGAAGCTTATGCAGAAGATGAAAGACAGATCAAGCTAAATGTTGTTCAAAGCTACAACTTGTTGTGCAGTGAATTCAGCTCAAAACGAGAAGAAACCCAGGTACTTCTACTGTCTAGAGAAGACTAGGCTATCTACTGTCTAGAGAGGTGTCCAGAAGTGCTCTTTTGCTGAGAGGAGCTGCGAAAAACCAATGTACCACTGACATCGGAACATGGCCAAGAGATTCAACGTGCACAAAAACAAAGAAAGTGGGGTGCAGAAAAATGGCAGCAGGTGCTCTGGACTGTATGAGATCAAAATGTATTTACTACATGTGAATCAAATAATACATCACAAGATACATTACATTTTAGACTATTCAGAGATTATTCTTAATTAAACGAAAAATACTGCAGTCGAATTAGTCACCTCTCACAAAGCTTGATGGTAAAATGTGACACAATACAGCTGTGTTGCATGATAAGATCATATATTTACACCCAGATATTTATAACTGTTATTTCTGTGTTATTTTACATTTAAACAACAGAAAGTTTTAAAAAAATTCTGTTTTATAATTATGAATGAATGTTTATGATTGAGTGTTAATGCTATAGGGGAATAATAGCACTGTTCAGATGGTCACTTACAATCTTTTAGTAAGAACAAATCCTTTAGTTAGGAACTAATTTTTAGTTAAATACAGGCATGCATAATTAAAAACCCTAAAAGTTACCCCTAAGCAAATAAAAACATCAGACACCTGCAGCCTTCTGTAGATTCAGTAGTTCTAGCACATGAATCTCCTTTATTTTATTCAATTCCAGTGGATTTGTCAAAAACCATAATTATTTAACTTTAAATACTACATCAATTCAGAGAGGTCCTACCTTTTTACTTTTCTTCCCTTTGCCTTTCTTCTTTTTGGAGTCTTCTGTATCCTCGTTCCTATCCTTATATTTATCTAAGACAAATGTGCATCCAACTTTGATATAATGTGTTCTAATGTAAATGAAAACAGCACAAAGGCCTCTACACACCGGTCCGAATTGAGCTTTGTACGAATCTTCTGATGGCTTTTCAGTAGGGTTGAGGAAATATTGATGCAATGACGCTCCCTGCCTGAAGATGGCGTTTGTTGTACAACCTATGCACTCTGCACCATTTTTGTAATCTTTATGGCATTTTTCAATCAGCCACCAACAGTAAAAACTGCTCGAAATCCATAATTTTTTCGATGTGTTCTTTGATTTTTTCTCTGTCTTCTTCATTATTAAAATGTAGGAAGTGCGCCACCGAGTGGCTCTTTTACCTCCTACTCATCTCATCAAAAACCCTAGCCTTCATTGGTCGGTCTCCTTGTGAAAAACCTATCCGATATGGCAGAGCCAAAATATTTTGCGCTGGCAGCACTCTTTCGGTCAGATGTGTGAGCTCCTGTTGGCACCCGTGGTTTCTGATCAAGGCCTGTTCCTGCACGAAACTTCGGATCGAATTTTCTGGTCGGGGTGTAGAGGCCTTAACAGTCTTATATGAAGAGAGTGTACATGTACTTTTTTTCTTGTCGTCTTTCTCTTTCCCTCTCTTCTCCTTTTTCTTGTCTTTTTCTCCTCCAGCCAGAAACATGGAGCCGGAGTTTGCAGTTTTCATTTTGTTCTTGCTTGGTTTACTCTCTGCCTCACTCTCATCACTCTCAGACTTGGAGATTGGGGCTGAAAATACATTTGACAACACTGTTCTCAGTTCAACTGTGTGTAAAATGGCAAAATTGGTGATGATAAATGATATTAACCCATGTCATGCTATAAAGTTTTAGTTCTTATTGAAATTTACACCATTTTGAATGATCAGTCCCATTTAACAATCTGACATCATATAATACAGTTTATATATAATGCATAAAATATTTAAAGAGAAGAGTTTTTCCATGTCACTATTCCACAAAGTTGTGAGCAGAAAGTCAGAATCTCTTGGTTTGCTAAGGTCACCAAGAAGCCTAGCTAATGGAAAACAACCCCACACCATAATCTCCTATTAATCTAAATTTAATCCTCTGAACATTCTACAGTTGAACCAATGCAGTAAGACTTGCTCTAGGTTTCTGGAATCCATAACATTGTCATATGGTGTATGTGTAATTTGGTAAAATGGCAGAGAATCCTTTTCCACTGCTTTAAAGTCCAGTGGCAGAATCGCTTCCGAAGAGTTGTTGACTTCAGCAGTTGTTGACCAGACTCTATCAAGTTCTGTCCTTCACAGTTTTGTCAAATATATAGTAGAGAGGACATTTCAAAATTGAAATAGGTGGTCCATTATCTCATAGAAACTGTTGACTATTTTATACACATACGACTATCAAAGAACGCATGAATATTTGGCGTCATTTCCAGTCAAACAATGTCATTATAATGGAAGTCAATGGGGTACGAACAAATGAGGGAGAAAAAAATATGTAAAATCTGGTGCTACACAAAAACTAAAAATCCACCAACGGAGGAAGTTGTTGCTAATGTTTCAAAAGACTGATAAAAGATAAAAAATAATTCATTTGGGGTTTTTTTTAAAACAATGACCAAGATCTTAATAAAACAAGATCTTGTAAGATCTTGACAAATAAAGGGTGAAAATCCTGGATTTAAATTGAAAACTTTTTTTTGTCAAAAGATTTATAGAAAAAAAAAAGAAAAAAAAATATCTGATAGATTTTTACATCCTTTTAATTTAGTGTCATGGAATAGTAAAAATTTGTCAAAAGGGCATTTTTGAGACTGCACATCATAATTTCATAAGTACATAATATAGAGGCTTTCTGCAAGGAATATTTGGATATAAAGTGATTGGAAAAAAAACAAATCTGATTATGAGAAGAATTAAAGGTGCACTTTATCAAGAGTTTAAATAGAAAGACACACATTCTTAGCTTTAAGAAAGTCACTGTTTTCATCTATTTGAAAAACAAGAACTTGCCTTTCTTTTTCACAATAAAGTCTGGTTTATCTCCATTTATCTGAAACAAGGACACAGACTCCTTAGAAGGTTTTGCTGTTTTTCCTTTCCCCACAGATTCCTCTTTAGTCTCTGCAGAAAGAGCAAGATACATTTAACAATGAAATAATGTTCTGCACCCATCTATTTATGTTATTAAAGTACTTCCACCTGTTAATGGACACCAGATGCCCATTCCTCTGGGTATTTTAGGTATTTTTCACAGATATATTAAATGTGATGATTAAACGATGACTGCTATGTTTGTCTTTACACTGAACAATATCACTGAAGATCCGACTAGAGGATAAAGATGACCCGTGACATCACAAGTGACATCACAAACATAATCTAAATGGTCTACTTTTTAATAACACTTAATGTTTGGGTGATACATAAATATAAAAAAAAACCCTGGAAGTATTTCGATCATTATAGGGTGGTTATGGACCAGTCTCGTATACCACAGTTATTTCCCCACATTTCATACGAGTCCTTGAGGTTATAATAAAAGAGGCTGACAAAGCCATAAGAATCTAGAAAACCCTAGCAACCCATTGACTTGTACCCCCTAAAAGTCACCACCTGGATGAAACTAATAGGCATGAGCCTCCTAATGGATAACTTCAGACATGGGCAACAAGTTATTTAATGATTCAATGAGTTGCATCACATCTCTTGGTCATGAAAAAGGTTGTTCGTCTGTTTGAAAAGCAGAGAAAACAGCTAAGGAGATTGCAGAAACTTCAAAAATAAATATCATTTGGTGAAGTGAAACCTAAACTTAAAAGACTGGCACTGAAAAGCTGTTTATTCTTAAGAAAACCACTAATCAATGAGTCTAACTAGAAAAGAAAGCTTCAGTATGCTGGGAGCACAAAGATTGGGCTCTGGGGAATGGGAGGTCATGTGATCTGATGAATTCAGATTTACACTGTTTCACAGTGATGGGCACATCCAAAAAGAAGAGAGGCAGATGTAGTGATGCACCCAAATGCCTGCTCTACAAGCCTGTGGGGGCAGTTGCAGTAGTTGGTCAGGTCTAGGTTCAGCAACAGTATGTAAGTTTTAATTTAGTGGATTTTATGCATAAAAAAACATTTTTTTATGTCATTTTTCATATTAAATTACTCAATTAACTAAAACTACATAATTTGTGAAGTTAAAAACATTAATTTGGGGCTGTCTTGGCTAAAATTTGCAAGTTTTTGAACAGAAGTTGGGCATAATATATTGTGTTTATGCCCCACTACATTATATTTATACTGTGTGTGTCTTGATTTTGGTCATTATGGAGCAGAATGAATTAATCAACCATTTAATGGTCAAAAAGAAAATTGGGCACTTTGCAGACGGTCCCTATGCAATCCTTTCTCAGTTTGATGTTCACTACGAAACACAGATTAAAAAGAAGTGTCTTTCTTTCTATTGAGAGCACTTGGGTCTCAGGTTATTGAGCAGAGAAAACCAACTTTGTGAGTCTGCAGCAAACTTTACTGAAACTCTGCTGTGGTCACTCAGGTCATCTGCCAACTCTGAAACTTTAACCTGTTTGGGTTACTCTCTTTTGGGTTACTCTCTCTTTTGCGTTTTACTAGAATGCTAACGCTAGCTAGCATATTGTTTCTGTCTGCTTCTTGAATGCTGCCCAAATCTTTTCTCTTCAGAAAGCAATCCATTTTCCAGGGGACTAACTGTCAACAGATCTAACTGAACTAACTTAAATCCGATGTTGTGACTCGATTGGTTTATTGACATTTCAGTGTTTTTGATCCTGTGTAATAATTGAATATAACTTCATTATTTTAAAATGATTAGTCAGTAAAAAAAGTTGCCCATGGCCCACTGGTTGAGAGTAACTGTACAAAATGGTTATTTTGTCAATGGATTTTTAAAAAAGAAGATGCAATGACTCATCTGGCTCAAATTGTGACAGAGAGGTTCAGGTACCATTGATTGTCACACATGGACTGCACCCCCCAAAGTCCCCCCACTCCAATAGTCCAGACATTAACCCCATCGAGGACCTTTGAGTGCGCTGGAAAAGATCTTGGTGAAAAATGAACGATGAGGGGAAATAAATTGCAACACTGCAGAAGCTTATCGAAACATTGCCGCAGCGAATCTGTGCTATAATCAAAGATCAACAACGGTCCAACAAACACTAGATTTTATTAATGGCAACATTTTTTTTTTGCTCAGCCAGCGCATGAGGCCTGGATTTCATAGCATTCTGCAATGGGCTCAATCAACCTAGAAAAAAAAGCAAAAAGTCAACCACAAATGATCTTGACACTTCCTAGCCACGCCCTCAAAGCTATTTTCAACCAATGTTAACCAGCTTTTCCTGACATTATTGTGGACTTATTTAGCAGCTGGCCATTGTTATCCATGAACTTGTTTTTCCACTTCTGACAAAGACTTAGACACAGAGCTCAACATCTGTCTTTTAAAAACACAAACCTAGGCCTTTTAAAAAGTCAAGCAAACGATCCTCTAAAAGCTGATCAAAAACAAGGGTTCATTTCACTTGAAAGTGGCCAGGCTGAGCTGGGAGATAAGTGGGCGTCTGCTGCAGGGTATTGTTTAGGCTAATCTTCTTAGCTCACGAGATCCAGCGCTAATCCTCTTCCTGAGTAGCAAACCCCCATGCTTGTGTACGTAACCACATTAAGTGTTACACATGAACACACACTAAAGCCATTGTGTAAATCCTCTTTCTTAAATGTACAATATGTAATGGTTTTTGTACCACTCAATGTTTGAAATCTCCAGAACTTGAGTATTTCCATTATTCGAGCATTTTCAAATTAGTTCAAATAAAATAATCCAAGCTAGTTTTATGACATGAAGTTACCAGTCATTGGCTAATGAGACATGCACAGTTGTGTAAGGCCCACCTAGGGTCACGTAAACAATAATCCCTTTTATTTTGAAACGCAACCTCTACAGGCAGAAAAATAATTCAATCACAGTGCTTGAGCACCTCCAGAGCCATCAGTATTCAATGTCCAGTTTGTTGCAATAGCCTCTACGGGCAATCCTTATGTAGGAGATGTATTCAAGTGAGAATTGTTAAAATTACTGAACAATACTGGTTATTTAATGAATCATCGTAATGAATCGTGAGCACCAGGTGGCGCTGTGAATTTGCCTTTTCGGTCATTGTGTACGCTGTAGATGTGTTCAGACATGGACTGGTTAAAATTGTAAATTAGGGGACATTACATGGCCGAGTTATAACAACTTCCTGTTTATACCGGAATGTCAAGTTTCGATAATCCCTTATGCCTTCAGATAAGACTGATGAAGTTTGGAGGTGAACAGAGGAGTTTGTTAAAGAACAGCATGTGCAAAAGTACCCGTTTTATAGGG
>SRMA01026572.1:435662-614363 GCA_007224835.1 Danionella cerebrum
GAAATTATAAAAGTTCAGAAAAGTATCTTGGTACCTTATATATGTGTGTCAAATTTAGGTTGCCTACAACAAACACTCCATTTTCGAACCACAATCAGATTTTTTTAATTTTCACTAGTTTTGCCTGGTTTTCAAACACATTTAAACCCTCAAAAATGAAAAAAGCTGCAAACAATATTCTGAGCAATTACAATAGGGTTCTACACACGTTCGGGGCTCGAGCACTAATAAATAGACTTCCTTTATGACTTGGGTCTCAAATTCGGTTCGTGGAGGGCTGCAGCCCTGCACCGTTTTGTTCCAATTCTTCCTATGAGATTCTAAAAAAGGCTGAAGGACTTGCTAGCTGCATTTATACTAATTAATACTTCTGCAATGTAACATGACACAATTTAACATGTAAAATCCCATCAAACACAGTACACACCAAAAAAAAATCTCTTGTGAGCAACTCTTTCCCGCTTTTCAGTCTATTTCAAAACTAGTTTTGCAGACTAGAACTAGTTTTCCAGATGAATACTATGGGGTATGTGTTTCCACAGTTAAAATCCCTGAAAGTGTCTCGTCAAACAACAGAGATGGTGGTTGACTTCTGAAAATGAACCCTGGCCTCCATCATTGACAAGCACTGGAGTGTGAAGGTGCTCCCCTGACCTTTGGCTTTTGGTTTCTTCTCTTTGGTGTTGACGGGAGAGTTCTCTTTGGGGGTTTTCTTCTTAGCTTTTTTCTGTGAAGTCACTTCCACATCCTCATCTTCATCATTCTCATCATTATCTGATCAATACACAGAAAACATACTTAAAATACAAAAAAATAAATATCCAATTTCACTTAAGACATGAAGACAGATGCTGATCCATGTTCCTTATATTTAAGTAATTCAAGTTTCATTTTAAGTTACACATCCAGGATTCTAAGTGGTTAATTTTTATAGCATTAATTAGTATAAATGTAGCTAGCAAGTCCTTCAGCCTTCAATTAGAATCTTACTGGAACTAAACGTCTCTCAGCCAGAAGGTTTGTGGGTCAGCTTCTTTTGCAATTCATTTAGTCTTCTTTTCTCTCTGTTTCCTGAATTATTGTCACTGACTTGGTTAAAAACTTAAAAGTGTTTTTGCAGTAAAGTATTGCTTCTAGAGTTTTTGAGTCACCCGTCAAATAAATCAAGTGCCATAAATCCTCTCAAATTCAGTTCCAGGAGGGCTGCAGCCCTGCACCATTTAGTTCCAATTCTTCCTACACACCCTGAGATTCTAAAAAAAGGCTGAAGGACTTGCAAGCTGCTTTTATATTAATAAATACTATAAACATTAACCACTTGGAATTCTGGATGTGAAACAACCAATCAAAAAATATATCTTGATTCAGAAAACCCAAACTAAGAAAGCAATTTAACAACAAAATTGCTAGTTAGGATTTTTCAATATCAAAATATTGAATCATTATATCAATTATACATGTCTAGAGTTTTTGAGTCACCAGTCAAATAAATCCAGTGGGTTTTTTTGTATTGATTGTATACAATAATTAACCCTTGAACAAATTTTGCAAAGAAATTCACATTGAAATGTGAAAAAAAGTGTGCAATCATTTTACAGACCCCAAATTGGTGCCATCTAGTGGTGAAAAGAAGAGATAACCCTTGGAAGTACAATGTCTGTGATATGGCTTGTGTTTTTCAAAATTCTGCAACTAAAATAGCACAATGGGACAAAAAAATGTAACTTTGTCCTTGCATTTAGGGGGATTTTTTTAATCTGTACTTAATATCTACATTGTCTTGATATATTGACATAAAAACTGTTCATTCTGAACTTTTGCAGAATTTTATTTTACAAAATGTAATACTCTGAATTGTATTTTTGCACAATGTCAGGATTGTTGTGCAATCATTGTGTAATGTAATTAAAAAATATAAAAGCCGGGGTTGAATTATTTCAAGCACTGCCACAAAAAACTGTTTTAAACAAAATTTATTAGAGCAAAAAAAGCTCCAGGCTTCTGAGTTTTAAATGACATTTTTTTACTTTTCGGTGACTTCAACAGTCGCAGACAATTACATTTACATTTTTGCTTTTTCATTCATCAGATGCTTTTATTCAGACCAACTTGCGCAGGCCTGGAATCTTATTTCACAGAACACAGTAGATACACACTGAATAGCATAAAATACATTCGCAAGCATACATTTGTTAAAGTTGTGCAAGTTTTTTCAAAATGATGAATCGCATAAATTTGTTGCAGTTGCAGAGTACAGAGTGTTTGGTCTTCAACTACCACTGTTCATAATAAAGATTACCTTTCTTCATCTTGGGAGCGCTCTTTGACTTCTTTTTGATTGTTTTATCTTCCTCTTTCTCTGTTTTCTTTTTCTTTACTGCTTTGATCTCTGTTGGGGTGGAAAAACAAGTTAGTTAAGCAAAAATGCATCAGTTGCTTTTCCTCTTAATTAAAAGGGTAAGAAGTTAGAGGCCAGTTAGGCAAGAGGAGTTGCATGATCTCCATTTTTGCCTTTCTGAGCTACAACAATAAAAAAAAAGGCTTGAACTGAGTTGAAAAATGTATTGGGAAGTGAATGCGTCCCAGAAATGGACTGGTGACCCGTCCTGTGTGCGTTCGCCTTTTGACCCGAGCTGGAGATAGTTATAGCACAACCCTCACCGGGAATAAATAGGTAAACAAAAGCGATGGATGTTCCTAATGTGTATTTCACAAGACATATCCTGCCACGCCAATCATAGAAACACAATGCTATATTCAACATCTATTTTGCCATTTTATGCGACATTCACTTCAGACTTTAAAGATGCTCATTTTCTGGATGATCCAGATAAGTGTAGACGACAGGGGTGTAATGATACACTTCTCACGATATGATACATACTTCGATATAACAATATTTTTAACCAACTATTGAAATTGTTTATGTCAAGGGCATCAGGTGAAAATTTCACAAGCTTGAGATGCAGATGTGTTTATTAGGGATAAACTTTACAACAAAACAGTGAAACACACATAAAAACTCACTCAGGGGGAAATCTCTCTAACTAATGACTAGCTCCGGTGAGTGGAAGAATCACCAGTCGGCAGAAGACCACGGAGGCGACAGGAAATGACACGGTGCGGGTATTGGTACAAACAGTATGAACCCAGGCTGAACCTAGATTGGTGTGAGCTTTAAATACATAGAAGGATCATAAACACCTGTGGAGACTAAATAGGGCAAACAATGAACCAGACGAGGAAACGAGGTGAGACAATGAAGTAAACACGAGAAGGAGTGCGTGATACGCAAACAATTGAAATCGAAATACGGCGCATGCACAAAAAGCGTGAGTCAGAGAGAGAAAGAGCATAGACAAGGAGGTGCGAGGTAAAAAACAAAGGAGAATAGACTAACAGAAAATAAAGAGCAGAAAAGGACGGGAGTCTAACAATATAACAAACAATCTTTGAAAAAAAAGCTAAGAAGGCTTGGGTCTAGTTTGGTGTGTATGGGAGCGTTTGATACCATCCATCCACTAGGGGGCAGTGTTAATGTTAGCATTAAGCTTTTTACTCTAAGTGATGGAGAGAGCAAATTTTAAAATCGTTCTTTTTTTAAAATGCGAGTACAATTCTCTCCTTGTAAATACTACATAACACAAGGCAAAGAAGTTACAGAAGTAACTAGAATCACTCCAAGAAGCAAATACACTTCAGCTCCTTGATGATATCTCCGAGTAGCTCAATGTGTGACAATTTTGCATTGCGATATATTGTACCACAATATTTAGTTACACCCCTAATAGGTGAGTCACTTACTCTTTGTATTCTCCTCAACAGAATGCTCTTCACTCTTTTTGACTTTAGCTTCAGCTCCAGTAGGCTTTCCCCCATCTGCCTCTGGCTTTTTCTTCTTTGTCTTCTGCATGGCTTAAAGGTAGTAAACTAATTTTCATTGACTTGTAACTTGCTGTGTGAAACGAAGTGCCACATTTTTGTACTCACCGAATGCCAAATCAATGAATGCAAGAGATGAAGAGAGAACGATAAACACAAAGATAGCAACACAACGTTTTGTGAATTTATTTTAGCCATTGATCACCCTGATGACACTCTCTTGCAAGAAACCACTATCCAATAAACCCAGTTCATTTGTGATGTTTTTCATAGCCTTTATCGATAAACCACACTGTAGCACTGTTGAACACATTTTGGTGGTATGCCACCCTTACGCTCTGTTCAATGATACAGACATGAACTATTTTCTCAACCCAATCAGAGATCAGCAGGTCTTTATCCGTCAGGTTTTCTCTGGGGAGTCATGAAATAGTCCAAGGTAAGCACTATTTATTTCAGTTAAGAAATCTTGTCAAAAAATGACTTAAAAGTACAGAACACGGTGGAAACTCCCTTAAACGCGAGCCAGATTGAATAATGCATGGAAAGCCCCATCAGTTCCTTCGAAAAGACCTTGGTCATGCCAATGAATAAAGTGTGAATGGGTACTAATAACCCACTATTTGAAAAAGAGAAAAGATAGATTTTTTTAACCATCAAGGGACTTGTACACTAATCCAGTGATAAATCTCTCTCAGGAGTGTAATAAAAGAAATATCCAAGAGCATCTATTAAGTTTGGCAGAGACAATAGACTTTCAATAGACTACTTTTAATGTTGGATTAATCATTTATTTTTTGAGTCATCTGCGTTTTGTTTGAGTGAGTTTCAGTGGTCTGGTTCTCTGTGGTTAATCAATGTCTCAAATTTAGGAAGTAAATAATATATTAAAATAAATTAAATGAACATATTATTATTTTAATATATCATTTACTTATTTAATTTCATATATATAAGGTGAAGCATCACATTGGAATTATTTGCTGTTCTATATGGGTTAAAAAAAATTAACTTTATTTACCTAAATCTGACCAACACCAGAAGTCTCTGCATGCACCATTAGTAAGTAAGAATCAAGTAAGAATGACAATGACTTGGCTATTGTTTAATTTTGTGTATGTTTCAAAAAGATTTTCAAGAGTTTTTGTAACAAAGATTACAAGAGTTATGACAAATTAAAATGTGCGAAAATTACCGTTTCAAGAGGGGTTACCCTTACAAGAAATACAAGACCTATGACATGGCTTGTGTTTTTCAGAGTTTTGGCACAAAAAAAAGAACAATGGCACAAAAGGTGATTGGAACAAATGTATAAGGTTCAAGAAAGATTCGCCTGAATTGAAGTACAATTTTCACATTGTTTACACCTTCTCTTTTCTTTTTGGGGGTGATTTATTCAGAATTAACACTTTTTTTATAAAACATAAAAAATGGTACATTTTTCAATAAGATTATTTTTGCTTTAAAAAACGACAATATTTTTGTTACATTTCAGGTTTTTTGTGGATTTATTGTGTAATGTCACAAAAAAATGTAAAAAATTAAGCTAAGGTTCTACTAAAAAAATTGGTATCAAATTACTGTGTACCCCAGCCTCTCGCCCGATGAGCACCAGCAGACCCCTGTGACCCTGAAAGGGAAAAAAGCGGGCAGGAAAATGAATGAATTTAAAGAATTGAAATGCTCCAAAAAGGCCCTGGACTTATACGAGTTAAAATCCAGCAGAAAAAATGTAGTTAGAATTGGGACTTTTACAAACAATCACAAATTCTTAGTTGCCTACTTTCCCTTTCCAATGCTATATTTAAAATACTATGTTGACCACAATTAACTCAACCAATTGCAACATACAAAAATACTAATAATTCCTGTAAGTATGTTATTGTGGTTTTACTGACAGTGAAACTGGTGATAAAATCAAAACAATAATCAATAACACCATTATTGCTACATCCAATAACTATAATTGAAACAAAGCCATAAACTTCCAAAAAAAGCTTTTTTAAGGCCTCCAAGATTCATTTAATGGTAAATCACTGCTTCATAAACATTTTCAGTCTAAAATACTGTACTAGATGATACAATAATGGTACCTTCTCTGCAGGCATGGCTATGGAGAAATCATCAGTTTAAAGAGAATAAAGTTCCAGTGGAGAGCCCAGGTGAGTACAGTTGCGTGTGTGTATTTAGGAGTGTGTATATATGTGCTTGGACCATGGATCTGGCTAATTTGGAAAGCTGGTCGATTCCCAGGAGGTTGATAATAGGATTCGTTGTAAGCCCATCTGTCTCAAGCAGCCAAAACACTCTTGAAATCCTTTTGTGTTGACTTGATATCCATATTTGGGCATTGTGTTGATGATTTAGTAACCATTATCATGGTAAAATCTCATATTAGTTTAAGAGATTGTAAAAACCTATCAGTAATTGTGATGATAAACTCAATTCTAGTCTTGAAACCCTTTAATCGTTTGAGCCAAAAAAACTACAACAATTTCACTGTGAAGAGTTAAACTGAGTACTAATGATAATTAGTAATGACTGGAATAAACTAAGATAATAAGCTAATGATTGTTCCATGAAGAGAATGTAAAATGTTGAAACTGATCTGCAGCTTAATTAATACTTAGCAATGGGCCAAATTGGCATCAGACCAAAATAACTTAATTTAAAGGAAAGATAAAGACATGAAAACAATGTATGCATAACTCTCAGAACAATATATATTTATTATATTGTACAATATATATTCAGAGGCCAAACAGCAATGCTGTGCAGGCACCTATGGTTTCCGTTGGTGTTCTTCCGATTCCACCATGTGTCAATGGCAGCAGTTAGAAGTTATGAAATGTGGCACACTGATACAGTTGACCATTATGAGTAATCTGACCCAATCTGGAGCCTCTAACTCAAACTTTATAGCACCAACACTACTCCAAAATTCACTTATGCTAATAACGTTTGATCCATGTGGTCCAGAGACAAAATTCTCGATTCTGCTTAATCCTTGGCTCAGGCAAATTTCAATACACTATATATTTGACGCCATAGTACGTTATGCCAATTAGCCCTAATTTTTTATTTAATTCTAAACCTACTTTTCAAACTCCTTCTGAACCAATTTAAAGAATTCCAACTAAAGCGTTGATTGGGCGTGAACAATTATGACGTAACGCTCGCCAAAGATACAAACATTGGATTTTTTTTGCCTCATAATTATATATCTGGTTATTGTAAAATCATAAAATTTGTCTCAATATGTTCAGACCATCATGCCGAGCCAGACCATCTGTTTTAAGCATGTCAGCCATCTTGGATTTAATCAAAAGATGCATTTCTTTGCAAATGCATTAATGTATCTGTACAAAAGTTGTCTTGCATGTTTGCCAACATTTCCTGAAGGTATCCAACAAGATTTGTGGTAGCACCACCTTGTGGTCAAAATATATAATCACATTTAAGACAATGGTTGTATTTTTTGCTAGTTTTAACATGTTAATATAACTATGATCTAAGTTAGCGTACTGAGTAACAGCACAGTGTCCCCTAGTGGTCCGGAGATATAAAAATTGTCTTACCTTTAGTACCAGGTAATAAGTATAATGATAAAGTTGGTCTCAATATGTTTTGACCATCATGCTGAGTCTGATCTTTTTTGAATCTTTTGAGGCAGCGCCACCTTGTGGTAAAAAGAATCAAACAAATTTATGAAAATGCTGTGGTCAAAAATCTCTTTTTTGCCATCTTGAGAACATAGATTATAATTTTACCATATTCTGCTAAATTTCATGTCCAACATGTTAACAGGTGCTTAATGTTAACCCTCAATAAATCTGGCAATAGCACCACCTTAAGGTCAAAGTTTATAAACCTCCATATCAACCTGGAGCTGAACATGCTCAAAACAGTGGAGGTGGTTATTGAATTCTGGAAACGTCCGTGCACTGTGGCAGTCTTTCAGGCTCCTGGCATCGTCATGTTTCAGGACCCACGCAAGGCTGTTCTTTCTGCATCAGCTTTCCACAAACACTGCTGGCCCAGTTCTATTGAGCAGTCAATGAGTCTGTTCTGTGCACTACTTTCGCAGTTTGGTTTACCTCAATCTCTAAATCAGACATCTGAAGACTTCACAGGATCGGCTACAGAGCTCCACACACAAGGACACCCCAGCACAACACAAACTGAACTCTTAAACACACACTTCCATCATTCTCTGCACTCCCTATTCTCTCTCTATGTTCTATTGCGCTACTTCAGTTTGTAATTTGTAAATCCTTGTCAAGAAAGTTCATTCTGACTAGTTTCTTGTCATCATCACTTTCTTTTTACAATCACAGCACTTCTCTCACCAAAACTGCCTTCTCGCCTCTGCTCATCTCTTACATTTGCCTCCATGCATGGTCTTCCTGACTTTACCTAAAACAAGCTTCAATACAACCAAAATTCACCAACTATATCAGCTCACATTACTCCATTCTCAATCAACTTGGTTTCCAGTGCAATACAGAATTAAATACAACATTCTACGCCTCATAATACAAAGTACGACATGTTCTTGCTTCTTCATATTTCACTTATTATACACTCTGACCGTCAGGTCCTGCACACTCCATCTTCCTTTGGTGGCATAGCATTCAATGTCTCAACTCAGCATTCCTCCATCCACACGTTCAAAGCTCAGTTGAAAACCCATCAGTTGTTTTTCTGCATTCTACTGTACATTGTTGTATATTTTCTAACTCTTCTATATATATATATATATATATATATATATTCCTATTAATCCTATTGTTTGAATGAATCTTAATTCTTAGGTCTCTGTAGCCTTTTTGATCATTTTTACGACTTTACAATTTGATTTAATAAATTACTTTTAAAACGTTTCTTTAACGGCAATGCTCAATATAATTAGATTATTTACATTACACAGTAATTCCACAGCAAACCTAAAATTGTGCAAAAAACTATTCTGAGCAAAGGATTTAGTCTTTTTTTAACTGCAAAAATTGAGAACAAACAGAACAAAAAGTGTTGAGACCCAACAAAACATTATAAATCCCCCCAAAAAGCAAAGACAAGATCAAAACAATGTGGAAATTATATATAATATATAATATATATATGAACACCTTGAAAAACACAAGCAATACCACAGGTACTGTACTTCCAAAGGTTGTTCCTTTTTTACCACTAGATGGCACCAATTTGGGGTCTGTAAAATGAAACTGAAAGACCATTCGATTTACCTTGCAAATTATTTGTCATAAAATATCAAAACTAATAACCTTTAGTTTTAATAACCTTTAATAACAAAATTAAACAATAGCTGGGTTGTGTCATTCCTACTTCATTCAAAACAGACCCATTGATGGCAAACACGCCGGTGCGTACAGAGACATCTAACTGTTAATTATGCCTCATTGTAAAGTGATTCTGAGATTAAAAACAAAATATTATTATTCATTTTGTGAAAACACTATGTTGTAAAATTAACAACTTCTTGTTCTCACCTGTGATGAAATAATATTGCAACCATTGGAAAGTCTATAGGACAAAAATATGTACATCCTTAACATCTACTAAACCATCACCAGTAACAAAAAAACTTCAGAAGCTTTACTTACATTTCTTCCTCCCAAACCTCCTCTAAAATCTCTTTCTGCAGAGGCATCAGGTGAAGCTTGGCAGAAAATCTCTAAAGATAAATAAATCCTAATTATTTTAGAACATTGAAATCTGTGAATATATATTTTCTTCCTCTGATTTCTGGGACTTGTCTGGGACTTTTTGTCCTTTAATTACTTTCAGACTGGTAAGTTGTCATCTTAAAAGCCAATCAGAGTGAAGACCTGTTCCTTGTATTAGCGTTAGCATTAGCTTTAAATTCATCCCCATCTGTCAATGGAGGAAAACCAGTGCCTTTACCCTTACATCAGAGCCTTGCTTCTTGCCCCTCTGCTCAGATTTAAGAGGATTGTCATCAGAATTAGAGAGGGGTCACAATGTCTGTGGAACTGGCACACAATTATGAAAAAATACTAGACAAATGCACGATACAGAGCTAATAGTTGGTGTTGATGCACCGTATATTTCATAATTGGTTGATTAGATGTGACCATCTGTCAGTATTACATTTTTAAAACTAAAAACATATAATCAGAGAAATACGCAAGAAATGAAAGAAGCAGAGATGGAGTAGGAGGACCGCTCTGAGCTATTGCCCATTTTAATTCTGTCCCAGAATAATGCAAATGTTCGGCCATTGAAGCTCACTGGCAATTCCTAACTCCATGTTTAGGATTCTATTCAAATTACCAAGAAATATGCCTTTGAATCTGCTCCCTTCTGGCAATTTACCCATTAAAGCCGAAATACGTAAACGTTTGAGTTTCACAGCAATACAAATGTACCAACAACAGCATAACTCATCAAAATTTGCTTCATCACTGAACAGTTTGACATGCTGGGCATTCTGTACAACTCCATTCTTATAAATAGTTGAAATTTGTGGTATAATACATATTAAACACTGCAATTGTGAAGATACTTTTATGTGCCAGTGATCACATTTCTGGATTCATTTTAAATTAAAAATGGTTCCTTTGGAAAGAGGTTAAGCATATCTTTACAATTTGATTCATGGACTTATGGACACCATTTTTGCTGGACTTAAGATTCTGTCGATTTATAATTTCGTCAACCCACTCCGAGCTCTCTTTCCAGTGTTTGAGTATGCCCTGGGATTGTTCTTCAGTCTCCCTGGTGTGCCAAAGTGAGTACCGGTACTTCCTTTTACTTTTGGTTCACTATATTTTATGCCGAAAATGTGCACTTTTAATAATAGAAGTAATACTTACTTTCATAGAAGGGGGAAAAAAACTCTAAAGCAATTAATTTATTTTCTATATCAGTTCGAACATCTTCCTTGCGCATGTCTTATGGTTAATTCGACCTTGTAACAAACTGCTTATGTTTACTTCGAACTCTAAGTGCTTTGGGAAACCGCGTCTGCTACATACATAAATGTAAATTCAAATAAGGAAAAAAGAAGGATAAAAAGAAAACAATGCCACGTGCGAGCATTGACGAATCATCAAAATCCTTCTTTGCTTACGTTAATGTGCGTCTCATTTTGACAAATCAGAACGCTCGTTCTTGGGTCCCTTTGTTTGCGCATGCCCAAACCAGTTCAAACCACCGCGAAAATCTACCATAGAACATTAGACAAAAACATTGTGCGATTAATAGATTGACGGCATTATATTGTATATAACACTTTATGATGAGACATCTACAAGTGTTGTGAACCAATGGGATGCACCATTTGACCTACAGTTAGTGAATAAATGAGCCAGTCCTTTTTTATTATTTTAAATATAAAACATATTCAAATTGTTTTCCTTTTTTAAGTCATGAATAATTTAAGATAATTTAAAACTAACAATAATCTCCCATACTTATCTATGTTCCGTCCTTGTCACTAACCCGTCATCCCATCATTTCAAAGTGTTTCCTACTGAGTAAACGTCAACGTCCCTCCGGCACAGGAACAAGTTGCACATGTTAAATGGGGATTCAATACAGGACATTAAGAAAAACATATTTGAATTGTTTACTGACATTGACTTGGTTCACTCATTATAACCTTAAGAAAGCTTGTAAGAAAGCTGTCATACAAAAATCATAGATATTTATTTACAAAAAGTTTGAGGTTTCACAAAATCTGAATCTGAGATTCCAAATTATTTATTTATATTTAAAATAGTACATAGCAGCTTTTGTATTTTTTCCTGTTACTGTGTAGTTACACTAAATTGCCTCTAGAGGGGGTAGATGGATATTAAACTGAATGCAGAAATTATTTTTTTTCAATTATGCCAGCCTTGGCTTGCATTTAACTTCTTCTATAGGTAAATGTTAAAACAAACATTGCAATTTATTTCTGTTTTTCTATTTCACACACATAAAAAATCCCAATTTAGAATCTTTAAAAGTGTATCAAATGCCTTCTTGTAAATGTGCATTGCAACGGGTCTCAGTCAAAATCAAACTCTATTTAAATCTGCATTTCCTGCCTCTTAATGCGACATGTACTGAAAAGGCTGGTTGCCAAAAGTAGAGAAAATGCCCCAAACCATTAACCTGCAGCTCTAAACTTGAGATTGGTGTTTTGGGACTGTCACGCATATTTAGAGTGCCCCTGACCCTTGATGAGGTTGGCTGTGTGGAGTCTAGACTAATGCATCAGCTGCCCTGCTCTTTCTCTCTCATCTGGCAGTGTGCCCAGGAAAGGCTGGCGAATGGACCAGCTGTCTGGTGAGCTCCTAGGGTCTTAAAGATGCAGCACCCTGTAAAATTCCTCTTGCTTTAATGCTTTTAGCCACTAAGCAAACTATTGACTAAAAGACTAGCAACATTTTTTTATTAACCTGCCAGATGAACAGGTTTTTAAATCATAGTTAGAGTGCATTCCTAAAGTCTCCTTCTCACCCATATATACACTTTTTAGTGCATTTAAATGAGAATTTTGCAGAGCAATGTGGGCATACACACATGCACAAAGAGAAGGAGGAGGGTGCTAAACAAGAGGTGATCTAATGAAAGGGAACAAAAAGCTCACGGGAGCTGCTCCGCTTTCTAATAAAAGGCTGTCAGATGTTTGGCCAGGAGTTACAGTACGGAGGTCTGAAAGATGGCAGTTTGCTCTCGTACCCAAGCAGATGGGGAACAGAACACCTTTCACACTACCAGAATCAAGCTCGCATGCATATTGTTTCCCTGATGTTTCTCTTTTCACAATTGAGACCTCTCTATTATTGAAAAATGCATTTGAAAAAGTTATAAAAAGTACACTTATTAATTTTGTGTGATGAAGGAGTTTAAAGTAGAGGTACATTTTACATGCATTTGGCAGATTTGTTTAACCGACCTTGTTACATAGTGCTAGTTGAGTCCTCTAGTGAAGTGTGTCATGGTCTGGCTCAACGATGATGACAAAAAGGAGAAAAAGAAAGTTTACCACAATAATAATATTTAATAAAGAACTCAAAGGTACAAACAAATGTCAACGCCGGCAGACATAACAAAAAGGTAACGAGGTGGTGAGCGTCCGAGCCCACAGCAGTCCGCGTCAGGGTAGCGACAGCCATTGCTAGCCCAGCGACAGACCGCGGGATCAATTTTTAGGTTAATTTTACAGACCCCTAATCAGTGCCATCTAGTGGTGAAAAGATAACCATTGGAAGTACAATATCTGTGATATGGCTTGTGTTTTTCAAATTTCTGGAACAAAAAAATAAGCATAATGTCACAAAAAGTGCTTGGAACAGTGTAAGTGTATAACGTTAAGGAGAAGTTTGCCTGTTTTTTTTTATACAATATTCACATTGTTTTGACCATGTCTTTCCTTTTTGGAGGGGGATTAATTATTTTTTATTTTGCCACAACACTCTTGATTTTTGTTAGCAAACATAAAAACTGTTCATTGCCAATTTTTGAGATTTGAAAAAAAAAAAATTACTACTTGACTTTGGTACAATTTCAGAATTGTTGAGGATTTATTGTGTAGTGTAATGAGAAATATTTGTAAAAAAAAGAAGCTGGGGTTGTAAAAAAAAAGAAGTTTTAAAGAGCAAATTGTAAAAACGATTAAAAAAGGGTTAATGACAAAATATAGCATACTATTTTTTGCATATTGCCTTATATATTGCGTTTAGCTGTAGTATTAACAATTTCTGTAACTGAAGAGACCAAATATGCATGTTTTTCTAGCCAGCAGGTGGTGTTTGGACATAAAAGGATAATCATCTTCTGAGAATTAGGATTATACACTTGCTTACAGTATGATTAAGTATCCATTAATCATACTAGTTACCTTTATGTACATCTGTACTAAGCAGCCATACACTGTAACCGTGTGAAGGTGTTGGCTGTGGTAGTTCAGCTATGCAGCACTAGTCACTTATTAACTGCAGATATTTATAGAGGCTGTTTACTGTACACCTCTGAGGCTACAGTAACTGAGCAAACACACCTGCTTCTCCAGTGTAAATCCTTGAAAACACATTTGTCAATTTCTTAATTATTGGATCATGCACTTTTTCTACTATTGGCCAGATTTCCAAAAGTTGATTTCCAAAATTTCCATGCGTTTTGATCCAAAAATGGTGCTACATTTAAAACTATTACGTCAAATATAGGTATAAACAACTTTAGACTGATTTTCTCCTGAGAGATCGGATCATGGCATCAGCTTTGCAAGATTGGATTCATACTCCATAGCATCAATGCCTTCATCTCGCAGAAGCATATACAACCATATGAACCAGAGTATGAATCTCTGAATCTTAATGCCTGTCCACACCAAATTTTCATTCCGAAGTTTCGTACGACAACGAGCCTTGATCATAAACGCTGGGCACCGACGGGAGCTGAACAAGTGGTGTAAATGAAAAAGAGTTTCGGATTGGCATATCTGTTCTAATTTTTGCAAGGAGAACAACCAATGAAAGCTGCCATGAAAAAAGATCTGCTTGGTGGCGCTCATCCCAAATTTTCATTGTGACTGCACAGGAAACAGTAAAGAAATAGCGTGCCACAAATCCTTCCTTTTCCCCACATTCTCCCTGTGATCAGCACAAACCGCTCTTTTTGATGCATTCTTTGATTTCTTCTCTGTCATCGTCTTTTAGGTTCTCAATCAGAATTGAGCATTAAGACCTGCAAAGTCAACATAGCCTAAGCTCCTAAGTGCCTCAACTACCTATGTTCCTATGGTAACCAAAGTAGCCCAAACAAAAAGTTTGAGCATCCTGTTCAAGTATAGCAGGTATTTATCTAATTAAAACCTGTCCACCAATCAGAATCCAGTACTCACACAGAACATGGCATGAACAAAAATAAACAAATGGGTAAATAAATGACATAGTTCATTTTATGACATAGTTCACCCTTATAAGCCTTTAGTAAAAAAAAAAACATTTTAACTACATTGTGCAACAATATACTGTGGAGCTACGGGGAGATATCGACTAGAAGCTGAAGTGTATTTGCTTACTTGAGTGATTGTAATTCTAGTCACTTCTGAAACTTCTTTACCCTGTCTTCTATTTTTATTTACTAGGAGAAAATGATCCTTTTCTCACATTTTAAACAAGAAAGATCATAAAATTATCTCTCTCCATCAAAAAGATGACTTAATGCAAACATTAACACTGCCCCCTAGTGGATGGATGGTATTTTTAAACCCCTGAATTATTAAACCCCTAATTTAAATTTTATTCAAAATATAAACTAGCATGCGTTTAGGCTGTAGGATTTAAGAAAGTTTCTTTAAACTGGGTAGAGTGACTCCTTTCATAAAATACAGACAGTCGCTAATGCCCTCAGCATAACAGAGCTTAAAAATGTGCCACGGTAAAGCTTTAAAATGACCCCTTGTTCATTTTCAAGCAGTGTTTGAGAGCAGGACATTCTAGTGGTGCCTTTAGTGGTGAGCGCTGTGATTTGTGATGTCTCTGACTCTGAGAAAGTGAGCTTGAGCGAAACGCATGTCCTGCCTTGACCTCTGTTTTACTGTTGATGAGTAACTGACCATAATCAGCACAATCGTGTGGTCTGTCATTTTGTACAGAGACGTTATTGTGTCCGTCCCAAAGACTTACTGTGCTTAGGCATGTATTTATCAAGCTCTTGAATGACGGGCCGTTTATTATACTTAACTTTGACCAGGCAGCTGAGTTTATATCAGTGTCCTGAACTGAACTCGTGGATAAGAGTCAACAACACTTTGAACATGTCGAAAGATGCAATGATGCTTTTGCAGAGAAAAATAAACATTTTGTTTACTTTTAATACTTGTTTGCATATGTGCCAAAAAAAATTAGGCATTGGTTAGTTTTTTCTTAGTATCCTGGAATGCTACACTGAGGATTTTTAGTGTTAAATATCAACAATAACAGTGTTGAAGTTATACCTTGCAAATTTAACTTAATTGAATCTAATATGGGCGGCACGGTGGCGCAGTAGGTGAAAACCTTCCAGAAGGTTGCCAGTTCAAGGCTCGCTGGTGACCTTCCTGGAAGGAGTTCGCATGTTCTCCCTGTGCTTGCGTGGGTTTCCTCCGGGTACTCCGGTTTCCCCCACAATCCCCAAAACATACGGCTATGTTAATTGAATAATCTAAATTTCCCTTAGGTGTTAGTGAATGTTGCCCTGTTATGGACTGGCGACCTGTCCAGGGTGTACCCCTGCCTCTCGCCCAATGTGTGTTGGAGATAGGCACTGGCAGACCACTGTGACCCCAAAAGGGAATAAGCGGGTTGGAAAATGAATCAAAATGTTGAAAATCTAGCGTTAAAGTGTTCTTTTTGACCTAATGAATTTCTAATCAAGTAAAAAGAATGTACATTATGATGTAAAACATTAACCAGACAAAGAAAATCTTTATTTTACTCTCCCTAAAATGCAACAAATCAATGTCGCCGCCATAAAAGGAATTCCATATATTCATTCCGTCTAGATAAGTAATTTATTTTGGTGAAAATTGGCAAAAATGTGAAAACAGTGTTAAATCTGATTTATATGTACAGCAAATACCAAACGTGTGGCATTCACTTTCTTAACCTCAAACCCTTGACTCATCTCTCCTGACATGGAACAAACCGTTCTTTCCTTTTGAAAAGTGACCTGATCTGGCAAAATATTAAATGCTCTACTCTATAGGGTTAAATGCAGCATTTGGACAAGCCTGATTTATCATCCCGAAACGTTTGGTGATGTGGCATTCTGATTAATCAAACTTCTCATGCTAAGTTTCCTTTTTGACAACTAAAAAATGAAAGAAAATCTAAACCTAAAAACTGAGATCCAGTGTCTTAACAGAGTATAAAACATCAATGTCCTCATAACTGTAAAGTGGTGGAGTCAGAAAGCACTGAATGGTATGGAGTTACACGATATTGTCATTAGATATAAGTGGCGTTTCATAATTATGGCACAATATATGCACAATATTAAAAATCGTAAAGATGTCCTTGGATATATCATATAGGACATTTAGAGGTTAAAATGTGGTGGCATTTTGAAGTTTACGACCCCATCCCCATACCTGTGTAGCAGTATTCCTAGTGATCTTGGTAAACAAGTTTCGGGAGATAATTAGCCATGGGCGGTCCTCCCAATAATCCTTGTCAGACCTCCTCTTTTATAAGCAGTCAGTCTAATATGTTTCCAAAAAATTACAGGCTTCATGTTTGCAAAATGAACTTTTTTTGTCAGGCCTGTTTTTGTTTCTTCACTCCTCATGAGACGGTCACACTATAAGAAAAATCACATTTACTTGAATGGGATCACATGTGGATTCACGAGGTGTGTGAGTGTTTTGGATCACTCAAATGAAGCAAATGAAAATTTTTAGGATGTCAATATTTCTTTAAAGCAGATTAGAGAGCACCATGTTGTAATTTAGACAACTTATATATCAAATTGTTTATTTTTTAATGAGGTTGTTTGTTGGCGCACTCATTTTCATACATGCAGTGAAATTCCACATTGTTCAGGAGAACTGTGACCGCCCCAACAGTTGCTCTTTCATCCACTCCACGCATGTCTAATCTCCTTCACCCAATCAGTGCTCGGTTCTCATCTGCTCTTCCCCTTTGTATGCTTCCTCTTCTCCTTTTTTCACTGTCAGTAGTACGGCTCATGCATCCTGATTCTCCATGATCACATCCTGCCTTCTTGGTTCTTCTGTACTCCTTGTTGTGGTTTTTCTGGGGTCTGTCAATAATAATAATAATAAGAAGAAGAAGATGAAAAAACTTTATTTTATAAAGTGCCTTTCAAGGTTTGCTTCCCAAGCCTTGCTTTTCCAAAGTACATCTCATTGCTTAGGTCAAGGTTGCGGTGCAGATGGTACACGCTTATTTCCATTTGGAATTAAATTGTAAATGGTAATACTCCCCATTATCACAGCGTCCAAATGTCACTACATATCAGATCCACTCACAGTTTTTTGTTAAGTTTGGAACCTCCCAACTTCATTTCCTGGTTGTCAGATCAAAGGTTTACGTGGCAGTTGGACATTTGCCTGAAACATACCCATGCGAAACAGGAGAGAAGAACTTACCTGGTGCAAACTGAGAACTCTCTAGTTTTAAAAAGTGAATACTGGTTCACCAAGCATCTACAATAAACACTACTTACTTCCATGTCCTGGGTCCTGCATGTTGTGCTACTTCCTTCCTGCGAAAGGAATGTTATCATATTCCTGTAGTAGATTAAAATAAAAATAAATATGTTGAAGCGTAGTTACATCTTGTGCTACAGTACGGCATAAAATATGTCAAATTCATTACTTTTAATTCTTTTTTAAATAATAATGATCCCCTCAGGCAGTCAAATTTCACAGAAATATTGTGTCAGTTGTCATCAGAACAGACCTCCCCTTTCATAGTAAACATTTGAGTTATGTGTTTATAGTGGGCTGCATATTATAGAGCTTCATCAAGCTGTGAGGATTATTCGAATACACTCCACCACTCTCCATAAGCGAGGGCCACTTAAGTCTCTCAGGCACTCGATCAGAGCTTTCAGCAAAGCACTTACTGATACTTAGAAACGGCATAATTCAGAAATTGTTAGATACTAGCCTGGACCATTAATAAATAAATGGGCAATGACAAAGTTCATGGCGGTGCATTAAATAGTTAAATGCTTGAAAATATGAATGAAAATTGTACACTTCCTTTAAAATTTCCTCTTAAATAAAACATGGTATGGTAAACATCAGCATTACCAATAAACTTAAACCAATAAATCTACAAATTTCACATACAGGAGATGTTGATTGCACCAGCAGGTGGCAGTAGTTTTGTCATTTACAATTTGTTCACCAGTATATGAGTAATGGTGATCAATTGACAACCTCATTGTTTGGAAATATTAAAGCAATTAGATAAGATTAATAATATTCTCCTTCAAGGTTTAACATTTATACATGTACGTGTTTTTTGTTTTGTTGTTGCTTCAGATTGCTATTCCTATTTTAATGAGGAAAACTTAAAATTAGCATAACATTATTTAAATGGCCTGTACACATTTTGCCACATCGGTTTTCATCAAGCTCCTTTAGCTGTATAAAACATAAGAAATGAAAAAATAAAAAAAGCATATTCGTTTTGGGTTATATCGAGGTCAATATAATACGTAATGATTTTAGAAAATGTGCAATTTTTCATATTAAGCATAATAATAAAAGACTCAAAACAACCAAACCTATGTTATTGAGTAAACCACTGAATGTTGATATGACATTGGCAGTGTAATGTAATAAACAAACATGGGTACTAAAATAGCCAGTGTTGGTCACGTTACTTCAGAAATAAAATGTAATCTTTGATTACATTGATACGTTAAAAGGGCTTTTGATTACTTTCTTGGTCAAGTAATTAGTTATGTTACTGCATTACTAGTTACTTAACCCCACCGCCCCCAAAAATGCAAAAATAAATTCAAAATTCGTGAATTTCTGTTATTTTGGGGGAAATAAATTCATAAAAAAACAATAAAAAGAAAATACCAGTACAGTATTCTGTATGCACTCGTGCAGGGGTGTCAAACTCATTTTCACCGAGGGCCACATTAGCATGATGGCTGTCCTCAAAGGGCCAGATGTAACTTATAAATGTAATCGAATGTAATGTAAAATAAATGTAACTACTCCTTAATGTTAAATAACTCATTATTTATAACTTATTCAAGTGACAATTCAGTTACATTGAAACAATTGTATGCTTGTTCTAATATAAATCCTTTTGATTTTTGTCAGCTTATGAAAACCCACATAACTCCATTAATGAAGGATCAAACTGTTCAAGTGAAGAAAGAAAAATAGCATTTTTGTAATTTGTTTAGCGAAAAAAACCCTCACAGACTGAAGACGATGCATATCGATCATCATCTTTTATCATCAGGTTCAAGAAACAGATCACAGATAAACTATTAGCTCCGCCCATTTCACATCTTGAAATGTATTTTAGTGTGAGAAATCGGAGGTGTAGCGTGAGAGATCACTCAAATTTGTGAGTCTTACGTTCAATGTGTGAGAGTTTGCAGCTCTGCAGTTTTACTTGTGAGTATGGATGCGTTGCTCCCATATTTGTCGTATTTTACAGCAAAATGTCCCCAAACTAAAGATTTAAAAGCTGACGGTGCCTCCTCATTGTGATGACTGAGGGAGTTCTGCCCTTGCCACACAAGTGTAACACGAGAAGTCCCATCCTCCTCTATAACTTAAAGCTCGCTGATTGGATATTTACACAAGGAACAGTGCATTGATTGGATATTTACTGCTCTCCCCCGTGTGCAACTGAAAGCTAACCTACTCCAGAACGACACAGACAAAGCTATTTTATAACATCGAATTATAAGTATGCGCTTTCTTTCAACAACTCTGTAATACAGAGGTCTAATTGATATTTTGAAAAATATAATGTTTAATTACTGCATTTCTAAAAAACTAATCTAATTACAGTTACCAATAACTAAGAAATGTGTTACTGCCCATCACTGGACATGGGGGTAGGGGAAATCCTACTTCTTGAAAGAATTTATAGCTGGTTTGGCACGGTGGCGCAGTGGGTAGCTCAGTAAGAATGATGTCGGTTCGTCTGTGACCTCCCTGAAAGGAGTTTGCATGTTCTCCCTGTGCTTCTTTCACAATCCCAAAAACACGCAGTTAGGTTTATTGAATCATCTAATTAAATAAAGAACCTGGAGGCAACCTGTTCAGCGTGTACCCCCGCCTCTTGCCCAATGTGCACTGAAGATTCCCGGTGACCCCGAAAAGAGAATAAGTGAGTTGGAAAATGAATAAATGAATGAATGAAATTATATTTTATAATTTCCTGTGTTGTTTTTTTTTGTGGGAGGGGAAAACAAAAATCACATGGTACATCTCAGATGCAGCCTCTGCATGGGTGTCTCAGCCGCGAATTAATAAGAAGCAAGGGTTTTCTTATTAAAAAACGGCGTGGATAAACCACTGCTCATTTTGTCTCAAATGTAATTCAATTACTGAAAGTTCTGTGCCTCACCGGGCAGTGTATAAATGGCAAATTGCTCAAATGGTTCTTGACTTTGTTAATTACAATCTCTGGTCATTGTTACCAGTGGAAGTACAATCAAACAGCTACAGATATTGTGGTGCTAAATAAAGTGCAACGTCACATAAAAATTCATTTCTACTAGCATTGATTAAATTACTGCTGCCAGCAAACATATCAAGCTCAAGTGTATTTACCACACATTAATTTATTTGATGCCTTTGCTTACAGAAAAATGTAGAATAAATGAAGTACTTTCATAATTTCTATATTTGGAATTGTTAGCAATAAACCAGTATCAGTACCAGTAATAAGATTCCAGTACATTTATGATTTAATCTACATCTTTATAAAAATTTAAGATGTAGATAAAGATATTGGAACAGAGGATGGTTATTAAACAACCATCCGTACACAGCTACGCATAAGTGTTTCGCGTACAACTGAAAACAATACTTTCATGCCTTTTTATTCACCAAACCACTCAGTGATAGGATAATTGTTGTGTATATTTAATATTGCAACAACCGTTCTAAAACAAAATAGAGGTTTTGCATGCAAATCAAAAAAAAAAACACTAAAACATTGCCACTGACTCTCAAAAGGAACAACACATGTCTTAACCATAGTCAAGCACCAGTTGCCAAGATACACGAGTAAAGGTGCAATGCATCTGATTCCCTATGAATCATTTAATATTCACAATTCATAATCCTGATTTTGTACAAATACGTAGAACACATTCCTCCACTTTTACTGAAATAGAGCTGTTATCCCTAATCATACCCAGATTGCAGCCAGGAGGAATGGAACCTTGTTCAAAACAAGCTCTGCAGGTGACAGCAAGGCATAGAAGTTACAGTCAGCTGCTCAGACCTGTCATCAGTCATCCTTAGCTGCACTCTGTGTTGTTTCTATGCAGTGCTAACACCTGTGTAGCGAACTAAGCCAAAGTCAACAATTCAGCTTGGAAAATGAGATGACTCCGGGGCCACAGACCCAAAACAAACATGTAAAAAAACAATCAGCATACAGGCATAACAGCCAATCCCATCTGAGCGTTTCCGGGCACATGCATTACACAGAACTCAGGAGCATAGAACCTTCTTTGAAAGTGTTCAGTCACAGGTGGGTTGAAGGTCTTTTGAAAAGTATGGGTGTAACCAGACACTGCCAGGGTCCTGCCTTTAGTTGACTGGATGGCATATGCAGGAAATGGTAAGTGCCAAGGGAGGTGTACACCTCACACACATGAAAAGGTGCAGTGATCTGTCCCCCAACATGCACACAAGGTCTGACCTAGATTCCCCTGTGCTGAAAAAAAGCTTCTCTGCCAAGTAAGGCAGGGTGGGAAGGGCTGAGCTGTGGCGCATAACTGTGCTTCATCTCTCTTTCTCTCCCAAACATGGGCGGAGTGTAGCGTGGCCTTTTCAAACTCAGCCGGCTGGCAAGCAGACTGGCTTTAAGACACTTGCAATGCTGTCTTGAACTGCTGCCAAATGAGACAGCTTCTGATAGTGCAGACGAAACTTTTTAAAGCCTCCCCTCATTTGATAGGAGGGACTAATTTGTAGAAAGGGGAAAAAACGTCTAAATAAATCTTAGTAGAGTCTACAACTAAAGTAGATCTGCAAGGATTTCCTTCTGAGCTTTCACGCTCTCTTACTTTGGCAAGACGCCAACTGAAATATGTTTAAAGAGACGTCTCTCTCACTCTCTCTGGGAGGGGACGGATGTGCTAGGAAGTGAGGAGTTCACTGAGTTCAGTAAATAAGCGATATGTAAATGCATCAATAACAAAGGAACTGTGACGTCACACACTGTGCTGCCCAGAACTCTGCCTGCGAGCATTCAGAACAAGCTTGGACTGTTTTGACAGAAAACCATCTGCACACTGTAACGAGAACAGGAGATTTGCATCAGAGTTTTCTCAGGAAGATGACCATGTGATTACTGCCACTGCAACAGATGACACGTCCTTCTCACTTCCTCTTTCTTGGTAAGGACATGACAAACTTGCTGCTAACTTCCCTTGTGCAGATTTCAATGCTACTTCAGACTACTTGTTTCTACAAGGTGAAGTAACGGAAGTAAAGAAACTGGGATCAACCGTTTTGACTTTCAGGACTGTTTTCAGGAATTACAATGGACTTCTATTGTCATGTTTGCCTGATAAAGAAACCTAAATGCAGACAGTGGCAATATAACCGCTGGATGGGTAATGATTAGTGAAAACTACTGTATAACTGGAAGGCTCAAACTACCTAGGACGACTGCCAAATGCTGACAAAGACAATCACGGGCCAGCAAAATAAAGTCTTTGTCCCATAGACTTCTTTAAGGATGGTTATTTTTATTCCTTGTGAAACCACTGACAGCATTGAATATTTGTTGTGGGAGTTGGTCACATGCTTTGGATAAAGGGAACAAAAATCAAGTAAGTATTAAGTGGTTGTGATGCAGATGTTACTTGTTTCTATTCTAGGATGGTTAGGTCTACAGATCGCATCTAAAATTATAAAGAGTGCCTCCATGCAGAATTTTTTTTTAGCAGTATATGCGTTAGTTTTCCTTAATACTTAATATCCTTATGATGATATTTTCAGCTTGGTCTTGTCTTTTTGAGTCCCTTTTCTATCTCCACCTACTCGCTCCCTCTCTCAGCTTCTGTCTTTCCCTTTGCATCCTGTGCCAAAGTGGGCAGGGAGAAAGAGCTTGTGGTGAGGCGGGTGAAACAGAGGCCGCTCTACGTGCTCTTTCTTGAGCCACAACCCCGTGAAAGAGCATGTTTGGTGGTAGCTAGTTTCGAGGTCCGTTTCCCTGAGATTGGCAAGATATTGTATGGGCGTCAATCTCCTCTGCTCTTCGCCAAACCCTGCTGGCTTTTCACGTAGGAGAATTCTTTAACCCTAAAGGTATTACACTTTATTTATATTGCTCTCTCTGTAGGGAATGCCACAGGTACTGTAGTCACTCGCAAGCAATCTTTAAAACATAGTGGTCCATTCTTTTATCTAGCTGCTCTCTCATTATCACTGTAATCCGTTTCGTGTAAACGTGACTGTTTTTGTCCTGAGCTCATGCCACGGATTCCGCCATTTTTATTATGCAAAATAGGATTGTTGATATTTTGATCAGGGGTCGTTTTGCGTAGATGTTGTAACATCTTTGCTAACTAATTTTCATAAAACTAAGCTCTTTTTTACTACTTAGCTTTTGTTAACAAAGCCTGTATCTGTTCCTGTTGTTTTATTTCATATCGTACAGTTCACTCCAGTGTTTAAGTGTCTTAAATGTAAATCGCATACGTTTAACGTTCAATGTTAAGGTTTTTTTTATTGTTACAATACTGCTTTAGACATTTAATGAACCTAGATGTTCAATTAGCCACGCCAGTTTATGGTTTGGATTGTAAAAAATCACATTTTTCTTTATGCCGTTAATAATTACCGTAAATAATATGAAATCCTTGGTCTTAGCTGCAAGGCATAGATTACAAAAACATCTATTTTATTTGGCATACACTATGTGACAAACGGTCACTTGTTTTGCATTGTAAAATATAAACATGCTTTTTTTCATCCTTTGCTGTTTTGTTTTCGAAAGTTAGACTTACCTTAAGATATTTGAATATGCATGCTTTCTGTTAATTTCGCTGCAAATGAAACAGATGCATGCCAATGGGTCAGGAAATAAAACAAAAATGTTCAACCTAGAAAAAAATAAAGTAAACTGCAAAATAAAGTGATGAACATTTTTGAACATGGATGGTGATTTGAACATTTAAGCTAAAAGAAGACAACATTTTAAATATTGAATGAATATTTACAATAGATGTACTACATCTTCTCAATATCACACACAGAAAAATCCAGATTTAATAACTTTGCATGGAAACTAAAGAGTAAAAATCCAGTTAACGTTTTTAAAACAATCAGTAAGAAAAGCCCTCAAAATGGCGTCGACATGCCACGTGTTTGTGTACCTTGTGTACCTTTCCCAGTGTCCTAAAGGGCTTTTTAATGCTGCATTTTTGGAAGAATGGCACACATTAAGAGCAAATTCTCGTTTAATAGGTTCCCACATGCAAACAAAATCTGTGAAAAACGGTGGTGTGTGGTTGAAACGGCACATGCTGTACTGATGTTTGTTTTAAAAAAAAGAGGATTCTACTGTTTACATATCAGCAAATAAGTGATGAAGGTCGGTTCATTTTCTACTTTCAACAATAAAACGAGAATCACATAAAGACAAAAAGTTAGCATTTTAGTTTATTAAGAGAGAAGGAGAGAGTTGGCAACAGGAAAAAAAGTGGAAAGAGGGAGGGAGTTAAGGGGGTAATTTCCTCCACCCCTGTTCTCCTCATATGAACTTATCATGTAGCTTCATGTCTTCTCTCTCTTATCTTTTGCATCCCCCCACCCCCCTCCACCTCTTTCCCATACAGCCTGGGTTCCTCTTAATTTTTTTCCAGCTCACAATCAGATGCACTCTGGGCACAAACCCACATTAGCAAACAGGAAGTCTAAAACAAGACAAATTTAACCCTTTCTGCACAGTATCTTGAGCTAAAATATTACGCTCACATAAATATTGTATAATTATGTGGAATGTATTTACTTGTTTACAGTTAAAAAAAACACTATACTAAACACAAACCAGTCAACAAGTACCACTTGAGGCTATATACCATACACCACTAAAAACATTAGAACCACTAATGACATTAGAGTTAAAATTAAAATGTATGAAGATGTATTATTTGTAGATGTTTGGCTACAAAAAACTTCTGTTTGGCATGCAAATGCACAGACACAGATACAGCATATGCTTCCAGTCTGTTAGTTACATGACCCCAGAATGAGTCTAATCTGCAAGGTCTTTGTATAAACAAGGCAAAGCAGTATCCTTATCGTTGAGTTTCGATGAGTAACAGCAGGCTCTCCTGAGAGGCCGCATGACAGCGTCAGCCAAGGTCAAGCCAAGCCCAACTTCCTGTTTATTGGGGCCCGCAATTTTTGCAATGCAGACACGTTTTTTGCTTTTATGACAGGGGATCATACACCCCGTGATAAATTGTGTTTTCACTCCAATCACGGTTTTCAGCTTGGGCAAATAGGAACCTTCTTTGTGCCATTGAAATCAATATGCATTGATTTTTATAAAGTGCTGATAAGCATATCTCAGTGCAAAACTTGAAGAGTATATGAGTATTTTAACTAGGGTAGGATGATAAGCTTGATAAATATCCAGCTGTAGTGTGCACAAACAAATGCAAAAAGCAAATTATTACAAAACCAACATCCCATCATAGGTCCTGCACAGAAGGGTCCGAAACCGCAAATCATCGGCTTAAACAATGGCGGCAACAAAGAGAGACAGGAAGAGATGTATACAAAATACCTAAAAAGATTGACACACACACAACACTAAATTATTCACAATGCAAAACAGGAAACCATCCAACAGAGAAATGTAACAGAAATGAATGCCGTTGCATAGACATACTAATGACAAAATTTCCTTTGTATCCAACTAGAGTAGAGTACCAAAGAAAAGATTTTCCAATAAATTTCTTGACAGGAAAAAAAAAGAAAATCGAGAATATTTCTGTTAAGTTAGCAACATTTGATCGCATAAGTATGAACTTGACTTAAAGGAGTGAGGACAGTATCACCCTGAGATATTTCTAAGAAGTAGACATGGCGATCTGGATGTGAGGAAGTCAGTGCTTTATTCTGCCTTCCAGAATAGATTTAGAATGAACTCAAGAACAGAAAATCAAAATTTTATGTTTTAAAAGTAAAACACAAAAATTTTCATATGTTTTCTAGAGTAGTTTAGGCTAGATAAAAATGTACCAGCCACAGTGAAACTGATTTGAAATATGTATTTTGTTTGCAATCCCCACAGTTATGCAAATCAATTTAGGCCCTTTGTTTTGTGTGGTTATATTAAAATTTTTGTCAGATCATGAGCCAGATACTGAATTTACAATTCTCTTTTTAGAAAAACAAATTGTAGGTGTTATGTACAACATGGAGGTAATGAACTATTATAAAGAGTAGCATTAAATCTGTAAAATGCACAACCAGCCATTGATTGCAAAATTGACACTTTATTGAGTTGTTGTTGTTTTGAGCTGCATTACAAACAATGACAGGGCTAAACAAGTTTGTTACTTTTTTACTTTCTAGTGCAGTGTTTTACTGAAAGCTTTTATGTTTACAAAATCCTTAGAAGTCTTGGGTCTTTTTGAGTGTGTTTACTTTTTTACCATTAGATCTAATATATATATATATATATATATATATATATATATATATATATATATATATATATATATATATATATATATATATATATATATATATATATATATAAACAATGATTTCACAACAAACCTGGAATTGTAAAAATGCAACATTAGTAATTAAAATGTTTTTTGACATTTCTCTACAAAGAGTAGAGAAAAATGAATAAAAATTTAAAGACAGTCAAAACAAAATGACAAACCTCTCCTAAACCTTATGCACTGTTAGTCCAAGCACATTTGAGCCATTGTGCTTTTTTTGTGACAAAGTTTGAAAAATACAGGCCATGTCACAGGTCTTGTACTTCCAAGGGTTATCTCCTCTTTACACCACTAGATGGCACCAGAAATGAAACTGAAAGATGATTCCGCATTTTCTGATATTTTAATTGGATTACCTTGCAAATGATGTGTCATAAACATATAATGCTCATTTAAAACTAAAAACATCAAAGCTAATAACCTTTTTGAAACCTACGCATTATATTTGAAATCAAAATTAAACAATACGTGAGTTGCATTATTCATACTTAATTCAAGACACCCACTACCACATAAACCGGGGAGTTCAGAGACTTCTAAGTGTTAGGTTTTAATCTTTAAATCCTTTTCCTTTAAAAACAAGGAAAGTAGTGAAATGTAGAATGATGTTAATACAATTTGAGAATAACTGTGCTGCAGCAAATCCCTTGAACTTTACTTGCACAAAGTGTCCTAATACATCTAGAAGCAAAGCAAAAAAAGATGTATTATTGCTCTCATTCAAAGAAATTGTCCAACTATGGCTGTGCTACTATAGTTACCAATCTATTGAACCTGCAATACAATGTGAGTTTAGTGTTTCGACAGATCATGGCATTAAGTATATTTCATACATTTTATTTATATTTAGTTATGTACTACTTCTGAATATATTTGGTGTAGCTAGATCGGTCATTCCAAATCCAACATTACATTTTATTTAGATTTAATAGATAAATCTGGATTGGCTTGTAAAAGGGATGCTCCTAATGTCACTAAGAGTAATATAAACAAACCCCCATGTCTATATGACTTTCCTAAACTGACCTATGAGATATGGAAAATTGGTTGCTATGGAGGGGTCAGTGACATCATACAATGTTCCCATGTTACTAAGAGTTAAATAAACGAATCCCAACTTTCCTAAGCTGAGATAGAGTTAAGCTAAATTGGTTGCTTGGTAAACACATTTCCAATGTCACTATGTATACCACAGTGAACCAACCACCATGTCAGTGATGTCATAAACATTTTCAAGTTTTTACTACGGTTAACAAACCCACATTTCCCCACGATGTTTCACCTTTATATAGATATATTTTTTATTGCCTTTTACCATTAATTTTCAAAGCCATTATAAGTCAATGTCAAATCTTTAACCCCTTCTATATCCAAGGGTTCAAATACTTTAGCTGGTTTGGCGTTGGTATGTTCTCTAACCCCCACTAAATGGCTGGGAACGCAAAACAAAACAAAAAAGATAAAACAAAAACAGTTTACAAATGTTGCTGTTTAGCTTCTGAAGCAATCGACAAATGAACAATCGGAACTTGCTGAGAATTCTAATCTACAGCTGTACAAACAAAAGATTACAGATGAAATGATAGAGATGAAGACTGTTAGCCAAACATGCACTGTGTTGAACCCCTGTCTCGTATTTCAAGAGACAAAGACAAATCTTTTCATACAAGTCAAATGTTCAATTCTGAAGAGGCTAAAGGAATTTTCGTTAGGGAAGTTCTACGCCTAAATTAAAATAATGTGGCATATAAGCAATGTCAGAAGTTCCCTTTTTAATTGTGGCCTCTTAGGTCTCCTCTGCCAACATCCCCCACCCTATACTGCTCTACCCACCACCCTCCTCTCCATTAATTGAAATTCAGCCTGGCACACAGGCACTGCCCATTTCTTGGCACCAGACTCAGAGACTCAGCGAGAGAAAGGAAGACAACGTTAAAACGAAAACAAGTAAATATATCGTTTTCTAACTGCAAAGCTCGTGCCAACCATTAACCCGGTTTTGGTGGGATCAACACAATATTGGTGAAAGATTATTTTCACCAAAAATCGATAGAATAGATAATTTTGCCAACCATGCAGTGGGGGGTGTTAGGTTAAATGCCTATTTTCTTCCTGCAATTGGACAATCTCAAGGGCTGGCAGCTGGCTATCAGTAGGTAAGCTAGAAGGCCTTTTGTTGATCTCATTTTTTTTAACCTTTTCAATTAAAAAGAAAAATCCATGGCGCAATATACAAAATGATGTTTTAAGATTGTAAATATCTTTGCTTATATCAAGCTGATTAAAATTACGTTTCATTGTATACAAATATTTTCTGTCGAGAGCTATTTTGAGAAAGAGCTATGTTTAAGTACAGTATTATTACAAAATTGTTTATAAGCTTGTTTTATGGGCAGAATGCATTCAAAGCAGAGACGCACTTCCGCTGCCAGCTCAGTTGCTTCCAGTACCACATACACTGGAAGTGGTATTTTGCAGAAAGAAAATGTTTAAAAATCAAACCAACAACACAATAGCTGAACATCATGTTTACCCCCTGTGTGTTAGTGGAAATATGTAGAATATTTATATTTTCTTAGAGAGTTTTACAACTAGGGAGCCTCTGAAAAATTAAATGTGTAGTAACTTTTTTGATTTCTCTAAATGGGCCTTAAGACAACCATGCATGGGTGATTGGGTGACCAGGATTATTCTCAAAAAAGTAAACACACACATTCACTAATTGGGCCCAAATACACCGAAAAGAGTTTTGAACCGGAACCACTGTTTATGCTGCCATAGCTTTGTTTCTCCTTGCCCTGGATGTGGCTCTCACAAAACCATATCCTACATCAAATACAAAATATCTCAAAACCAGCCAACAACTCACTCACGGCACATCTTTGGTACTTCACATTGTGAGATTGTCACATGCGTCCACAAACCCCAATTTGCTCAGATTCTGGACAGTTGCATGTGATTGTCTGCAATACAAAATCGGGGCTAAAACCGTACAGTTTGAAACCGGCTTTAAAGAGAAGTGGTTTGTTTTATGACAACAAATTGTTTAGGTTTATATTTACACAATCGGCCATCTTCTTCTCCATAAATGCACCTCACACAGTGTGAGTTGCTTCTGCGCCACCGTGTGGCAAGGAGAGAATTACAGTTCACCAAAGCACCATCTAGTGTTCAGGAGAGGGTGTGTGCACTCATTTTTAAACGTAAGAGAATTAACACAAGCAGTACAGCAGAGGCATGTAAAGGCCTTTAGTCTTAGTTTAACCACATGAGTCGCCTCCAGCCGGTTTTAAAAATAGCTTAAATAGCGCAACTTTCCAGTGAGCTGCATCTAATTTAATATGATTGCTATTCTTGTTTAAATGACACTTACTTGATATGACAATAAAAAGGCTCGAATTACAGATTATACACTTGAAATTGTCTTGAAATTTGAAGGAACAAAAATATGCCGTTGAGCCTGGAATGAACATTTCTGGACGTGGCCAAAGGTTAGTCCTTTTGCAGCTTTTCACAATGGAGAGTCTGTAGCCTTAATCTGATGAAAGGTTACTCAAGGATCAAAGTCGGTGTGAAATTCTCTCAAAAGTCAGTCCGTGTTTGGTAAAAATGCATTATTGTTTGTCAGTTTACTAAGACTTACCTCTACGTAGAGGAAATAGGCTAATATTATTGATGGATGTTTTACCGTTACAAAATAAACCATTTCAGATCACATCACACATTCAAATTTGCCAGTAGGTACCTGCTCCCCCCTCTGCAAGTGTGAGTATATACAAAATAAGCACTTGCAAACCTTTATGGTTTAAGATGAGGATAAATATTATAAGAATTGTAATCAAGAATCTAGTCTTTTATTGACCAAGAAATGGTCAATACTTAGGGTGGCCAGTAGATGAGGTAATGTAGGCATGAGGTTGAGGCCCACACATACCCATTTATATTGAAAACAGTGATTTTTCTTTTGTTTTTTTTTTAAATCGAAGACCAAGTACATTGTTTTAAAAATGCTAGAAACTCAGTTAATGCATGGGCAGCGAAAATGGGTTTTCCTGGATGTTCCTGTGCTTGGCATCACTGCTTTCGGGAGTTTGTTATCTGGACCTTTACAGTTTGAGAGCATGTTTGGAGGATTCTAATGTACAGGCTAGCTGTCTGATCAAATACATCTGAGTTGTAGAAGGCGAGCAATGCAGGTTCTGACTGATTGAAATTGAATAAGGATTGGACCTGCTTATAAGGACGTAGGTTAATAGGATAAATATCTTTAAATTATAATATATAATCTTAAAATAATCTTTGTTTACAAAAGACACGGTGTAATGGCGGAGGACTGTGTTGCTGTTTACTGTAGTGTCATGGCTTACATGTATAGGATTAGATGCATATGTTTCCTATTTGAATAGAGACAAGTGTGTTTTTGCCAAGTCAATGCTGAATACACTTCTTAAAATGCCATGAAATGACTTTCAACCTTAAAATTGACTGCCACCAGTTTGTTTGATATAGTCTTTACATCCATATATGATTTATGATGGTTGCAATTTTTATTATTCCCAATAACTGAAACTATAATGCTCTATGTCAAATATGCATCACATCATGTAGTTTATGTAGGAATGGTGTGGTATTACTTTTGGTAAAGCTGTAATATTTCTGTTATTTTATAAACATTTTTAAAAATCTAAACCATTGGGAAGCTGAATCATTTTTTTTTTTTTTACGTTTTTATAAATATTAAAAGGTGTTTTTATAAATGTTTTCAACATCTAAAGATTTAGAGCCTGTCTGTTCAAAGACAGACTTTGATATTTTAAAAGCTATTGATAAAAAATAATCCACATGAATGTAGATTTTTTTAAAGTGAGGCAAAATTGTGAAGATTTGCCCCTGACAGCCCCATTTTTGTTTCACTGTTGAACCGACGATGATCATCTTATTGTGATGACTGTACCTATGAACCCTATGATCTGTGGGTTTTTTGGGTTGGGCTAACGGTGACTCTTTGTTCCGATGCGTTAATTGTGGTTTACATTTTCTGAAGTGAGCAGGGTGTTACTATCCCTCAACCGTTTATGAAAAGGGGGAACAGAATGTGGTGTGCGCCAAACTGTTCCATGATCAAGTTAAAGTTGAAGTGTCACGCTGTTAGAGGTACAGTTGTATTCCTGTGACACACAATCTGCTAAAGTTATTAAAAATGGCTTCTAGTTGCGTCTGTCAGGATGATTTACAATTACAACCCATGGATTGCTGCATTTTTTTAATGTTAGTCACAGATTGTTTATCCAAATGTATTTTTCTAATGGGAAATTTCCAGAAAGCGTGTATTCTAAATCATATTTATTGTCGACATAAATGGAAAATAGAGTTCAGCAGTAAAACAAGCATTAGCTCAGAGCAGATTTCCACCTACTTCTTTGTGTAAGGTCCCATAGCTCAGATTTTTCCATGATTTCTTAAAAATGCATCAGTGAATTTCGGGAAATGCAAATTGTGTCTAGTAGCATATTAACAGTTGGTTAAATACAAAGGTTAAATATATATTTATTTATTTAGTTTGTATAAAAATGTGTACGATCTAACACTGTACATCTGTAAACTGTTTTAACTTCAACTTTCTTGAATTTGATATTTGTAAACAGCTCAAAGTCTAATAATTGGGTTTCATTTACCCTCTCAACCTCCCAACGCTTCATCTCTGCTTTTGTGTCCATCTTTTCGGTCACAGCACCACCAAAACACACTGAAGAAACGTGTATGGTAATTAGCCACTATGCTAACAATGAATGCTAACAAATTGCTAGTTCTGTGTTCTAGCATTTTTTTCTGTCACATTAACAAACATGAGTCAATGTCAACATGAGGACAAATGCTAACATGCTAACTGACCATAGCGTTTGCCTAATATTACAAATCAGCAATCCTCCAGAGAGTCAAAGAGAAGTGTTTACATAGCTTTTGAGAACAGTGGCTGCACGGATGGCTTTTTCAGGCCCACCTCACAGAGGAGAACGGGGAATGCACAGCTCTTGTACCCTAAAATGGTCGAAATGCTGCCATTTTGTTTCCTCTGCACTTGTGCAAGAGCAGAAAGCTACAAGAGACACTAAGGGAAGACGTGTATTATATCGTTCATTTACTTCAAAAGGCTACACGCTGTTGTCTTGTGGGAATTAGCTGTTTTCTGGCACCACAGGCATGAAATTCCTGGCCAAGGATCAAGACTTTTTTTCCTTCAAGATCCATTGGCAGCTTTGCTAGAATGAGAGAGTAACTTCCATGTGCTTTTAAAATTAGTGCTCACAGTTGATCTCGAATACAGCTTCTGTTCTTACATACTAGCATTTTATTAAAGTTAACTTAAAACAAAGTGAATTTCGTATTATTTTGTTACACCTATAATAAGTGTTAGCAACCTGCACTCAAAAGAATAAAAGAAAAATGAGAATTCTGTAGTATTTAATAGTCACTAAAGAGTAATAGCCAGACTGAACTACTTGAAAAGGAGACGAAAACACAACAAAAACCACCAATTATTTAAAATATTACAATCCGAAGTATGAAACAACATAACAAATATCTGTAAAAATGGCATGTTCCATTAATTCTGAATGCACCATTTTAAAACACATTTATAAAATAGTCACATTTTCTTTAATTAGTTTTAAAGACTTAAATTTGTATTATATATTACATTTTTGTATTACAATCAGTAGTGCTGCTCCCTATATGCGCGGTATGCAGTCTGCGTAGGGCACCAACTGTTCATATCTGTTAATAAACATGAAATATTTAATAATGGTTTCAACTACAGAATCTATTAACCCCAGAACGCTTTTATACACGTCTGTTAATTGTGCTTTGAGGTTCCATTTCTAGTTTTGTTCTGATGGATGCATTCAATTTTATACATTTACCTTTTTTAAGTAATACTGACTGTCAGAATCCAAAATGTGGGAATATTTTACTGTAGGATTTTTTAGTTATTCCTGAACTTGGATTTTTAGCGTGCATTTAGTGAAATAATTTCTTGGACATTTTTGGGGGGTCACCATACTACATTTCTGCTTAGGGGACTCATTTGGCCATGTCATGACTGGCTCAAGTCCTGACAAATAAATGGAGGACAGCGTGGTTTGTAATAGTAAAACTAAGTTTATTAACAATAAATGAACATAAAGATATAATAATTAAAGCACAATTTCTGATGGATAAAAGGTGGTACATCTACCCAACAGAACTACCGGTAGATTTAAACTCAAAAGATCCTGAACTAAACTAGAAGCAGAACTCAAGCAAGCAAACAAACAAACAAAACGACACAAGAGCTAGGGCAAGGCCAAACCGGACTGGTGAGCAGGAGCAGCAGCATGTGGAGACTGAACCTGCCACTTATAAAGGGACCACGCCCCCATCTCCAATTTAATCAGGATGAGTAGGAAGACTCATCACAGCCAGTAGTGGCCGTGATTACAATTTTAGAAGCTTTTAGAAATGTACATGTGTTTTTATTAATGAAAGTCTTCACATTTGCATACTTTTGACCCTGATGACCTTTCACATGGCCTGGAAACATTAAACACTAATTCAGTGTCTAGTTATTCTGTAATTCTGTTACTAACCAATGTTTCTTTCTCTCTGCAGGAGCAGATCACAGTGATGGGTACTCTCTCAGAGTATTCTCTGCTGTCCTTGGGGCTGAGGTAGTAGATTGAATAGTTGTGGAGCTCTGCTCTCTCTATAAAAACTAACTATACAGTCTACTGTCTTTCCTAAGGGTACAGTCAAATCCACTAAAAACATCTCAGGCTGTGTGAATGAGACGGGGTGCTTTGGTGGCTGGACGGGGTGAGGTAGTAGGTTGTATAGTTTGGTGGGAGGGATCAAACCCTGTTCAGGTGATAACTATACAGTCTATTGCCTTCCTTGTGGTACCAACTACTGCCCGGTCTTGACAAATAAACGTTATGCATGCAATGCATTTAACAGGGTTTGTACAATTTGAAACTATATTTGTGTTTTTTTATATTCTGTGATGTTGTACATACATTTTGCCTGGTTGTGTCTAGCAGTCAGTATGTACTTTACATTTAAACACAATGAAAAATAACTTTCTGAGGGTCTTTCAGGTAGCTAGGTCAAAACGACCTGGATGGATGTTAAAAATCTTGCAAGGCCTCCATTGTTTTGATTGTGATGGAATCTGAGGGTCGACTGTTCTTTCAGGAGGACAAAACTGTATATCTAACTCATAAGAAACTACAAAAGCCATCATGTTGCCCTTCAATAAATGGTTCATTTCTGAAATCTCAGCACTCTCTGTGTTTTCATCAAATTAGCCTCACTTTTGCCTCAAGAGTAAATTTATGTGATGCAGTCTGCTTTTATTAGTATTTAGAGCCACGTATGATGTGATTGGATACTGTAGGTAGCATGTGCTTTGAGGAAATGGCTGTTGTATACAATTGTTAGCAAAACTAGCATACAGCACTTTGGCAAACAAAAATCCATGACGACTTTTATTGTTGTACTATGGACTACTTGCACAAAGACTCGTGACGCACTTGCGCCTTGAAATCTTTTTACGTTTTCACAGTTTTCCTGCCAGTGACAACCTCGAGATGGTTATTGTCCTACCAGTAACAGTTTAGCGTTGTTTTTACGTTTTTGTTTTTGCAAGTAATGTTTGACTATTTTACAACTCCATTGACAAATTTGTTGGGATGAGAACGCGTACAGAAGAGCTTCACGTTCAGTTTCTGAAGCTCTTTTTTTCTACATAAATATGTATATGTTGTGAAACACTTAATCCTAAACATTTGAGGCTCTTAGCTGCGCGTTTACATCAAAAAGAGAGAGGAAATAATCCGGTTTAAGATTTAAAGGGCTCAGCTTTATGGTTTATCAATATTTTAGCTTTTTCATTGGCCTGTGGTCCAGTGAGATTTTCACACATACAATCACAATTCCCAGCAGTTATGATTCTTTTTGAGTTTTAAGTGCATAAATAACTCTCAGATGATAGAAGTAGGAATGGGAACAAGTTTATAAATCCCCTGCAACTAAAGAGGTAAATTATAGTTTTTTTATTTAAATTACAAATAAAAGTATTATTTTTTTATTTGTCTGGACCATTCGTCACCAAAATCAATATGTGACAGTTAAATATACTATAAACTATAACATAAAAAACATTTAAAATAAAGCGAGGTAACAGAAAACAATACACACAGTGAGTGTGTACAGTGATCTGATACAGTGTATAAAAGTTATTGAAGCAGGTTAATGATATAATATTCATTCATTTTCAGTGCTTTTTCGAAAATATAACACTTTTTTTCATGGATACATTGTTGGTGTCCCAGGAGACCCTGATGTCCATAAATGTTCCAAACCCTTGGGACTCTGGTGGTCCATGCCCTTGGTGAATTGATTTTTCTAAACTGTCCATTTAGTTGGAGCTATAAAACATAATAACAATTAGTCTGCAAATTTGGTCTATAAAAATAACAGAGGATAAATTCTTACATAATGCAATGTATTTAATGAGGTTAGGTTGTGCTTAGCCTGTCCCATGAAGAACTTTGGGTAGTATTGGATCATGGCGTTTTTAAAGGAAGGTGTGTTGTCTGTAATCGTTCTCTTGCTACTTCTGCTATTCTGAGAAGAAGAGCTTCTGTCGTGGTTGATAAACAAAAAGTAGTTCCTTGAATTAATATTTGGCATCTGATAGAAAAGCTAGAAATGTTACAGTAGATGTTACATGTAGTAGATTTTAACATGGAATTAGCTATTTTCTGAAACAAGTTTGAAAGAGGAAATGGCTGAATGGTAAATAAAGCATGAAATGAAAAGCCTGTGATGTCCTCTAGTGGTCATCTCTCATACGTTTCTCAGAGACATTATATATATATATATATATATATATATATATATATATATATATATATATATATATATATATATATATATATATATATATATATATAATTTACTAAACGTGTACGGAATTGAAATATTACCCTCTTTTTTGGGATATTTTATAAATAAGTAATTACATCTGATTTATATCGTATTTATATTGTATATCACGGTTTTAACAAGAAAGTTGCTCCAAAGTGCTTTACATGAAACAATCAGTAAAAAAGTACAGTAAAAGAAACATTTAACAAGAAAACATCACATTTAAATTTACACTCATAGGACATGAGGGATTAAACATCACAAATACTTCTACTTCATACTTCTAACACTTAAAAGTCCTTGCCTTTTTTGAGCGTTTGTGCCACTTTACATTACATTACACAATAATTCCACAACAAATCTGAAATTCACAATTATTACATTTTGTAATTTTTTTATTTCAGAAAAAATTGAGATCCACTTGTTCTTTAGGTTTTTTAACAAAAAATTGTTTTGATACAATACAAAAATGTATTAATGTATTAAAGACAAGGTCAAAACTATGTGAAAATTACATATGTCTTATGTACACCTCTCCTAAACTCTTGCAAGCACTTTTGCTTTTTCTTTTTTGTGATTTTTTTTGTGCCAGAACTGGTAGCTGACACTGCTTTTGCTCCATACAAAATAGATCTTATGAGATTTGGGTTATCTAGAGATTAGACCTTGCCATCTGTAACTGTTACTTTTTAAAAATGTAAATAACAAATCAGAAAGATCTGAGATATGGGCCTAACACAAAGAAGTTGAGATGGAGAAGGTGGACTTCATCTGCTCTGGGCTGAACTAATAAAGGTTTTACTTTTTGTCCCAGACTTCTTGTGCAAGTGAACCCAATATCATTTGGGTTTTTTGCCAATTAATATGATTTTAATTCCACCCTCAACTGTCCATTTCCATTACAGATCCCATTCCATTGCTGGTAAAATAACTGTAATACGTTACTTTTGTACATCATTAGCCTAATGTCAGTTTAAAACGGACAGTGTTTTTTCAACAGTGAGCCAATGACACCCGATACAAACAACATCTTGTGCTTCCCGGTAATCATTACCAGTTCTGTTGTGATGGCAGTTTTCCAGAGTACACATGCTTTGCATACGTGACCATATGAGTTGAATGGTACATGGAGTTAAATGCTATCAAACAAAGCCCTTTTGTCAGATATGAAGGGAGTATGAGTTTGTTAGGCTAATTATAAAAAAAAAAAAAAAAAAACATTTATTTAAAAATATTTTTGTTTTTACTAAATGTTTCTTTAGTGTGCACTGTAAAAGAAATGCACAACTGAGTAAAAGCAGAATTTTAACAAAATTAAAATATTAGCCCAATACCCTAATCTTGCACACCCTTTACAACCAAAAATGTCTAAGAGGAACGGTTTACGATATTCCTCAACACGTTTTATACATTTTCAAACTGGGATTTTGAGATACATCAACTAAACTAAAATTCACTAGATTACTTCAAGCGATGTGAGCATGGAAAGATCTATTTGAGAGGGACCAGGGCCTCTCTGGGGATGTTCTCAGAAAAAACACATATAAATCATATAGAAGATGATGGGTAAATACTTGTAAAAGTGTCTTTCTGATTACAAGTAACTTTCACTTTAGGACACAAGGTCCTTATTAGGATGAAACCTACAGAACTAAAAAAGACTGGTGCAACAGGAGTCAAGAAAACCTTGTGGAGCTAGAGGCGGCTTTGGAATCTCCAGATGCCTCCCAAAAAAAGACATGCCGAACTGTTAGAGAAAAGGGAGAGCCACTCAGATTTTCTCTGTATGTCTTGTTTGATTTATGCATAATAATAAAATAGTTAGGAGGTACTTCGACTAAACTTGAGTCATTTATGCCATTCATTATCTCATCAAGGCTTTGTCTTCAACCTGTCTTGAGGTCTTTTTAAAATTCACTAGTTCACTTCAAGAGAAGTGAGCATGGGATAAAGCTGTTTGAGACGGACCAGGGGGTCCAGCCATGGAGCTCTTTCCAGAGACAAAATGATGGAGGGACGGAGAAAGGATTTTACTGGAATCAGGTTTGGAGTCTTTTTTTTTAGACATTAGGTTAGATGAGACATGTAGCTGCTGAAATATTTGCCATTCAATCATTAATTATTCAGGGATAGGCCAATAGAGGTATTGCAGAGGGTCACTTTCACATTGTACCATGTCCCCTTCAGTGACACTGAGTGAACATGTGCTAAAAGGGCCGTGTTAAATGCAAAGAAATTGCTGAAGTGATATGGAAAATTGACTAGAAAATTAATTTCAGATAAATTATAGTGATAAAGACATCTACAGACCTTCTGGCTGTATGTGTAGAAGTATGTACAAATCATTTGTCCAAGATCATATATTTCATTCATATTTGCAGGATTTGTTACCTTTATGTATTTATAGTAAAATTTTCCAAATGATGGGAACATTCGGTGAAAGCCAGTTATCTTTTAATTATTCAAAAGAATAATAATACAAACACAATAAAAAAAAAACAAAAAGTCCACAAGGAGGAAAATTGAAAGGCTAAGAAGATTTACATTAGTGGAAAATTAACCTGTTGTAAGGGAAAGAGGGGAGAGCACACGGTGAATGAAAACAGAACAAAGCCATGTGCTCAACAAATCAAAAGATACTAAAGCATCCAAGGAACACTCACAATCCACAAATTTATTTTAAACTATAAAAATACACATGCAATCTCACTAACCAATCAAATGTGCATACTTGGAGAAACAATACCCCAAAAACAAGACCGAACAGGAACATCCTCTACATAGAGCAAGACGATGATGTAGCGTCATATTTTGAATTTTACAAATATACAGTACAAGCGGTGACAGAACATTGATATCTAAAAAAAAAAAAAAACACTTGGTTCATTTTAATAGACATACAAAGAGAACTATGGATTTGTCATCTTATTTTATTTGAGAACTTTTGATCAACATTAACAAATATATAAACCGCCACAGGGATTTTTAAAAAGAGTAATCAAAAATAGGATTTATGACTACTTATAACGTAGTGTAAAGGTAAACAATCCTCAGATTAACGTATTTTAAAGACAAACATTCTTAAAATTCCATTTGATTTTGTATATTGGTGTATTATAACATTTACAAGTTGAATAAAGCCTTAATTAAGCCAAAGAAAAATCAGTGCAGCCACACAATTTTTAAATTATGAGCAATTAAAATGCAAAACAATCCTTGGTGAAATACGCAGTATTCATGAGTATTTTCCCACTGAGAGAAAACCATTAAAGCTGGTTGGAAGGTTAACTTCCCATCAGCCTCTGCGAGTTGCTCTGAAGGCCTCGCAGTGTTCGCTCCGTGAACTGATAGGTGAGTTTGCGCTTCACTTTGCAGATCTCTCCTGTTCGAGAGTAGTTTCGTAGGGCACGGGCCATCTTTTGGTAGGTCATGGTTTTGCGGTTGCCCTTGCGTCGCCCCCACATCTCTGCCAGCTTTTCCTTGTTCTGTGAGGAGAACTGGAAGGTGCCGTTGTTGGACTGGATCCACCAAATGCAGCTACGCATACCTGGATTCTGAAGCATCTCGTACAGGAACTGGAATAGACGTTCTTTCCTTTTACCTAAGAAATTAGAGAGTTACAATGGTCAGATTTAAAAATGCAACGGGAAATAAGGGGGATAAATTAAAGAAAGACATTGAAATGTACACAGTAGTAATGGGAAGTTCAGATCATTTACTTGGATCTTTGAGGCTAGTTCAGAAAAATGAGTGAATCATTTTTTTTTTTTTATTTCAGTAAAAGAACAATAAAATAGTGTGTAGTACTTCCCTAACAATATCTACTGTTTACGCAATGTAAACGCAAATATAAATGGAAATGACAGAACTATAATGCAAGAAGACAAAAAAATAAGCCTACATGGGTTTTTGGTCTGGTTCCCTTCACCACTGATCTGAAAATTTTTAAGGTTTTGTTGGAAATACATTTTCAGGTGTGATATTAATTCATCATTTCTAAGAACTAAGAAAAATGTGATTCAACAACTATAGAACATATAGAAGTTGATATAACAACTTGTAAACTACTTGTAAAAGTGTCTGACTTTGCAAAATATCAGCAGTTAAAAAGGGAACAAGCAGAGTGAGCTGCTAGAGTAAAAAGAGGACCATTGACTGATGAACAATCACTCTAGGACAAGACACAAGGTCCTTATTAGGATGAAGCCTACAGGACTTCGTAAAGAATGGTGCAACAGGAGCCTTGAAAACCTTGTGGAGCTAGAGGAACCTCCAGATGCCTCCCCCAAAAAGACATAGCCGAACCGTATTTAAGCTGTTAGAGAAAAGGGAGAGCCTGTACCACCCAGAATCCTCTGTATTTCTTGTTTGATTTATACATTTGTATACTTCAATCTTCGTTTCCTGTGGTTCTTCCACTTAACCCAACAGGCAGCAAAGCAGAATATCACGTTTATTCGACACATTACCTCTCTCTGATGTTAACAAGTGCAGTCCAGGCCGGAATGAGAATTGATTTAATTTGATTAGTTATTTTCTCAAGTCCTTTAATTGTTTTGCTCAGAAATGTTAACCAATAGAGTAGAGAGTCAGACACTGGGAAGATTCTTTTTTCCAATAATGGTGAACAAGCTAAACTAGAACTACTGCACACGTCTTACATCAAAGTTTCGCTTAAAATAAGTAAAATAGATCTTGCAAATGCTGGGGCTTACCTGAGAGTGGCGCTAGAGTTAGCGATTCATACGGAATATGTTCTGTACCATCTGAAGTTGGAGATGGAGGAAATTCCTGACCAGAGCTGGTGGAGAGTGAGTCTGAATCACTGCACTGGCTTCGATCATACTGTAAGAGTCCATGAAACCAGACAAATGTTAACCTTTATTATGTCAACATTTATTATATTATTAGTGTTTACAGTATGTCTGTTTAAACGTACCCACTCAATGTGAGTGGACGGGGACATCCAGGTTTGCAGCTGCTGCTGAGGAGGACTTTCATGAGTCTCTTCAGAAGGTGCTGCTCCAGAATACAGCCACTCATATCCATAACGACCTGGCCAACAAGGATCTGGTGGAACACACATGTCGGCTATTACCTGTGCCGCTTGTTAAGTTGTTATAGTTTTACGGAGTTGTTACAGTTACAGATTTTTTTCCCCCACATTTCAGTAGGCGGTGGAAGTTACGGGTGCTTTCACACCTCTAGTTCTTTCATTTGGTCTGAACAGCTGAAACCTTGTGGCAATCGTCTGCAGTTCTGGTTCTCATTCACACCACACTGATTGGTCTGACGAGCACAAGTTTGAAATACAGCCATGTCACTATACAAGGCACATCCATTATTGTACATGTTTCCTCGACTGCTTTTTGATTGGTTAGAGTGAAGTAAACAATGGACAACAAAACTTAACAATGTAATTTTTGTTAATCGTTCATGATGTTCTTTGCAAATGATGCTCAGATTACAAACTTCTCTCAGTTATAACACGGCAATCCATACAGTCATGTGAGCAGGTCTTGTAACGCTTTTTAGTCAATTTTTGTTGGTTTGGTAGTTTGGTTGTTGCTTTCTTACCTGCCAAACTTGTTTAAAAGAGAAAACAAACTCTAGTTCAAATGAATAAACTAAAAAAGTTGCAGATTTCTGTAATCTCTTCAATTGGAAGAACTATTTTTTTTTTAATTTGAATTAGACTATGATGACAACAAGAGTACCCACTGCACAAAGATACGCCCAAACAACGTTTATTGCATGTCATTTTTGAACCTTTAATTTTGGCTCCAGAGGGTGAAGACTCTGACGCCAGATGACATCTTTTTTTAACGTTTACAGAACATCTAGTATTAATATCCAAAGGACATCTATGTAAGGGCTAATTGTAGGCAAAATGTAGTCGTTATACACAGTAAAATCCTAAGAGTTAAATTAACTCTACTCAGAGTGTATTTGGTCCCACTCTATATAGAGTTACTCTTTCTGTTTTTACTCTTTCTGGAGTGGACTTGGTCCCTCTCTGAATAGTTAATATTTAGTTTGCATTTTCCATGCAGATTTCGAAAAACATGAAGAAAATAGATTATTAAATTACTCTTTCTCAGAGTCGGTTTAACTCTATATAGAGTGGGACCAAATACACTCCGAGTAGAGTTAATTTAACTCTTAGGATTTTACTGTGTAGATATCTATTCTAAATTAAACCTAACCTTAATTTAGCCATCATTTTGTACTGTTTTAAGCTCCGAAGCCCCATTTCAAAAGGTGGCATTGTGTTCGAGGTTTATATTCCTAGAGCTTAATTTTTCAGCAAACATTCAACGTCTTTTCCGCACATGCATGTCCTTATTGGACCGTTTTTAGACGTGTATGTAGGTTTTGCTTTAGAAATTAAATGCAGAGTTCTTCCTGTGTCTCATATGTTGGAGATTACGATCGCTCATATGAATTTGCTTCAAACTAATATTTTGTAGCATCAAAAAAGTTCAGCCTCACAGAAAGTGAAGACTATAACTCACGGAGAATTGTATTTCATGAAATTTAATGCTTCAGATAACGTACTTTTCAGAAAGGGTGCTCAATTTTTTTCTCACAAAATACATAATTTCTGTCGTGAAAAGAGAATTACACAAAGTACAAACAGCATAAACACATTTTAAATACTTTCCAGAAACTACAAACCTCGTAAACCTTGAAAAAAATCACCATGGTAAGATTTTCCCACAATCCTTTGAGCGCCGAAACAGGAACATGGATAATTTAAAAGCGCTTCTTAACTTGTATAGTGTCTTTTCACAACCGAATATATATCTGATGTTGATTTTATTGATTCTATCCAATTGTCTTACACATCCAAAAAAACGTACCAAGTCCGACGTCCAAATGTTGAACTGCACATTGACATACAAATAAGGTTTTAATTAGACGTCAAACGAGTGAACCTAATTTGCATGTCGGGTAGCTGTTCAAAATTAGTCTTGGCCCGCATAATTTGCATGTCTGTCAGATGTTTAAAGTTTAGTGGGTAAAAGGTGTATACATGTATTCCAGTAGTCAGTTATTACATACTTCTCATGTGAAAGATATGAAGTAATTTTAACCTCTTTACGGGTTTTCCACCCGTATTTTTCCTAGTCTAATTGAAAGGCTTCCCTTATTTACATATATTGATGTAGAAACATGAATCTTTTTAAAAGAGACAATTTGAAATGTTTTAAAAACCTGACTAACATTTTTAATTTCACTTCTTTTATGTGTTTTTTTTTTTGCTACTTCAGATTTAATCACTGTTCCTGTGTGAATGTTACAAAAGGTGGGCTTTTTAAATAGAAGCAAATTAGTTAGAATAGGTGCTTTCCATATTCTTTCCATGTGTTTCTTCCTGGTACACATTATATTAACTAGTGATTTGCACGTTTACAAGATAAATGAATCAATCAAATCACAATTCTCTGACTTTCTCAGAATCATGAGGATACATGTCATATTTCTAAGTTGAAAGCAGAAAATTCTTACTTTTTTTTACTTGAAAAAAGTTCACATTTTGTCACAATTTTACACATTAAATAGGTGCCAAAGTTATGTAGACAAGGTTACTAAAAATGAATAAAACTGAGATTTTAAAGTATATTTGCAATTGACTTTTAAGAGAAAAAGTACCAGATTCTACGATATAAACTAAACTTGTTCCACCAATCGCAGACTTATCATGTCTAGCGGAAATTTCTGTGGAACATAAAATCCACAATCGGAAAAATGAATAAAAAACCTCTTTGAAAATTGAAATTATCCAAACATTTCTCCCTAAAAATAAAACGGTGAGATCTGTTAAAACATATGTTAAAAGTGAAAAATTTTTAAGAGAAAAAGTACCATATTCTAAGATATAAACGGCATTTGTTCCACCAATTTCAGACTTTGTGAAGTCAAAAGATTTTAGCATTTCTAGCTGAAATGCCTGTTGTGGAACATGGAATCTACAATTGGCATGAATTAAAAAAAGCTTTTTGAAAAAGGAAAGCATGTAAATATATGTAAAGTAAACAGTACAGTGCATTATTTCCTCTGTAAATGCACTATTAATAGCTCACCCGTCATGCTGTTCACTTGGTGGTTCCTCTTCTGAACTCCTGGAGCATTCATTAGCTCCAGAGAGTGCTCCTGTAGGTATTCCTCAATCATGTCCAAGTCCACAGAACCCGATGACCCTTCTCGAGGGCCCATGTCTGGGAGGAACTGAATCTGTCAGAGCCAAAGAATTACAACAATATTATTTTCAGGCGAAGTTCCGGGATGAATGTACAGAAATAAATGAAGAAAATGCATTTCAAATAATTGATACAGTATAAACAGAAAATTTGCAGTGTATCTGTAAAGTATTAATGATGCCACTGCAGCCTATATCCTGCTTATCTTACAGGACAAATTATGAAATATACAATTAATTTGTTGTATGTGTACACACTATTAATCTCCTAAATGAAATCCAATACCATCAAAAAACATGGATTTTTTTTTTTTTAAATAATTATTTATTAAGTATAAAGAATCCTGATTTTGACCCATTCTTTCGGCTGTTCCCAGTTTAGGGGTCACCATAGCGAATCATTTGTTTCCACCTAAATCTTTCCTCAGTATCCTCTACTCTTCCGCCAACTACCTTCATGTCCTCTTTCAGCACATCCATATATCTTGTCTTTGGTCTTCCTCTTGCCTGGCATCTTCATCTCCAACATCCTTCTACCAGTATAACCACTATCCCTCCTCTGCACATGTCCAAACCATCTCAATCTGGGCTCTCTGACTTTGTCTCCAAAACAACCAACCTGAGCTGTCCCTCTGATGTGCTCGTTCTTAATCTTTCCATCCTCGTCACTCCTAAACTGAACCTCAACATCCTCATCTCTGCTACTTCCATCTCTTCCTCACTGCCACTGTCTCCAACGCTGCTCTCACTACTGTTCTGTACACCTTTCCTTTGATTCTTGCTGACACTTTTCTCCATCCACTCCCACCTGCCTGCACTCGTCTCTTCACCTGTTTTCCACACTCCCCGTCACACTGGACTGTTGACCCCAAATAACTCCTGCACCTTCTTGACCTCAGCCCCCTGTAACCTCACTGTTCTATTTCCCTCTCTCTCGTTCAAACACATGTATTCTGTCTTACTGCGACTGACTTTCATTCCTCTTCTTTCTAGAGCTGACCTCCAACTTTCCAGGTGTACCTCCACCTGCTCATCTGCAAACATCATTATCCATGGAGATTCCTGCCTGACCTCATCTGTCAACCTCTTCATCACCAAATCATTGTGCCTCTGAAATTATTGCCAAGTACAATCTGGAACATGTGTTAGTCCAAGAAATCTTTGTATGTTGCTCCAGCCAAGAGTCTCAGTATCCCCTACTGATAACCATCCCCTCAGCATGAGGCAATCACCACCATGCTTCATGGTAGAGATGGTATTGGTCAGGTGGTCTATTTGTATTCTTCCAAACGTGGTGCCTGGTATTCCACCTCTGTCTCATCAGAGCAGGTCACTCTGGATCCCAAGGGAGGGCAGCCAAAGTATCTTCCATCTGGACACTCTACCTAGAGGCCTTTTTAAGTGGTAGAGATTTGGTTGTCCTTCTGGAAGGTTCTTGCCTTAACTAATATCCTTTCGTCTCTGCTCGGTTCCTTTTTTATTGATCAATTTAATTTATCATGTTGGACAGCAATTAGGAAACACATTTTTGTTAATGAATTAGTGAAAATCATAAAAAAATTTAACTAAACTTAAATTAAACTTGAAGGGAAAACTTTACAATACGCTCTAATAAATAATCTTAAAAACAGTTTTTTGTAGCAATGCTTTATATAATACAACCCCAGTTTTTTTTTTTTCATTACATTACACAATATGTCCACAACAAACCTTAAATTGTACCCAAAAATAAAATTCTGGCTGTTAAATTTTGGCATCTTTTTACTGTAAAAATTAAAAATAAAATTGTCAACAAACGGTTTTTATGTTTTATAATAATCAAAAGTGTAGAAACTAGATAAATTTTTTTAAATCCCCCAAACAAACAAAGACAAGGTCAAATTGTATATATAAAAAAACTTGTTGAACCTCTTCTAAACCTTATACACTGTTCCAAGCACTGTTGGTGTCATTGTGCTTTTCTGTACCACATCTTTGAAAACAAGCCATATCACAGATATTGTACTTCCAGTTACATTTCATTCTAATAAGTATTTTGCTTATGTTAAATACCAAATAAAAGTTTATAAATGCAAATTAAATGTTTGTTTCCAAAAAGTATTGGAAAGAATAAAATACCTCTATATTTTGTTAAATTCATTGTTTTTATCATTCAAAAATAAGCACTGTACTCACATTTTCCAGATTTGCCAGCATCTGAAAATATAAAGAGGTTTACATTTAGACACATTATTGTGACTGTAAATTGGGAATGTGATTTTATTACATTTTCTAAAACTTGTTCCCAATTTAAGCAGTGAAACAGAAAGCGAAAATAAATGACACACATGTATATTGTCACTCTTCAGAAGTATGAAAGTTGTACAAGAGGAGTGAATATTTCCATACCTCTGTGTCGTCCCAGTGTTGGAGGGGGTTATAATCAACCGTGTAAATGTGATGAGCGAGAGTTTGAGAAGAAACAAGAGAAACATCACCTGGAATGAGCACCTGTTGACTGGAAGGAGCCTTTTATTCATTCTCTCCTCCCTCTCCCCTCAAACACACGCACACACGCACATATATGCAAACTCTCCCTTTCTCTGTCTGTCATTCAGTGCTTGGATATAATGAACCAAAACATTCAAGAACCAGAAGCCAGGCCTAAAGAAACTAAGGAATAAATAAATATAAAATAATCTCTCTCTCTCTCTCACTATATATATATATCCACATAAGGAAAAGAGAGGGTGAAAAAAGGGAAAGAAAGGGCATGAAAGAAAAGGCGGGAGAGACAGAGAGAGTCAGGGAAAAAAGAAAGAGAGAGCGTGAAATAGAAAAGAGACAGTTAGATTGAATAGAGAAAGAAAGTTAGAGAGACAGGAAGAGTAACAAACAGGAAAATGAGAGAGAGAATGAAAGTTAAGAAAGAGATAAAAAGAGAGGGAAAGAAAGAGAAAAATAGAGCGCAGCGAGAAAGGAAATGAGAAAGATAGCACAAAATAGTGGAAAGATGTTAAAAAAGAACGAGAGAGACTGCTACATAATTAAACATTCAACTTTTTCCTGGCAATTGAAATGAAAAAAAAAAAAAGAAATAAAAAGAGTTGTCAATTTCCACTGATTGTTTAGATGGGGGAGTATTTGATTGGTTAAATTCTCTAAAACCAATTTTATGATTGTTTCTTTATACTCAATTTGATTGGACAAGAAAGGTGCCAATCAAAAGATACACTTTTTTAAAAAAGATTATAAAGTAGTTAAGGCAGGTTGAAGAAAAGTAGTGCAGTAAAAGTACAGACACGGAACTAGAAATGTACTCAAGTAAAAGTATATATTTCTAAATTACTTGTTAAATTACAATTTCCGAGAAAAACGACTCAATTACGGAATTTTGATTATTTGTAATTAGTTTGAATTCAAATAATCACATAACAGCAACTCAATGCATTAAGGCATGTAGACCTGATCAAGACTGGGGCAGAATGGTGATTTACGTGACGTTAAATGGTTGTTGGTACCAGACAGGCTGCTTTGAGTATTTCAGAAACTGCTGATCTACTGAGATTTTCATGCACAAGGTCCAAAAAAGAGGCAGACTCTTTGGGAGCAAATCTTTTGTTGATGCTACAGTCCAGTGGAGAAAGGCAACTGTAACTCAAATAGCAGCAGAAGATCAAACCGTATTAAAATTAAATAAAGTTAAACAACTTCTTAAAGATAAAATTAAAATACAAATATATGAAACTATGTCATACATTTCGCTCCATTTACAAACATTCAGATACAAAAAAGGACATTTATCAAAAATTTCAGGTATTTTTTGCAAACACATATACACTTTCAGTTAGTTAGTTGTTTTTCCCTTTTAATTATATTTATTTAATTAATTTTTTTCCCAATTTAACATTATTTAGTTCCTTGACCCATGTAAACATAGGCATCCACACACTATAAACACTTCAGACCCTCAAGGTCAATTCAGATTATCCAGGTTATACGTAGCTAAACTAAATATGAACAACAGGAGGTTGCACATAGGAGCTGCTACTGTGCCACAAAAGCATAAATCTTTTGTTGCTGTACTGGTTTCGAGAAGGGGAAGCACCTAGTGTAATGTCTGTAAAATCTTGCACCACAGGAATGTACTGTACAGCTTAGAGGAACAGAAAAGTTTTCACAAACTCACACTTTAAATGTTTATTGTGCTGGAAAACCCAGTTTGATTCAAAACCGTTTACTATAGTTTCGCCAATGAATGAGTTTATTTAATACACAGTTTCCCGACGCAGCTTTGGGTGATTTAAACATGTTCAAGATGATGAAATAAATCACAGGAGCCTATAAAAAAACTTGACAGCCAACTGTTGGTATAACTTCTTAATTGGCAGCAGTCTGGTGATAAATGTCAACAAGAGTAACTCCAAGGTCATTTGTTTTTTTAAATGATAAGAATAAATGATTTAGCACAAATAAAAATGTAGCAGTACTGAAGATATCATTTCTAGTTTGTGGGGCCTCCACACAAACACTGGGAAAGAACTAAAGAATGAACCGGAAACAAGTTCCTGCCTTACGTTGTAGTGATTATATTTGATTTATTTATATTATTTCTATTGTTTTTGAGCCATTGCACCGAATACTAACTTCTCAAAATGTTTTTTTTTACTTGATTTCAAAAGCAAACAAACTTAAGTATTGGTCCCCTTTATGTGACTTATTTAAATGTTTTATTAGATTGAAAATCCATAGATGGGTGCAGTTTTTCTTGTTACTAACCCTCTTGTAATTCTGTATTTAAGTAACAGAACTGAAAGTAACAAGTTAACAAATAAATGTAAAATAGCCACACGCCGCACTGGATTACATAAATTCTGCAAAAAATTTTCCAAATCTGTGCATTTTTACACTAAACTAATAAAATTTCTGAAATAATTTGCGGAACAGAATAGTATTTTTTAAACGCTGCTCCAATATATCGTCACAAAATCATCAAATATGTAAATAATGGAGAAAACTTACCTTTGCTCTTCCCATCCGAGTCATCCAAGTGATGCAACTTCCTGCTGAAAAACTGACTTTTCCGCAGGGTAACAAAAATGTTTTATCTAAGAAAGATATTTGTGTAAATAAATGTATTTGAAACAAACACTAAATATGGATTTACATATCAATCCAAAAGAAAAGTTCTTTTTAAAAGATTTTAATCATATTTTGTGGTGAAGTGTAGCATCAGAGACTGGGGACAAGTAATAAATGCTATTTTTCTGTTTTTGATGTGGATTTTATCTATATTTTAAATGTTATATATTACATTTGCAATAAGAATAGTATGTAGTACACTTTGTCAAGTGATAAAATATATTTATAAACCAATTTAAATGCTTTTTTTATGCATATAAAGTCCCAGGGAAAGAAATGGCACACAGTAAATGCCCCAGTTTCATCACTTGAAGGACCGTCTTTTAAATTGGAGCTCACCGTGGTAAAAGTTTCAGACAAACTTTAAATTTCCAGCCAAATGTGAACACACTTAAACACAAAACTATTTTTCAGAAAGAGATCGGGAAGACGACTGCTGCGTTCATCATTTCAGTTATGTATTACAGCCCAGATATTATTAATGACTTTATTATGTTTACTTTGGCAAGTGACCCTGGAATAAACGGGATAATTAACAACCACTGTACATTTTAAACAATGATGCAAAATGAAATACAAATACGTAAAAATACAGGAAGTACAATCTTTTTGTTCCAAAGTAATTTTCACTTTTTCAAATGTTTCTAACATGAAAATTAACAGAAAGTGGGAATATTTTTACTCTAAAGAAAATGTGATTTCTGTTAGTTGCTATATTATATAAAAATATAAACGGCCAATGTTATTTGCTTACCACTATCATTCATTTGAATGGCTTTAGAATCTTTAATATCTTGCAAAACAGCAAATTTTTGAAACATTATCAAGAGAAACATAATCAAGATGTTTAAAGAGTGGGCTATTATTCTTTAGGAGAAAAATGTTGAGAGCTACAGCAAACAACTAAAGACCGTCATCAATCAAATGCGATTTAATATTGACTTATCAGCAGTGGGCTAATCATTATAATAAAGGAATAGTTTTTTTAAATACATTTATTCATATTTGTACTACAAACACTGCAATTGTCCTGAAAAACTATTGCTTTATATATTTACTTTCATCATCTACATTGAGGTTAAATGTCACCTGCTCCAATAAACAAAGGGGAATTTCACTGTTTTCTGAATTTGTTACTCGTGAGAAATAATTGGTTATGTCTGGTTTCTGTTACAGCTGGGAAAATACATCTGTCCCGGTGTCTCTGCCCCGTCAGATAAAGTCCAACCATCTGGAGTATATGACGGTTTTTATGAACTCACTCTTTCTTGACACGCTCGTACTTATCAAACTGTCCCGAGTGTGTGTTTGCTTGGTAAACAAGCGTCTCAAATCCCAGAGCAGCTTTCCGCGCGTGAGAATCCCACAATCTGCACAGAATTCATTATTAATTCCTGCGTCAAGTATGTGATTGGGATATTCAAAATAATTTAATCCACTGATTTATAATCACTATTCACACTCTGTATTTGTAAAGTTGTTTGTTTGTGTGCCCACATGTTTTGTGCGCTCATAGAGTTCAATTTGGTAAGATGTATGACAATTATCGTTTTGGTCGAATAGAAAATGGTGTGAATAGGTGCAACCAAACCATTGGCGACAATTGATACACTGTAGAATTTTTCTGCCGTGTTTGTTCTCTTTCACTCCACACTGATCACGTACATGAAATAAAACTCAAAGAGTCTCAATTGGTCAGAATAAACATGTGCTGTTGGAGCCTGCCCACAAAACAGTGCCATTAAAAAATGAATAATTCACTATATAACAATATCAGGGTGCGCTCTAATCTACTTCACAGCAATACTGACGTCGTGAAAATACATTTGCTTCACATTGAGTGAACAAAGAAGCTCATGGACCTGACCTCACTGATGTGTTGGCTCAAGACGCATCAAGTGACACAATATCGCAGGTCAAAGTTCCTCCCATAGACTGTTTAAAAAAAAAAATCCACATAAACTTTGAAAGAAATGTATTTACCAAATAAATCCCAAATGCAAGGGGTTGGTGAAGGGATCGGCAAGGGAAATCCCTTCCCCAAGATGACATAACTGAGAATATTGCGTTTGTGTAAGTTATTATATAAGAAATTTTAGATATTTTGTGCCAGTTTATCCTAAGGTGACAATTTTATTCTCTCTGAGTGTTTTTAGGTGGAAGTACCAAATGACCAGAACCAGGTGCTTTCACACTGGCCTGGGATCGCATGCTGCAATACAAAAGAGGAACCAAGTGTGTGTCACATGGCCGGTGGAGGGAAGTCAAACCACCGCGATCGCCCCCATGGTGCTGGTTGCGGAGTGATTAGGCAGTGTCCCGTCGTCGATAATTCTTTACAGTCTATGGGAGGAACGTTGACCTGCGATATTGTGTCACTTGATGCGTCTTGAGCCACCACATCAGTGAGGTCAGGTCCATGAGCTTCTTTGTTCACTCAATGTGAAACAAATGTATTTTCACGACGTAAGTATTGCTACGAAGTAGATTAGAGCACACCCTGATATTGTTATATAGTGAATTATTCATTTTTTAATGGCGCTGTTTTGTGGGCGGGCTCCAATTGTACTCCAACAGCAATTGAGATTCTTTGAGTTTTATTTCACGTACGTGATCAGTGTGGAGTGAAATAGACCAAACACGCCAGAAAAATTATACATTGTATCAATTGTCGCCAATGGTTTGGTTGCACCTATTCACACCATTTTCTATTCGACCGTACCGCACACCTTTAAACGAATTAATACATCTTACCAAATTCAACTCTTTGGGAAAAAGCGCACAAAACTTGTGGGTACACATGTTAAACTTGGCACAAAATATCGAAAATGGAAGTTGCTGCATTAGGAGAAGGCATTTTTCTTATATAATAACTTACAACTTAAACTTAAAACGCAATATTCGCAGTCATGTCATCTAGGGGATGGGTATGTCATCTTCACATGCGTTGGCATTTATTTGGTAAATGCGTTTATGTTTATGTGCATTTTTTCTTATCGGATAAAAAGTTTATCCTTGCTCAGTTGTCGTAAAATTTATGACCATCTCTGCATTTCTTTCATAAATGTTGCAATATATATCTTGATTGAAAACATTTATATAACTAATAAAAAACATCAACTATTTTGGACAAGTTTTCACCAAAAGGAAATCTAGCAATCTTTCAACTCATTGTGCAGTTTAAAAACAGAAATGGAACCAAATGTAAATATTTGTTTTTAACCACAATAAGAGTGAATTTGGTGGAATTCACAAAAATTATCTTTACTATTAAAATAAACTAAGAAATGTAGTTTTATGGATTATGAGTTTAATTCAATGTTGACAAAAGGATTTGTTATTTGTAAGCATCACTTCATATTGAATCTGCTGGAAAACAAATGAGTTGTTGACGGCATTATTAAAAAATAATTCAATAAAAATCTAGATATATATTTAACGTTAAATTAATATGTGTAGAGATTTGAAATTAGTAATCAATTCAGGGGACTATATTTTTCATTTTGCAATTTCTCTTTTCAGCTCAATTTAAAGATGTGTGAATATTCCCAGTAAAAGCCTGTTTCACTTTTACTATGTGAAGAAATGTGGGCTATGATGAATACGGATGCAGAAGATGAGGCATGGCTTTAGTTTTTTTGTGACGTGTTTTATTAGAATGTTCGCTCACTTTTATTTATGTTTGTGTGTCAATGTTTTTGGCTCTTGGTTACTGCTGAGATGTGTAACTACATGGTTGGAATATTTATAGTGTTGACAAGGACACGTGCAATCCACTATTTTCAGAACCAGTTAAGAGAGCTACAAGTCAAACAACTCTATCAATGACGCAACTGGTTTTGCAAGCTCATCTGGAAAACTCCCAAACTTCAGGAACTTCTGACCAGTCTGTGTTTGGTTCTGTTGCTATGTGGTGATTGATATATTCATAAAATGTTGTCGCTTACAGTTTAAAGTCATTGTTAGTACTTTTTTCAATATAAAATTGCTACACTTTCCTAGATCTTCCTTGATCTAAGAATTAAAGGGGCAATATGTAAGAAACGCGATGCAAATCATCATTAAATTGACAGCAGATAACTGACTAAATGAGCAACAAAACATCTTCACATAAAGCTTTTTACTTTCAACTGACATGAAAACACCAGCCATACGGTCAAAATTGAATTGTTCAGGTGATAAACCAGTGCACCAATGTCTCGAAACAGTTGAAAACAACTGGAAATTTTGAGATAAAAGTTTAGGCTTAAAATTAAGTACCCCAACCCTAATTTTTTTTATCTCATTTTTTTTTTTTATTTTATATCTCAACTTTTTATTTCAAAATTGTGACTTTTATTCACAAAATTTGCCTTTTTAAGCGATTTTTTTTGTAACCTGCCGGAAATGGGCTTCCAAAGAGTTGAGTTGGTGGTCAGTCTTGATATATTTCCAAAACACAATACCATCACATGGCACTGCCCAAGAGGTATGAGGTCGCTTTAATAGTGAGCATCAGCTCTTCCGTAATGTTGGCTCTGGCGTTTGTTGGATCTTCCTCAGAACAGGGATACCATCATCCTTAAACCATGTACTCGTAGCTTTGGTACTGTGTGCAGACTCCCTGCATCCATAAAGTGCTCTAAAACTCCCTGGTAGATCACTTAATTGACCTTTGACCTGAGAAAACACAGTGGACCAGCATCAGCAGATGACATGACACTTTAGCCCAGCGGACACCCATGTCTTCTATATATCTGTGAGTGGTGATCACTAACTCTAGCTGCAATCCACGCTTTTTCAGTGGGAATATTGCCAACATTTTTCACAATACTCTCCAGGGATAATTTTTCCTTCCGTTCACCTCTCTATTAATCTGCTTGAACACAGAGCTCTGTGAAGAGCAGCCTCTTTGGCAGTGACAGAAATAAAAAAGAAATAAAATAAATGGACTTCTGTTCTATGATCTCACCATGTTCTTTTAGTATTTTGTGTTCTATTACTAATTTAATTTTTTCACTCTTTCTAGGTTTTTTTTGTTGTGGCCGTCATTAGTTATTTCACTGCACTTCTAATAGCATTAAAAGAAGCACAGATCCCATATTTTTACACATACATACAAACAAAAGAGTTCTCCAGAAATAACACTGAACACAGAATGAAACTGACAAAAAAAATTAACCCATACTGTTTATGCAAAAATGACATCTGTATGTTTCCTCAGTACTTCCTCAATCACCCATTTCTACTGTATATCACAGCATTTATGTAATAATTTATTTTTTAACCCCCTTATATTGTGCAAATTCATGTTTGATTAATATTTAAGAAAACATGACACATTTAATCTCACAAAGATTTAACATGGAAGAGACAAAACAGAAAATCCAAACTGTGTAACCAGTTAAAAAAATTCTTGTTTACTGTGACTGGCGTGGGAACATTAGAAGAACGAGGAAGTAGTTTATCTAAAAATAATTTGGGTTCTTTTAATAGCCAAGTCTACATTAGATACACCTGATTCTAAATCAGTGATGTAAAAAGGAAATGGTTTGTTTTTGTTACAAAACGTTTTAAATCGAAAATTAAACGGATATTAGATTAAATGATAGCTTTCTGTTTCATTGTCAATAAATAGAAAAGGTATATTTTCTATCTATTAATCCGCAGTTCTATAGAAAAAGATACCCACAGTTCTAGAATACATTACAAAATTGATTCCTTTTTAGAGCATGTTTTCCAGCGCATTCAGTTTCACTGTAATTGTGTTTTCCAACATGCAAATCATCATCTTTATCTCTCTGATATACAAACAGGACGGTGTAGCGGTGTAGCTGAAGAGAAATATGCCCAGTTTCTTGGCTCTGCTTGAACTTATCGAGTTATTGTTAACGCAGCACAGGTGTACATTTACAGTTAAAAAAAACCCAACTGAATCCTCACTCAACAAACTATAAGCAAATCAGCCTCCCAATGATTGAGGTTTTCTGGGAAATACCCTCAAAGGCCCAAAGAGCATATCATTCGGCAGGTTCAATCATTGAATAAACAGAGCTCTACCCAACTGCATCTAATTTAGAAATTAATTTTGACAAAACAATGTTGAACTAAACTGATACGTACTCATTATTTAATGAAATACACTGGAACAAAATATGAAGTGCCACTTTTATTATTATAATTTTTTTTAAAGAAAAATTTTTTTTATACTTATATCTTTCAAATGGTGTTATAAAAATACCAGATGGAACACACAGTTAACCATAGGTTACTTGGTTTAAGGTTACATTCACTTTGTTGTGTCACTGTAGGTGGCTCGCAAAATTTGAAATTGTGGTGTACGCACTGTTCAAATGTAAATACAAGAAAAACCAAGAGAAACTAGGGATGAATTAACTATAACAAGTCAAAAATTCCCTCAACGTAGCTTCAGATATTCTCACCAGTGAGGCCAGGTTTAAGGCCTTGGAGTTCCCAAGTGAGGGAAGGCAAACCAAAGCAAGTGTATTTGAATAGCACATGGATCAATGATCCGATGAACTTTAAAACTCCATTGTACTATGCATTTTAGTTCCAACACTGTGCTGGTCTTTGGTCCTCCAGTAAGAACTATGGACATGCCTGAATTGGACAGGATCAACTTTCCTTAGATCCCAGAAGAGACCAATACATCGCTGAGACAACTTGGAGGATTAAACTATCAGGGGAAGATACTTGGTAGAGACGACAAACACTTTGAGATTCAGGAAACTTAGCTTGGGGCCAGAGGAAAAGATCAATGTCTTTGATTATTGTTTTCCCAGCCTCAGAATCCCACAGAATGTTGATATTGTCTTTCTTGATTAATGCAGTGAGTGGTGCTTCAAGAACATTGAAATGTATTTCTGTGTCTACTGCGTTCTTTGTGAGGGTAAGAAAAGACTATTTATTATCCAGATAGACAAAGAGAAACACATTTGGTATGTCCTGTACCACCTTTTGAAGATAGGCAGTGGGTCATTATTGATGCCAAAAGGCATCACCTAGTAATCACGGCGCCCAGAAAAGGTGTGGCGGTTTTCTACTCATCCCCGTGTATGCCGTGCAAGAGGATACCAGGCAGGGCAGAGAATGTAAGAGTGAATAACCCTAAATAAGAAAGAATGAGACTTCAACTGATTGTCAGACCATAGAAGAAGAATGTCTGTTGAGAAGTGAGCCCTGTGGATATGTGTTGTAAATAGGCATCAATAGAAACCCATGCTATCAAAGGTGGGTAAAGAAAATGTTAAAAATTGATGTCTGTCTGACAATCTGTGAGTTTTCAGCATTTTCGCAAGGAGATGAGTCTCTAAAATAATCAGAGTCAGTGAATCTTTCAGTCAGTCACTCAACACGTCAATCAGGCTGTCTGTTGGTGTATAGGTCAAGTACACAGCCTTTTCATGTTTCAGTCTGACGACCATCTCTTTTTTGCCACAACACACATAAAGAATTGATTTGTGAGAAATGTATAAGTGTCTGGATGAAACAGTGGAAAATTGTTGCATTACTGCATACCATCGCTCATCCCAAACAGGATTTAGGAGCACGAATGTTGGTTACCAAACATTAAGAAATACAGATCCAGTGCAGTTATCCCACGGGACTCAACTTTCCCAGCCTGAATCCAAAAGCAATAAAACTCTCTGAACAAACAAAAGCCCATTTTATCTGAAGCTCAGTTAAACATACATGCAATGTAAATCATGTTTTCTCAAGAGGGTAAGATAAGATACAAGAGAAAGCTTGACAGAGTCTCACAGAGGACATGAATGAATACATGGACCTGTGATGCACACCATGGGACTAGGTGTACACACAGATGCAGTCACACACTGGCTTTGCCGTGGAACTCTAGTCTCTGGGTATTCATACACCCATTCTCCATCTGCTGTTTGTAATCAGTTCTTATGAGTTAACTATAATTCAGGAGGGTAAAGTACTATGGTCATTTTACAATACTGTATATTTCCCATGAACCTATTTTTGAATCCTTACTGATAAGACCCTAAAACACCATCAAAACTTTGAAGAGTGATTTTGATGTTTAGGTGTGCAATCTTATTTCAGTAGCAATGAATCCCCTAACTAAAAGTTTTTACCTGCATGAAAAAATAGGAATTCTGACTGAATTCTTTCTCTATGAGCTGTTAGATACAGGTATGTCAGTTACTTTGACTTTGAAAGAATAAGGCCTAAGAGGCTTGGAGTGGGTTGAGATGTTTTGCTTCATGTAGATGTTATAAGAAGATTTCTTGTTATCAGTGATAGTAAATTGTACAGTAAAATGAAATTTGGCTCCATTCACCTTGCGAGAGAAGTATGGGCAAGGATGGAGGCTGTCAGCACCTTTGGTAGAATAGCGCTGCTATCCCAGAGATAAAAATCTCAACCTCGACTACAAAAAGGTTTGTCTGGATGTGTTTTTAAAACGGGAGTTCTTGTCAAGGCAGTTTGCAGGGTTTCGAAGGTAGATCAAGCTTCTGAAGTCCATTTCAGCAGAGTTGTCCTCGAAGAACAGAAGTCAAGGAAGGCCGCTACAAATACATTGAAGTTCATTAAATACATTGAATGATCCATGGCTGTCCTTAGCACAAAAAAAATAAAAATCTAATTTTTCAGCTTTCATAAATAGACTATATGTTCTTTGAGCCTCTGCCTGACTTTTGCTCCCGGACTCTCCTTTCTCCTCCCTTGGCTCTTGGAAACCACTTTACAAGTTATATAAACAGTTTCAATAATTTGTTAAAAATAGTGTAAAATATTATGATGCATTGTATCGTTGACATAATATTGAAATATGTTTTGTATTGTTACACCCCGAATAAAAACAGTAGATATTGGTCGCTGTTCCCTCATGCTGTTAGGACACGTGGAATGTTCCTCAAGATTCTTGGAGTATATCAGGATGTTATCTGTGTAAACCACATAGATCAATCTCTCTGAAAATATCATTTCAGGGAATTACTGAGCCCATATGGCAAGACTAAATACTCATAATGACCACAGATTTAAAGGCAGAGGATATGGCTGTGTTTACGATTCTGTAATATTCTGGTACAGAATACCTCCGTCCTTCTTGGTGAAGAAGATGCTGTATGCTGCAGGAGAAGCTCATTGGAAAGAGGGGAAGTCCTTGTTGAATATAAGTTTTCATTACTTGCCGTTCTGGGATGGACAGTGGGTAGAATTTATCTTTAGGTAGGCAGGCATTCATCGAGAAGGCTTTATGGGACAGATGGCGATACAATATTCAGGTTTTCCATGGTATAAACAGAATTTGTTTTAGAATAGATTTACACATTGCAAGGTCTTAAGGGGGTGGTCAGATCTTCTGGTATGGTGGTCTTGAGAAAGGAGAAGGGATCACAGGATCAGAAACTATATATAAGGTTTATTTAAACTATACACCAGTCATTGAAGAGCCACACTATAGCCAACACCGGGAAATGCCAGGAACCAAACTTGATTTGCTATTGTATTTTTAAACTGTAAGACTTTATATTGATGCATTGAATTTATTGTCTTTTAAAGGAAATATATGTGAATGTTATAGTTAGATTTTCCTCAAACAAAAAATTGATTTTCCTCAAACTAATCTCGTGCTAAACAAAGCACATTTTTCCTCAAAATCATCAAAATAGAATTTGCCCTAGAGCCTGCACTTTTCTGCTAGACACTAAAAAGTATCTACTTTTTATCACTAAAAAGTATCTACTATTTGTATCACTAAAAAGTATCTACTTTTTAGAGCGTAGTAAAGTACTGGAGTCAGAATGCAGTTTGAAGGGAAAGTCTTATATATTTGATTTAACTGTTTTTTTGTGATACTGCCTCTTTTGCTCTAGGGGGTGGTGTTGGACAATTTCAATGATATTCACTTTTACACCATTCAACACATTAACAAACTTTTCTCATATTTGCTTAACACTTGAAAACATAACAGTTTTTCATTTGCTAAATATATAATTCTTAAACTTGTTCCCAAACAAGAATATACAAAAAATGGATTTTTATTTTAATATGAAGCACACCCCATACACTGCACAGTAGTATCTTGTCTTTTTTTTATATATATATAACAGTACCTGGCAACTCATGCTTTTATACAAAAGCAGATTCATAGCATGAGAGGCCAAATATGGTTATATTTTAATATGAATGTTCTCATGCCTCATTATTTGCCATATCTGTCCCTGAGCGACCATGAGAAAACCATCAAAAATCTAACCTGAATGTACACACTTCACAGCCTTTTCTACTCATTTTTCTCTAAGAGTACTGTACAACCTTTGCCAGCACTACGACGAGTGCATTTTCAGACATCCCTTAGAAGTGTTTGTGAAGTATGTTGAGTTGTGTTTTGTAGACAGAGATGAATAACTCACTCTGTCACACACTCTGACACAAACTGTTCCCAGCTCGATCATATTTCTCTCGTTCTGCTCGGCTGAACTCAAATGCAGACAGTTAAATATTATCAGACGATGTTAACATTCCACCTGAGCTGTAATCTCTGCTTGCATGTCAGATACCATCCCCACTTTCTCGACTTTCTCTCGTTCTCTGATACGATAGCGCCAACACTATAGCATTGCTTGAATCCAAACACACTCTTTAAAAAGGGCCCATCCTCTCAAGACGTGACGGATTCAACACTATTTCCAGTTATGGGAAAATCTGAATTATCACTGTCATTTCAGAATTACAGAGAAATAATCAGAATTCTGATCATGTTGTGAAACAAAAATGACTTAAAAGGCATGACATTTTAAATTTGTATGAAAGGAGCATTTGAGGAGATGATGTGTCAATCGAAACAGCTGATCATAGCAAAAGGGGATGAAATGCATTCTGGGAGGTGGAGTTTTAAAATGGTTCATCAACCTGTCAACATATTACTCAAATTCATGTGCAAGGATGGTTCAACAACGATGATGCAACAGAAGAATTCCTAAATGTGAGTGACACAACTGACAGTTAAATAGTATTTGATTACAGAGCCAAAGACAACTAAATAACCTATTTAAAAGTATCCAGTTTATTTTAAAAAAAGGAGCGAGCAATGTGGAAAACAGAGAGTTTATCAGTTTTTAAATATTTAAAAATAATCAGTTTTTCGAAGTCTCTGCACACACCGGCGATCGCCAATAAAAAAAAAGTGGACATGTAGAGAAAAATGCATTTGTAACTTCAATATTTTTTTTAAAAGGTTTTCTTCTCAATAATGTAAAAAGTTCAAGCTCAACCAAGCATTGATTTAACAATTGTTACAATATAAAAAAAAAGGAACCTCAAGAGACTTTACTTTTGTCTCTTTAAATGAGCGCTGGGACAACTTTTTCTCGATTCCTGGACATTGTTCTCCAGAGCGGAATCCATGCAACTTAAACAAGAATCCCAGTCACTGCACTGGTCACACAGCCCAACAAGCATGGTAGTCTGCTGAACCCAGCTTTTGCCCTCCTTTAACCACAGTCCTGCACTAGGCTTAATTGGGGCAAACCAAGTAGAGGAGACAAAGATAGTTATTTAATATCAGCTCATCAGCTCATTTAACAAAACACACTCATATTTGAACACATTAAACGTACATTTAGCAAATGTAAATACACAATTAAGAACCATACACACAAATGTTTCATTCGTTTCAAATGTGAGTAAAGGAAAATTGTCTCCAAGCAAATATCACATAAAACAAGAAGACAAGGTAAAGAAGTTTCAGAAGTGACTAGAATCACAATCACTCCAAGAAGCAAATGCACTTCAGCTCCAAGACGATATCTCCCAGTAGCTCCACGATACATATTGTGACAATTTGTATAGCGATATATCGTAACACCCCTAATAATTAGAACATCATGAAAAAGTAGATTTTTATTCAGTGTCAAATTCAAAAGTGAATTTTAATATACATTCATTCCACGCAGACCGAATATTTCAAAGGTTGATAGACCAAAAGTCGGCCCTTGACACCTTTCCATAATGAAGGAAAGACACAAAGGGTGACTGCAAAAGAGGCTGTTCTTCTCAGAGCTCGTTCATGCAGCATCTCCTTGTGTAAAGTGCACTGAAAAGTTGAGCCATGCACAGTGGCAGTGAAAATATGTTGTAGGTCTTTGAAGCTGGTCTGTGGGTTGACTGTGACTGTTTTCACAACCCTGCCTTTCTGCTAATCTGAGAGCTTTCTCGATCTGCCAAGATTAACTAGAACTGTGCCTCTGGTCTTCCGATTCTTCACAATGTTCCTTACAGTACAGAGCTTAAATCTTTGAGAGCTTTCTGTATCATTCCACTAAACCATGATGTTCAACAATTATTGATTTCAGGTCTTTTTTAAAAAGAGATTCCAGACTAAATGAAAAATCCTTGATGCAATAAATACATTAATGTATAATTGTTGACCCATAAACAAGAGGAGGGTTAAAAATAATACATAATTCAATATACCACCTGACTTGCCCCAAAGTATCACACCCAAAAGGCGATAAAGTTTCAAGCAATGATTAATTCAGCCTTATTTATTGCACTTTAATTCAATCTGCTCCTTCTCACAGCATTGATACTTCGAGAGCCAATGGCAAGCCTTAAAATAGAATCCAAAATACGCTGCTTTTCTTTCTATGCAGGCTCAGACTCGTAATTGTAATCTAGAACACTAGCTGGCTGTATTTTATGCTGTCATCACAATTCTCACGAGGGAACTAACACTAACTCTAATTTCTGTCTTGAGGGTAAAATTTCTGGGATGTGGAGTGTAGTTTCACAGGTAAATGTCTCTGGGTTATAACATTCCTGAAAAGAATTGGGAAAATAATAATAAACCTGAAATATAAAATGTATTGAAAACTAGAAGATGCAGATTCAGACAAAAAAAAAAAAAACACAATTCCTATACTAGGACAAAAACATGTCCAAGTTAAACGGCATGGTTTTCTTGAGTATAGAGAATATACTCTGAGGTTTGTTCCTCGGTTGACAAAATCACTATCTCTTAATATTAATGAGTAAAAAAAAACTTTTAACACTAAAAAAAGAGGAAACCAAATTCTTTGTAAAGAAAGGAATGTAATTGAGTATATGTGATAATGTCAATCTCTGGCATCACCCCTGTTTTGTTATGTATTTTCGTCAATGAGTTTCTCATTATTTAAGTATTGATTGAGTTATTTGTATCTTGTTTTAGGTTGATTCATGAGTTAATTGGATAATCTAGTTTCATTATGATGTGTTTACTTATGATTGGTTGATACATTGAGGATTGTGTTATTTAAAGAAGCCTGGCAGCATCATCGAGAGGGAAGGCCCGTGTGAGAAGGTCAGGTGACCGCAGGCTGTAGTGTTGCTCAAGCTTCTAATCATTTTCATTGGTGACGTTGAGCGATCGTACATTACTGTTGAGGACTTTCTTTCTTTGTTTGTTTGGGATTCTCTTTTTTTTCTTCGTTTGATTGTTTCTCCAGAGTGGCACAATAAAACAAACACCTCTTTCCATCGGAATACCTGCGGAACCAACGTAACGACAGTGTAGTTGAACGGTATTAGCTGGAATATACAACATGATCACAGCTCAAAGCCTTACCAAGCTGAATTTCAAACTGTATAACAATATCTTAGAAAACGAGGGTTTTACACGTCTGTTTAAGTCTATATATAATTCCCAAAAAGTGGCCCTTGGAACTGGATAAGTTTCAGTGAGATATATTGTAATTGTCACTTCCTGCTGATATTTCTTACAAGAATCTATTAATTTAATAGAGGGGTCAATCAAAAGGTCAGAGGTAAGTGAGAAGCCAATCGATTACAAACGTGTCAATCAAAATACATTAAAATGCTTCTTTTAAAAAAGAAGTCTGTTGGACGAATCACTTGTTGGTGTAATCTGATGCACGGAAGTCTACAAGCGATTTGAAATCATGTGATCGACTGACCAAGAAATGAAGCAAAGGTGGATTCCCAGAAACAAAAGTTATCCCACGTGTTGGATATGTTCAAGTTAAAGGAACACGGAAAAACAGTTCAATGTACACACTATTAAAAGAAAGAGGTAAAACAGAGCTGTGTCACAGAAAGCACCCAGCCGTCTCATGATAAGGTGTGTTAGAGTTTACGTTAAGATTAAATGGACAGCATTTTTGTTGGAATTTCATATATAAGTGACTACTTCAAGTATGAGTTCATTTTTGTAATCTTTTATTTGGTTGTTGCCAACCTGACAAAAACACTGTGGCATTTGTATAACGCACTTCAGGAGGAGTTATCAGGGCTCTCCGACAGAATCATCCTAGCTAGTGCCAGCCTAGTTAAGCCCAACATACCCATCATTCTTCAACTTTGTCTACTAATTTTTCAATACTAATTCTACCTGTTGGGTTGTTTGTATCTTTAAATGGTTTGTATCATTCAAACCATAAGAATACAAGCTTTACAAACATGGTTGCCCCAGGCAGTTGCTTATTCTGCACGAATATAGAACCCAGCCTGACTTTGAAGAAGCATACAGTTTGCAACTAATATTTAGATACTTGTTAAATGGTGAAAGATTAGTCAACATCGAGTGAGATGCCAACAAAAATTCCTTTTTATCAGTTTCTCATGTAAACCTTTGCTGTAACACTGTTGAACTCTATGACATAGATGCAAAAGTGTCTGCTTTCTACAAAACAGAGAAGAAAATCATGTGTAGGACGTGTTTCAGAGTTATCAGATGTTAAAGAAAGGTGTGGCGATTAAGGGCAAGAAAAAAAAGTTGGGCAACAAATTCTTAAGGTATTTTGGTCAAGAACCAAGAGGTACAACTGATATTTTGTTCTAATTGTTTTAGTCACACATTCACACCACACGGATTGCTCTGGTCCACACTGGTAACTACAGCCATGTGACATCACATGTGTCACTCATTGGTTGCATACGTCATCGTACATGTTTCCTCAACTGCCTTTTGAATAGTTAAAATTAGCTTGTACTGTTTTGTAAACAGACACACGCCATCCCATAATGCCAAGCGGAAGTGAGTACAGTGGCTGTATTCATCCAAAAAGCATTTTGTCACCTTCATTTGTTTGTTGTTTAGATCGGTTTGCTCTAAAGTTTATTTGGAATTGTACCGAGACCACTTCCTCGAGGAGGTCTTGGACCACTTTTTTAGTCCACTTCTTGTCCAATCTAGAGTTCAATTGCTGCTCATGCCTGCCCAAACAAACCAATCAATTTATATAGCACTTTTCCAGATGCTTTACAATTTTCGGAGCATTATTCATTCACTCCATGATCACATGCTGACATTTCGGGCCTATTGCCTCCTCCCACCACTAAACACACCCCACCAGTCACATTTATCCATACAGGGCAATGTGAGTGAAGTGACTTGCCCAAGGCTACAAAGGCAGAATGGACCTGGCGGGTATTGGCCTGCCAACCTTCTTGTTATAGGTCTAGTGAATTCCAGTTCAATTGAATCCCAGTAAAAAAACCCTCCTTGTTTGAGCAATCCGAAACTCTTTTTCGCTGTCATCACTCATTTGGTCAGATGTGTAATCTCCCATTTATACGAATGGATTTCGATCATGGCGGGTGTACGAAATTTCAAATAAAAAATTCTGACCATTGAGTGGAAAAATTTAAGCTTCATTCACACAGCAGATCATAAAGTTTAATGGAATTTTATCTCGATTTAAAATCGGACACAGATCCGATCAAGGACCACACGAAAGTTAACTGGGTAACAAAAAAAAAAAAAAAAAAAAATATTTAGCCGTTCAGACTTCCAAGACCAAATCGGTTACAGGTTACATATAATCGGTTATTAACATACAATAAAAATACCCTTTAAATTGTCTCAAGAACTTTAGGTTTATCAAAAATAAAGCAGTGACATTAAGTACGTGATTTCTATTGTATTTACAAATCCAGCCAATTTAATCCTGCAAAATTAATTATATCATCCAGTCAATAAAAAGGAACCCTTTGCATGAATATCTTGTTGATTTTTTTTAACACTTACAAGTCCCTAATCACACTGGCTGTTTTGCATTAGTATGAATGGCAAGGGCCAATTATTGTTAAATTTTGATTTTCAAATAGAATGTGAAAGTTTAACAAAGATTATTAGCTTTATTTTGGTTTTAAATGAATTTAACAAGAGTTAAAATGTTGGAATTTGCAATCATCATTCTCTTTGATTTTATCGACTCCCACTCAGTGCCATCTAGGGGTAAAAAGGAGGGATAACCCTCAGAAGTACAAGACCTGTGATACAGCTTGTGTTTTTCAAAGTTTGGGCACAAAAAGAACAATGGAACAAAAAGTGCTTGGAACAGTGTATACAGTTTAGGAGAGGTTTCTTTTTTGGGGGGATTTGTGAATTATTATTTTGTCTAAACACACTGACTTTTGTTACATTTTTTTACAGTAAAAATAACTACATTTGCGACTCAGAATTGTATTTTTTATAGAAATTATTGACTAATGTACTTGAAAATATTTGTAAAATATGCAATACCAAACGTTCGCTTTTTCTTTATGTTTGTATTGCAGTTACTAGTAGTCATTTAGAAGACCACAAGATTGGTCTCGAGACACATTTTCTTTTGTTCCTTCCCGACTCTTCATTGGTATCTCAGCAGTCTTTGGTGTTGGGAAGCTTTTATCTCTTGGCTACTCACTTTGGCTTCAGTGCTGACACTAGGGATGAAATGCTTAGTTGACCTAGCTTTATTTTATTGGTTTTAGAGCTGCGTTGTTTCCTCAAGTGAACTAGGCAGGTGCTCATGGTGGTCTGATATGTCTGTGTTCACCTGTAATTGTCTGTTCCCTGCCTTGGACTGGGTAGAAACAGGGCTCCAGTTACTCCCTCTCATCAGGCGGCAGCTCAATGGACTTTCGTGCCTGACAGAGCTCGAATAACCCATGGCAGATTCAGACAGGTGAGAGCCAAGTAACCGCTGCCCTTTTGTGCCTCAAAAGATTGGCGATGCTTGGATAGGTTGTGTGTGTTAATGGTTGTGTGATAGTATGTGAATGTGTGTTTGAGAGAGAGAGATTGGCTGGGTGGATTTGAGCTCGTGAGAGGAGTGTTCACTTGCTTTGATCTTGAGAGCCAGAGAACTGGGTGTATCCCTCAGCACTCATATAGCTCCGCCTCCCTCCACTCAGGTGGCAACAGGTGCCCAGAGGTGGAGACTGAGCTGTTTGCAGAGCTGTGTTTGGTGACAGCACGGCTCACTTTCAACTTCTCCGTCACTGCCACCACATTGTTCTCAAAACCCTGGTTTTCGGCCAAAGCTCCTTCTTTTTGTCGGCCTCTTAATCATTCTTTAGAGGAAAACATGACCCCTGATGTCACTGCTCTGAAAAGATTGCCTTTTTAGTGTCGTTGTAGATTTAACTGTTTAAATAAGAAGAGAACACAACATAAGTTGAATGCGAAATGTATGTGTAGTGATTCTTTTTAAAATTTGTTCTCCAAAGTGTCTGAAATTGATTTTGAAAATGATTTTGTTCTGCTGAATGAATGATAATTTTTAGGGGATGAGCTGAGTTTGGGCGGCACAGTAACACAAACCTATCAGACTTTCTTTAAGCAGCAAACCCCAACGCAAAAGTTGGTATTGCCATACCAAGCCATGCTGTTACTAAAATCTGGTGTAAATGTGACAAATACAGTAGGGCCCTGAGATATGAATGCTTCACGTTACGAAAAATCCAAGATACAAAGGGTCTCTTGAAAAATATTTTGCTTCAGGATATGAAAAAAAGAATCCAAAAAACGAAAAAACTTAAGTCTGACGTTGCGCTGCGCTTCTGGGTCCAGGCTCTCCACTCGTCCAGACAGAGAATGGGAAAAGGTGATGAAACTTTGCTCATTATCAAAAATGATATCATTTGCTCATTAAATCAGTTTTAAATCAAGCGAAGCATTACGTATAGATGACCAATAATGTGCTTTGACAAAAGTTAGAGTTGAGGTGTCCTTAAAGAAACAACAATGTCTTACCTTTTGTTTCCACTTTATAAATATATTTATTTTAGGACACCTTGACTATAACTTTTGTTATAGCACAGATCATACCCATGACGCCTTCTCAGATGTGCTCTTTCCTTCCCCTTGCACACACTTATAAACATAGTGGCATTTGGTCACTTAATGCGTGACAAGAACAATGTCCAGTTGGAGCTGGAGATATGTTGCTGGTTCCCCAGACCCACTGGGAGTTGAAGGTTGGATGCGCGATCAGACTCCAGTCTCTCGCATCTGTGTGCACTTAGATGGGTTAAATGCCTAGTATGGATCACTACCTAATCCATCGCAATGTCTCTTTCAACACTAAATGCCCTGCAACATTAAAGTCTGTTTTCGGTTCAGTGAGCTTTCCATCTCACTAGCCAACTAGAGGTAAAGCCCCTCCCAGATTTGTGCCAGAAAGACAAACTTGTGAATCGTAAATGAACACTTTAAAACTCTGAAAATGATGTTTTTTTTTCCCACAAATGTTTATAAAAATGTATATGTTTAATGCTTTGATTTATTTTATTTGGCACAAAGCTAAATCCATAGAACCTCAAATATGAGGGGCATGAACTTTTGGCATCTCTGTAGAGTCATACTCTATTCTCTATAAACCAATCTAACGCTTAATGCTTTGTACATCATTAGTAAAACCTAGACTGAATCATAATTATACAGAAATCAAAATATTGCATGTTGGTTAATCTATTGAAGCTTCTGGAAAGCAAACCTCCAAAACTATTGCATAAGAATTTAGATGTTGTTTTGTGTGTGTGTGACAGACAGAATTTATTGTGTGTGGATAACAGAGATAATGTGCAGAAATGACTACCGTCCGGTAACAAAGGCACCACAGAAAAGGACTCAGCTAAGGAATTTTAATGAATTAATGGAATTCATTTGAGGCCTTTGTGAAAGATTCTAAACCAGATGAATGAGCAGCACCAGACTGCAATGTTGAGAGCATGCAAAATAAAAATAAAAAAATCAAATCAAAGATTCGGAAACAGATGGGATTAATAAAATGAATCCACTCTAACTGCCAGGGTAACATTCAAGACCCCCCAGACGTATAGACAATATTTAAAAACAAAGAAAGATAGAGCACAGAATGTTAGTACACAAAGCTCATGGTTCAGTACGTACCACGGTTTTCCGTTTGTATCAATCACATAAACAGATAAATGCTGGGGTTTGATAGAATTCACTTTATTTTGCTAAACCAAACATCAAGGCAAAAACGTTCACTTTAAATGAAAACAATAAAATAAACAACTGTAGCAAGGTGGGCATGAGCTTCTTCAGCAGCAAGCACATTAGCGCAGGAAGAGAGGGATTTAAGGCAGGCTAAAGTTATGGGTACCTAGGGGTCCTGAAACCAGGAACAGCTGTCTGAAGATGAGGCAGATGTGCGCTTGTGTTTCATATGCTAGGAGGTTTGGCAAATGTGACGAATATAAAGGTTAGAGAAAGTGGCAAGAAGAGAAGGAATGGGGGAGGAATTTGGCATTTTGATTAAAAAATGATGCATTGATTGAAACTTCTCATATAAACTGCAGCAATTGAGCTTTAAGGAAGGCAGCAGAGAAGCCTGAAGGTTAATTAGCCAGCTCCACCCGAAACTAGTTCAGAGAAAATTCATTTAGGATTGGGAAAAGTTTCTAAACGATTTTCAGCCTTTATATAGATTGGATCCTTCTAATCACAACAGTGCAATATGAACTAGTTAATACTTTATGTGTAAAGTTGTCAGCCTTAATAAGATTCTAATTTGATTGTTAGAGTTATCCACTTACTTTTGAACATGGCTATTGTTTGATTAAAAAACGACAGGCTACTATATGAAAAGCACAACTGGTCTTATGGGTGGTTGTCACGAAGATGGGAAGGTTCGCCTAGCTACGGCGGATCACTGGATGAGTGCAACTACAGGAGGGTGACCTAGTGGCACAGCCGAAGCGGCGACCCCCAGAAAAGGAGATAGGGGGTCGATAGAGTGTCATAAAGCCAGGAATTCGGGGGAGGGAGGAAATGGCAAGGCTACAGGAGGTTGTAGCATGCCCACAGGGTTGTTAGGCTAAGGAGGAGCAAGAAGGTTGTCGACACTAGGCACAACCCTCCAGGTTAACAGCTCTGCTGAACCCAGAGCCTCTGTGCAGATATCCGGCTGCACTGCTCTACCAGTAGGTGGGTGGGTGTGGTTTGCTTTAGAAGTGCTCTCGAACGGGTCAAGCAAGGGTACCAGAGGAAGAGCAAGACCTAAAGGCACAGGAGAAGCAAACACTAGGGAAGCAGGGTATGGTAGATTCGGTGTGGGAACCAGGCCTGCTCCCGGAACCCACAGGGAGTCCTTTAGCATTTAACCCAATAGTTTACACCCTGGATCTAGGATACCCTTTTTTGCCCAGGCTGGAAAGATCTTTAACACTTTCTGAACACCAGGACACTCCGTAGACATGCAGGTAATCTATCCCAAAAGGTTTTCTGTTTATCGGTCAGTTATTGTCATGGTTCTGGAGCAGAAAGGCTGAGAACAAGTATGCTGAAGCTTGCACATAGAATGAAATAGACTGCTACAACCACTAGAGTAGGGCAGCAACAATGGGGCAGCAAGTGTAGTAGCGGAGGAATTGCTTGTTCTTTAACCGGAAGGTTGGTTCGATTCCAGCCAGGTCCATTCTGCCGTTGTGGCCTTGGGCAAGTCACTTCACCCGCTTTACCCTGTATAGCTGTGACTGATAGGGAAGAGGTCATAGGCACTTATTGGAAGCCACATTCTATCAGACTCCCCCAGAGCAGTTGTAGGCTACCAAGGTAGGATATCATCACCATTGTGTGAATTTGGAATGCTTATAAAGTGTTTTTGAGCATCTGGAAAAGCGCTATATAAATTGACGGCCCTGTATGGATGTGTGTGACTGATAGGGAAGAGGTCATAGGCACTTATTGGAAGCCACATTCTTTCAGACTCCCCCAGAGCAGTTGTAGGCTACCAAGGTAGGATATCACCACCTTTGTGTAAATGTGGAATGCTTATAAAGTGTTTTTGAGCGTCTGGAAAAGCGCTATATAAATTGACTGCATTATTATTATTATTAGGAACCACTAGGTGCTTAAATACACGGGGAAAAAAGGCTGACAAGGGAAAGGGTGTAAACAATAAACATAATGAACACACAGGACAGAACAGGAATGTGACGATGATTATGTTCAAATCTAACTAACATTCTAGTAACAACAAATCTTCTCTTGACCAATGGATTAGAACTAGTTGTTTCTTGCTATATAAAGTTAAGCCTACCAAAAATGTTTGTTTGAGTTATAAAACACCACAAGAAATGATATTCATGTATACCACAAGATATTCATATTCATTTATACCAAAGAAACAGCACGCGAAGCCGTCACTGGTGGATGCTGCGGGATCAAGAAGATTTCTGGAGCCGATGGTGTAAAATTCCAGTTCCTATCCTGTGCTGTCACCCAACCATCCACTCCAGCAGCCTAAAGCAGAAAGAGCGCACAAGAGACAGGAGGAGGAGTGAAGCCAAAGCCGCCTCCTCCCTCCAAAACCTCCAGCCAATCAAAGGAGGCTCCAAGTTCTACTACAATAGGTGAATGTCTCCTAAGTGAGATGAGACGAGAGGGAGAGGGAGAGAGAGGATCTGTGTAAACCCCTGACTGACTCATTCACCCATGGGAGTTTGAAGTGACAGAATAAATCTACAGAGACGAGGCTCGGGGTAGCATTTCAGAGAGCTGCGAGCAGACAGACACATACACTCAGAGCTGCAGCTGATTGAGGGACAGACAGATCTGCATAGAGAGACAAGAGTTGGAGACTGTCATGTTGTTGCTGTTACTGGTCCTGCATGCATTCTCGTGTGCCCATTCTCACGGGTCGCCGGGTGCCACTGTATCTGTGAAGCAATGTCCATCTGCATGCAAGTGTGAGGAGGATGGTATGCTGTTGCTGGTGGACTGCTCCGAACAAGGACTATCCAGTGTGCCAACTGATCTGAGTCCACTGACGTCTTACCTGTGAGTACCTCCTTCTGCTGTAGGCACCTGCTGGGACGGCGAGGGGCTGGGAATGCTTCATTGGATTGTTTGGTTATTGTTTTAAGTGCCTAGATGATAGTTTAGGAAGTCTGAAAGGCTCAACGGTAATGATGGTCTTTGAAGGTAGTTAGGCACTTGTTTTGCTTTGGGAGTTGGAGTTTTTAATAAGATATCAAGTTAAAACCTAAGGCTACCGATATTTGAAGTTTAGCTACTTGAGGATGGCTTCTTGAGGTCGGTGCTCTTTGTAACTGGTTGATATGAAGGAAACTTCAGTTGTTTAACTTTAACGTGTTATTTTTTAAATATTTCAGACTCTTTTCGGATTCTTCTGCCTTGAACAGATTTGCTTTTTATTAAGGATTCTGTTTTTTTGTCAGATACTTTTACTCAATATATATATTGAGGCAACTTAATATCTATATTCGTAAATCTTTACTGGACTTTGTTTATCATAAATACTACTTTTTTATATTTTATCGCCGGTTTGGAATAATAATGAGTGATACTAATTATTTTCTTTTTTACTGTGTATTTTGTAATGTAATTTACTTGTTGTAATGTATTTTCATTACAAACCAACAAAAGTTAGAATGGAAATGACAATATTTTGTTTAATATTTTTAAATCAGTATTTTTACAAAGTTAAGCATACACACATTGTAGTTTCACAGGCTACATGATTTTTGTTTTTTTAACAATAAGAAAATTCATAATTGTTACTATAAAATAACTCCTTTTTGCTTTCTGTTGTGAGTTAAGCATTTTTTTTTTGTTATGTATTTTACAAAAAGGTCATTTTAATGTACATAGATATCTACATATACATGTCTATGTTCACTTTATTTTATTTTTTTATTGGGGCATTCATTCTGTAAATGATGATGTGGAGTGATGGCACCTAAGCACTCCCGGGCACCTTGCCTAAATCATGAAAGCGATTCTATACAGAAAACAATGTAATAAACGTTATGCATTCGATCAAATCAAACATGGTAATTCGACATATAATCAGACAAAATGATCTTTTTTGAGTGTAATGAGCAAAGCATTATGAGGTTTTGAAGAGAGGAGATGCAGCAGAAAAATATATTCACAGTTTGGGTGTAACAATACGATATACCACAACATATATATTACAACACCGCTCTGAAAAAATAAAACATGAGCTTTTTAAAACGATTGTACTGAAACCGTATCAATGGTGTCATTAGAAAATAAAATGTGAATATAACCTGAATATAAAAGACCATAAAGCAAAGAACATCAGGGTCTAGTTTGTTTTGTATCAACATTGAGGGGGGCACTCAATTTTTTTTACTCTGAGAGAGCTCTTTTTCATGCATAGTTTTATCAAATTTCTCTTATTTCTCGTACAGTTTTACCACATTTTTCTTATGGGGAGAGTTCCAAGACAATATTACCTAGTAACTGAAATTTTTACATTGCGATATATTGTGCCATGATATATTGTTTCACCCCTAATGCATAGTACAATTCAGTGTTAAATCAACACTAATGGTGTGGGTAAATACAAAAACTGATCCAGTGCTAAAGTTTTTAGCTTGATAAACAATTTGTTCAGTCTTAATACTGAATGGGGTGCTAATCTACACAGTAATTGAACATGCATAGATTTACATTTTACATTGGGACAATGTTTACACTGATCCACACCAGTAGTGTTAGTTTAACACTGTGTTATTTGTAGGCTTTAACCCTTAGTCTCTGCACATAAACCTGTTGTTTTGAATAAGGATAAATGACATGACCACCTATTTTGATTTCAAATAGTTTTTCAAATATGTGTAGTTTTTAAAAAGGTTTTAAGTTTTTGATATTTTTGGTTAAAACGAACATTATAAGAGTTATCGCACATAAGGTAATGTGAGAAAATACGACATGAAATTTTATTTAGTGATGAAAAGAAGGGATAAACCTTGGAAGTACAAGACCTGTGATAAGCCTTGTGTTTTTCAAAGTTATGGCTCAAAAAAGCACAATGTAACATAAAGCTCTTAGAGCAGTGAATAAGGTTTCGGAGAAGTTCACTTTTTGACAGGTTTTTGACACACAGTTTTAAGCATTTATGATCTTTAAATTTTGTCCCAAAACTTTTTTTTTTGTCATAAAACATAAAAACCGTTCAATCAAAATGTTTACAATTTTTGCAATATATATATATATATATATATATATATATATATATATATATATATATATATATATATATATATATATATATATATATATATATATATATTTGTTGTTTAGTTTCAGGTTTTTCAGGTAAAATGGAGTTTTTAATGAGATATCAAGTTATAACCCAAGGCTACCGATATTTCAAGGTTAGGTACTTGTGGATGGTTTCTTGAGCTCAGTGCTCAAAGAAAAATGTTTCATTTTTTTAGAGCAAAGTGTAAAAAATGCTCAAAATGACAGAACTTCTAAGGGTAAAATATTTTGTACTACAAAAATACGTTAAAAAGAAAAATAATTTCAAATACAATTCTCTGTTTGTGGTTTGATCCTTTTAGCTCAGTGGCATTTTTGCTAGAATAGATACTTTGGTGTTGATCTACTTAACACTGCATATTTTCCATTACGGTAAAATGATTTGTTTATGATTTTTGCTTCCTTTCTTTATCGACTGTGCCTGCTTTACTAGTTTACAAGTTCCAATCAAACACATGTAATGCCTTATACTCCCTGTTTGAAACCGGGTCCAGTTCTTCAAGCCTCTGACTGAACTCGCATGAACGTGTCAAAACAGACCAGTGAGCCATTTCTAGACTGCAACACGCCAGGACATACAGCATGACACACATGTGATCCGTCTTGAATGATCGGTGCTTCTTCAGTCAAGGCTGTAACACAAACTTAGCTCACATTAGGGAAACTATTTCACCCCAAACGGGACACTTTCAGAAAGAGAGTGTGCACCGCATGTGTACTGTGGCCATTCATTACCAAACATGAAAAGCAAAGCTTGTTTCCCATGTGTCCTGTGACAGTGACAGCGGTATCTGATGGGAACGTGTGTGTAGAGTGATGCAGTGGGGCGCTCCGTACAGTATTGGGTTTCTTCATGTCAGCTGGAAGCCTGTTGGGTTAAAGTCCATGCTAATCGCTAAGGCATGCCATATGTCCCCTGATTGTGAATGATGACGCAAAGGAGGACTCAAGTGTTCCCTCATAAACCGTTCAGATCACGTGAGTCAATAACTGAACAGAGTTGTGTTTCAGGCTTTGGAGGGATAGTAAATTGGGATTTGGATTGCAAGCTTTTATATACGTAACCATCGCTAGATGTATCTCGAAACACTTGCTGGTGCCTATAGAGAGCCAGTATGTATATTTTTAACATACTGACTACATTTTATGAGCCACTTGAGTGAATCAAAGAAACGTTTTTTAAAAATCTTTAGCCTGGGTGGATAAAATCTTTTCAAAGCAATGCTTCACCAAACTTTCTTTGTTCACTGTTGGAGCGCGGATCGCTGTAAATATTGACTGAGCTTTGAAGTGCGTGTCATTGTTCAGATGTCAAAGTGTGTGCTTAAGTTCAGCGGGGATGATGCTACAAGAAAGCTCTGTTCATCTGATGAAACCATTTTCTGAAAGCACTCATTCATCACGGCTTGTTTTTACCATCCAAAAATAGCTTGACGTGCAAAGATCGGCCACACAAATCGCTATTGCTGGTTATTTTTGAGTAGCTGTAACTTTTTATTTTTGCTCTGACACACTGTCACACCAGGCCACGCCCCTTCACTCAGGTTGAGTGGCAAAACAAGCAGTAAAATGGCTGCAGTTAATAAGTAAAAGTACCAAACCACAAGATATTGTTATAATGGCATGCTTAAACTAAAAAGACTTTTTAGATGACAAGCTTGGAATTACTAACATATGTTGCTGATTTGAGGACCCATGGTGAAATGCACCACCCATTGTTTTATATGACATTATATTTCACATATAGTTGTTAGTTTTATATAGTCTCAGTTAATCAAAACCCTACATTTTAGCATATCTGTAATGAAAAATGTAACTACAATCAATTATAGCTCTACACATTTCATGATAATAACAGTGAAAAGGTGATTATTAGCAAGCTAGTCATTTCAGTTGCTTAAATAACATTTAAATAACACATAAGGTGCTTTTGCCACTAATCACTTCTGGCTAACATGACATATGCATCTCCTCTATTTTACTCCCAATTCCTAATACCATATTGCTAAGCCCCACCCTTTCTTCAACCAATCATTGTTGTGGTTACATCTTATTGTTGTAGCTTTAGTTTTAAATGACAAAATGCTAAAATGGGTTATTTTTTCTACCTTTTCTATCTCAGATATCCAGACTTATGGCAGTGGAGTTTATTTTACTCGATTTGCAAAACAATTTAAAAAAAGTTTCTATTTTAGCCCAGATGTCAATTGTGTTTTATTCACTTGGTTAACAGTAATATTGGACATTTTGACCATCTCCTCAATAATATTAATGGATGTTTTGGTTAATTTCCACAACATCTATTGCTTTTCCATTAGACTTGTTGTTTTAGAGTAAGCACAGTAGTCTCACGTCACCTCTGCCACAATCATGCTGGATCTGGTCCTTAGCGATGCGAAGGGTTTAACCTCCCAGTTTTGATCCAAGGGTAAATTAGGGACTTCGTTTTTGTGCTGTATTTCAAAAGTGCTATTGATAAATCGATAAATGTTGCAGTTGGAGCGGGAAAAATAGTACGAAGGACACAAAACTGAATTGTTTTTTTTTTATGGCACTCCAACTGGAAAAAACAAAAACAAAAAACTAATGCAACCGAGACGCACCATACCATGTAGTGGACGACACCATATAACTTTTGGCTGATTTTTTTCCAAATCAGCCACTTAAACTAATTAACCAGAGATTACTGGTGGATCAATCCTCAAAAGCATGACGTCTTTGTATTTCTAATAATACAAGGAAACCAATGTAAACCATTTAAATATACAAACTCTCTTGTATCTAAATAGAGATTCATTATCAAATGCATGAACTAAAGAAGTGAAAACTACTGACCTGTCACTAAGCCCCACCCCCTTTGGTAACCGCTGTTGACTACCATTTCCTTCATTGTTTTTAATGAGAAAAAAAAGACAAGTTTTGTGATGATTTTTGAGCACCACAAATTCACATCTGATTATTTTGCTTTACAAACATTTACTTGAGTTAAACTTCAACAAATTGAACTATTGACAGACGGAATTGATGTTTGCAGATCCTAATGTTCTTGTTTAACTCAACATTACAGAGAGGTTAGAAAACCAATTACTTAAGAAACTAACTATTGGCTCACCTTGCTTTTGAAATGGACCTCATTTAAGTGAGTTCCCAAGTTTCAGAATTTTTGCTATCGATATTCGCCATGTTTCCATCTAAAGATGTGAACTAAATTCATGCTCAAAACCGGAATATCACATAAAATATCTGCGAATAAATCACTATTTCCATTCAACGAGTCAAAGAGAACTAAATCTGCATTTCCTGAATAACTGACACCAAATATCATAAGAAAAATTGAAGTTGCTGCATTAGGCCTTTTTGTCGTACATAATAACATACTTGTGTCATATGCACAGTCAAGTCGTGTTGCTTTTGGAGGCGGGAGACTGCTCTTTGGGAACGCAGTCGATCAAGACAGTTCTGGGAGGTGATGATCCCGAACCACTGATGACAGACTTTAGAAATTTTACAATAACCAGAACAACATTCCAGATGATTTCGCTCCCCTGTTTAGTCCATTAATGCCGCCCCATCACACACTAGTTTCGACTGAAAAATGCCTTGCCTCAGGATTTATTCTGCAAATGCGTGTCTATCATAATTTAGGCACATTTTTATATGTTTATAATACGTTTTATTACTTTTATCCTACTCAGTTGTGTGCATAACGTTTTTATGCACAATTTTTAAGCATTATTCCAAAATGAACACAAAAATAGGTGGATGGAAACACAGCAAGTGATCTCTTCTCTTGAGGTGGTACTAAGTGATGGGTCAATTGTTTGTGGTTGTTTAATAATCCACAGTTTAAAGCAAACCTCGGTGGACGGTGTGTGCAACTGAGAAAGCAGACAGCCAGACACACTCCTTCATTCAGTGACCATTTGGGACAAAGGGTGCCCCAAGGCATGGAAAAAATCTGTCATCACAAGAGCCCGAACTTTTATATGTTTCTGTTGGTTTTAATTAGAGAAAATGGGAGGTCACATTAGAGAAACATTTCTTTTCATAGATAAACTGAGAAATCGATATCTTTCGGAACCAAGCAATAAATAGTACATTATCAAGTGATCTACATCGTCTGCAGGGAACCTCCCTGAATATCCCCTGAGCGAAAGAACTCCAAAAGATGTTGCTTTATCTGCTTCTGAACTAAGCTTTTTGGCTTGTATTGAATTTCACTGAGCGTCTGCAAGGTGCGTTAGGGTGGACCTTTGATAATTGAGGTATTTAAATAGAAAAAGAGGTGTACCCATTGTAATCAAGTGGTGAAAAGAAGGGATAACCATAGGAAGTACAATACTTGTGATATGGCTTTTGCTTTTCAAAGTTCTGCCGCTAAAAAGCACAATGAGGTTAGGAGTTTAAATAAGGTTTAGAATTTTTTTATACAAATTTCACATTGTTTTGATAGTCTTTCCTTTGTAGGGGGATTTATGAATTTTTATTTAGTTTTTTAATACTTTTAACTTTTGTTTTAAAACATAAAACATGTTCTTTCTCAGTTAAAAACAATGACTAAATTTAATTCTTGTACATATTCAATTTTGTACATATTCAAGTTTTTTGTGAAATTATTGCGTGAACAAATATCAGTGAAAAAAAGTTATATCAAATGAATCTTCAGAATTTGTTTTAAAATTAATTTAGAGCAAATTGTAAAGAAGGTACTTCTGAATATGGTTTTAAATAGCTAAAAAAAATATATATATATATATATATATATATATACTTGTAAGTTGTCAGGTTGACTTAACTGAAGCTGAACCAGATAAAACATCACGCAACCAACTCAAACCTCAAAGCTATCAGCCCATTCCCCGAAGCCAAGGGCCATATATTTTCATCTCTCTCAGGGCAATTTTCTACACAAACACAAATTAATGTGAAGCTGAGGGCTGCAGACACATGTTTTCACTTACTATCCCCACTCAACTTGCAACCTTTTAAAGTGAGAAACTAGAACCTGAAAGTGTGTGAAAGATGCCTTTAAGTCCTGGAGTGTTGTGTTATTAGATTTGAGCTGCATAAATCTATTTGCAGCCCCTTTGTCCACTGATGTATAATTTAAGGGTAAAACTGTGGTAGTTAACAGCTAAATCACTACGCAGCCAATATTGCTAACAGCTGGAACTGTTTTAAATACACTTATCAGTTACCATTACCAAAAAGGAAATTGATTCCCCTTTTTATCTCCACTGTGACTAGTGTGACTAGTTTTTTTTTAACTAGTGTGAAAAAAATCCACTAAGGCCTTAATTATGTTGGCTTATAATTATTCCGTCTTCTTTTTAGCCAAATTTGCCATATCTCTATCTCAGCTTATAAAAATCATTCAGACATAGGGGTTTGTTTATTTTACTCACATTGACATGAGGAAAATTATATTATGTCACTGACTGCTCCATAACAACCAGAATGTTTACCATAGCAACCAATATGGCACATCTCTATCTCAGCTTATAAAAATCCTTGAGACATGTTGGTTATGTTACTCATTGTGAAATTGGCAACATTTAAAAATAGTTTTAAATGGCACAATTACAAGCCAGCAGCAAACTTTAGCCGTCTAGTTATTTCTGGGACCTCCTCTATGAGTGTTTCTGACAGTTTTCTGTAAGTCGCTTTGTATAAAAGGCGTAATGTAGATGCACACTGGGTTGGAAACTTATTTAAGCACAAAGTTCCCATAGCTTTGTTGCATTATTCTCTATTCTTTTACCTTGAAGTAAATTCAACGATGCTAAAGGCATAATCGTAAAAGTTAGCACATAGTTTTTGTGCAGGCTTCAGATCTTCAGGGTTGTTTACACACTTTTGAATTGACACGAATTCAGGTCTGGCAGACAGCATCATTAAATGGCTCCAAGAGCTCTAATGTTCTTTCAAGTCTTTCAGGATAACCACCTAAGCTCCTAAATGAAACTGGGTGATAATGGTCTTTTCATCCTGGCAGCGGTGTACACTTAGAGCTTTATAATGTGCCGATTCCTCAAGGGGTGCTGGCAGGCAGAATGCATGAACTATAACTTACATCTTGATGCTTGTGGTATCACTGCAAAGCAACTCAATGGACTGACAGAGTGGTTGAGTTTTATTGCTGCACATGTATACAGCCATCAACAAGCCATGATCCAGTCTCCAAGAGCTGAAAGTTAACAAATATATGAAACACATGGACAAGTCTGGCAATCCTGCAGAAAATTCATATTAGTCTCCAGATGGGGCATCTGGGATAGTGAGTCTGAATTAACTTCCAGCTAAAGAAGTCCATGGTTTACAGGAATTCTGCAGTGGGTTCACGACCGATGTAGGATCCAAGTGATGTATTATGTCTGAGACAAGAAAGAAGGACAACATGGACTACAACTGTAGGTCTCCGCTACATTTAAACCCCAGTGGCCTGTTTACCTGCTTTAGGTGTCAGAACAGGTCATGAACAAGGCAACAAGGAGGGAGTTTGATCTTTTTGGAACATTGGAGAATTCAAACAGAAGTAAGAATCTGACACACTGATGTGCAATGTAGTGAGTGAGTGAGAGAGGTCAGGATGTACAACATACCCTGCAGGCTGTAGGACAGACAGAGCTATGTCTACACCTGAGTCGACTTGCAAAAATATGATTGAAAACCTTTTTGTGGGACTTGGTTCCTGTAAACACGCATACAAGAATACAACTATTGCTTTCTACCAACCTTATCTTTTAGCTTAGCCCCCGATAAATGTCTCAGACTACCAGAGAACTCTTCAATTTGTTTCGACCGGAGTAAAACCAGATTTAACTTCAGGAGTCCAAGAGGATCTTTGGGGCTTGTTCAAGAGTAAGGGTGCTATAGGACTAAGCATTAACAAACTGATTGGTTCAACTTCTGCAATAATCCGGTCGATGTACCAAACTGTGGCCAGTGACGCTGACCTTTCTGGAAAGAGTTCTCCCTGTGCTAGCGTAGGTTCTGGTTTCCCCCCAAAACCCAAAAAAACACAAGAAAAGCTTAGAGTACTGCTGCTACTGTTTTGGATACCTCCCGGATGTCTCCCAGGGGAGGTATTCCACGTATGTCCCTCAGGGAAGAGGCCCCAGGAAAGAGTAGGGGGGTCAAACTGGAGGGCCGGAGCACTCCACAGTTTACTTCCAACCCTGCTCAGAGAGATCTAGACCTGAAACTTGCAGCCAGCCTAAAGGCCTTACCGAGCTCCATCAGATGTGTTTAGATTTGGTTGTACCAAAACTGTGCAAGGATGTGGCCCTCCAGGAATTGAGTTTGGCACACCTGTGCTAGACTGTCTATGTCTCCTGATGAGTCCCTTTGGATGAGTTGGAGTGTCCTAAGGGATGTCGGGCATTTCTGCTTAGATTGCACCACCTGTGATCCGGCCCCTGATAAGCAGAAGTTCAAAAATGCACAAAAGCAACTACATCACATATTATTTTGGATGACTAAGCAGTGTAGAAAGATGAAATTGTCACAATGGACCTTGTCAATGTAAATAAATCCAGAGGTATGATGAGGCTCAGAATCCTCTGGAGCTTTTTGAACTTGACCAAATTCCACAGAAAAGACCGAATGGAAAGAAAAACAAACAAACAAAAACAAGCCACTTGATTTTTTTCCATCCAGAATGTCTACGTTTGTATACAAGCTTGTACACATGCACAGAGTCGCAGACTCAACCTCACCCTCAAACAAACATGGGAGTGATTGTTCATTTCCTTCTCTTCCCGTTACCTAACAGTGAATCGAGAGCAATTAGTGTTCTGTGAAGTCAGCCCGAAAATAGTCAGAGCCCATGCCGGATAAATAAACCGGTGGACCTACCGCAGACTGCCTCATCTCCAGAACATCTTTAAATAGATCCAGAGTTTGGGGAGATTACTTGAATTCTTCTAATCAGGATGACATGGATAACCAAACCAGAGGAACAAACTCTAGGTGAGACAGACTTGTTTTAGAATCTAGTTCAGGAATCTTGGACACAGAGACAACAATTTGCAAAATGCAGGGTGGCAAACATCAAATACTACTACGGGAAGTTGAAGAAAATGAGTCGTAGCTGGCACTGCTGCTGTGTCAGGCTACATATAGCTTTCAGTGATTAGTTGTGATGTATGATTTTATCTTGTCATCTGTTAATATTACATTTTATCTAACACCATCACTATGTGTAGAATTCTATTTCTGAATGTTATTTGAAACACAAATTTCTCAATAGAGCCAAAATGCTTTTTTTGGTCTTCAGTAATTATTCAGAAAGCACTTGGTTTATTGTTGGTGGTAGCCCTTCATAGGTGAAGTTGTGCACCCAATCACCCAATGCTTTTGTGAGTTTACTCAAGATACATCTGAAAAAGTATGGTAACTTGAATGCTCTAAAGTTTGCCGAAGAGTGAATGTGTGAGTGTTGTCTCATGATGGAGTAGTGACCAAAGATGTGCCAAGATATCTGCAGGGTGTACGCCTTTCGCCCAGTGAATGCTGGATACCCATGGACTTTAAGGCCTCTACACACCGTTGCGAATTGAGATTCGCATACATCTTCTCAGCAGGGTGCTTTTCCTTTGGATAGAGGATCTTAGGATCTTTATGCACTGATGCTCCTCTGTGCATCAGTTAATCTATTAAATCTGTTAAAAGTCAGTAAAACTTACCATCAACTAACAAAAATCAAGGCATATTGTGCCACAATTCCCCTCACAAATCTTTATGGCATTTGTCACAGCTCTAAATGCCTTTAGTGAGGTGAAAAAAGTCTCTGGACGTATCGGTGCATGTGCCAGTCACACTGGCGGTATTGAATAATTAGAAATGACGCGATCTAGCTATTGTTTAATTTTGATTTCAAATATAATGTGTAGGTTTCAAAAAGGTTATTAGCTTTAAGATTTTCGGCTTTAAACGAACACTACAAAGTTTTTAGTCTTTCAGTTTACTTTTACAGACCACAAATTGGTGCTGGGTAGTGGTGAAAAGAAGGGATAACCCATTGGAAGTACAATACCTGTGATATGACAATGACAATGGCACAAAAAGTGCCTGGTACAGTGTATAAGGTTCAGGAGAGCTTCGCTTGTTTTTTTTTTATATAGTTTTCAAATTGTCTACTGTTTGGGGGGATTCATTAATTTTTATTTTGCCTGCAAGAGTTTTTGATTTTTTTTTTTATAATACATAAAAACTTTTAATTTAAAATTTTTGCAGTTGTGAAATGACAAAATGTAATACTTAAAGAGTTGCATTTTTGTACAAAATTCTGATTTGTTGTGGAATTATTGTTTAATTTAATGAAAAAAAAAATTTGTAAGAAAGGAAGCTGGGGTTGTACTAAAAATGTATATCAAGATTTGCAACAAAAACAGTTTTAAAGGTAATTTTAGAGCAAACTGTAAAGTTTTTAAAATAAATAAACTGCTTGATTTCATCCTTATAGCATAAAGTGTTATTGAGTAGAAAGAATGATGAAAGTTGGTAGAAAAACTGCAGGCTAAAATGCAATGTCTTTACATAAATAATGTAGGATCCTTTTTATTGGTCCTCCATATTTGGAGCTAAGTAAAAAAAAACTCTTAAATACAAAAATAAATAAGAGCTAAAGATACTGAGGTTTAAAAATTCTAAGCATTCAAATTATGTATATAATCTTAAAAAAATATATTGTTCCAGATGCGGGACAGTGACGAATACTTGTTTCATATGACTGAAAAATGTAAAGTTTAAAACCAAAACTAAAAAAAAACAAAAAACAAAAAAAAAAAACATGAATCTGTGGCCCTAAAGCTTACCTGCTGGTTCCGGTGAGTGAATAGCGTTTGGATCAGTGGGTAAGTGTGGATTCTGTCTTTTTCAATGGAGGAGTTTTATAAATCACCCCCTGGCCAAACTTGACAATCCATTGCAGAGCTCTGTGGGGGACATATGTGGGGGTCTTTCAACCTGTGGTTAAGTCGTCAGCCACATTTCACCATGGGCTCTTTGGATCTGACAGAAGCTATAAACTGTGCTTTTGAGGTGACATGTTCTCACCCCCTCAGACACCACTGGAAACCATAAGGGAGGACAATGGCTTGGAAAGAAGATCCTATAGTACAGCTCGTTGAGTGTAAATGGTTTGTACAGAAGCTCAGCTTTCAAATTTATGATCTTAGACGAAAGGAGCGCAGTCACAGAAAAGTTGTGCTGGCTTCATTTTTATTTAGAAATCTTGTCACTATTTATTCACAAACTGATCCTTCTGCGTTCATTTCCAAATACAGAGTCACCCATATTGGGTTTTTTATGTGTTTATGTTTGTTTTAATGAGAATTTATCATTCATCCGGTTTTCCATGTGTGGTCCAGGAATTATGCCTTTTCCCACATAGGCTCAAAGAAGGAATTCCTTATCTGAAAATATTTTGGGGTTTTAACTATGTATGAGGCTTCCTCACCAAACTAGGGAATCACATAATCTTCTTTCCTGTCTGGAGTTTTGCATCAGATATTAAAACAAAACAAGAGTAAACATCTATATCTATTGAGTATTGAATTTTTTTTAGAGGAAACTCTTGTTTAAGTTTGCCCAAGACTGTTTGCTTTTGGAAAATGGTTTTAATATTTATATAAAAAATTATGCTGATCAGTCAAAAAAAAACCAAAAAAAACAACAGTAATTTTGATGAAACTAAACATATAGTTAAGCACCTCCTTTTGAATAATAACTCCATGGGCAATTTTCTTTGAGCTGGCAAATGTTATTCAACCCCAACTGGAGCAAATGGAGCACTGAGTACTTTTTACATAATTTGTTTGTAATATTTGTCCGTTTCAGAGATGCATGTTTCATTCAAATGATTAATTACTGAGTTGTTAAAAATATGGTAAAACAAAATGAGTATTAAAAGATAATGAAGTGGTTTTGGACTTTGGATGCATTTCAACCTGTTGTTGGAGACTTAAAAAAAAAACAAATATTTCACTTTTTAAAATGATGATATTGTTATATGTACCCAAAAGCCTCCTTCTGCGCCAATGTGGACACCCTTAAAACAGAATAGCGAGAATCATTTATGTACGCAATCACTTTCATGAACTGTTTTGTATGGAGTGTAAAGTATAAAACACAAAGCCAAAAATGAAACTATGTATGGCATAATGTGTGTAAAATCTAACTTCTCACTTTTATAAAAACAACTTTTATTTAACAAGTATATAGCCAAGAATCATCAGAGAGTGACGAATGTCCTGCAAGCAACTACGCTCCTAACTGTCTTCACGGAAGCTTTAATTGCACTTTTGCGAATAAAGTATGGTTTAGGAAAACACACCCAAGATCAATGAGCTCAAATGAAAAAGATCAGTCGAGTAAAAGTCATTAAGAGTCTCTGTTGCATGCTAGAAAATTGCAGCCTGTGAAGGTTCAATCCTGTATGACATGTTCTCACTTGCTAAACTGCGGGCGAACATCAAAGGTGGAAGTGAAAAGGCATTACATGTGATTTTCATAAATAACCTAATATTTAAGATAAATCGCTTTGCGTTCTGAACATTATTTCACAAGTTGATCAGGCTAGATCTGGATTTAATACCCTTCCTTGCATCCCTAATTTCAGTGAAAAAAAATCTATTTAGTGTTCAAACTATTAGTATTTCTTGTAATTGTGCATCATCTGCGGAGGCTGGATTGAGGGATCAGTGCACCAGAGATGAGTGAGCTACAGCGAGTGAATAGACGGAGAAGGCGTTTTCTCGACCAACCTGCAGCTGCCTCAGTTCCTCGCCAATGGGGACACCAGGAAATTTATTGCAACAATAATCTCTCTCTAGGCAACACATTAAATAGCAAACTCCTGCTTTGAAAAAAAAAGCTTTGAAAGACATTCTCTTTGATAGTTGATTAGAGACTGAACTTTCAGGAGGTGGCAAAAGTCTTAACATGTACTGGGATGTTGGAGGTGTTTTCCTCCTCTGGGTTTAATGCACTCACTTTTTAATGTATTGTTTATGTGGCAATAACTAGTGTGACCAGTGTAGCCATTTGCACTCTTCCCTGCTTCTACTTCAACTCTTTGGTTAAATTTACTACAGAAATTGGGAAGTGAAATAATAATCTAAAAAAAAATCTGTAAATTTAACAGCAAAATAGTGTAGACATGCTACAGAAAACAGTATTTCACAAAAATGGAATCAGGTTTACAGAATAAGACCCCAAGTTTAACGGTTAAAATTACGGTTTATTCTCAAAAATGTAATGTATTATCTCTAACAGAAACTCTGTTTTGGAGCATTTTTTTAAGAAAACCATGGGATCACATGCATTTAGACAACTACAAACCATAAAAAACTTGCTAACAATATGTCAAACTTACAGTACAATCCCATTGAATGAATGCCTACAGTACATCTGACTGTAAAGTTTTGAAAATCGAGGCTTACCCTAAAATTTAATATATTTTGTTTTCAAATGACCGCAACATAAACCTTTAAAAATAGACAGTTCTGAGATGTAAAAAGCCTGAGGTGTAAAAATGAATATTTGAATAGTTGAATAATGAAATTAACTGTACAGATATAAACTGTTAGCAACAAAAAAAGTATAATTAGACATTTACAAATATAAATAACAAAAATCCTGTAAAAAACAGTGCAACTGTATATCTGCAAACCACAGCTGCCTGGTTTTTAAAGTGAAATTTCCCTGTTGTTGTTTTTTTACGGTTTATATAAAAAAGTATAATTGGAAGATCACAAAAAAGTTCAATTTGTTTCAGTATTTCCGATGAAAAGGTGAAAAATGTTTAATATATACATTGATTCCACACAGACTGATATATTTCAAGTGTTTATTTCTTTTATTGTTGAAGATTATAACTGACAAATGAAAATGGGAAATTCAGAATTCAAATTTGAATACTGTGAAAAGCATCCACACCTGGTGCCACACTGTAATCAGCTAATTATCTCAAAACACCTGCAAAAGCCAGTAAATTGTCTCTCTGTCAGATCCTGCCTCATTGATATCACCTGTGGATGCTTAACTCATAAGCCAATCTTCATCACCATATCCACTAAACTTCATCCCCCAGAAGCCCCTGTTGTACACAGTCAATGTCTTCTTGAACCAGGTTTTGGATCCTTTTGAGGATGCACCCTGTGCCTTCATATTAGCCCAATGGCAGTAGATGGCATCACGTCGTACATATTCTTTCACAGTCTATGAGCCAAACATATGCCATTGCTACAGTGCTAATGCTAGCGTTAACATTACAAGCCAGATGTAAATAAAACCGTTTGAACTCTCATCACTGCTCCTGTATCATCCACAGAAAACATGACACTCAGAATAGATCTGTAGAATACACAAGCACGGTGAAGACTGCTGACTAAAAGACATCCACTGACATCTTGCACAAGGAGGGGAAGACACAAAAGGTAACTGGAAAAGAGTCTTGCTGTTCACAGACCTCTTTGTCCAACCACAAAAATAGAGAGGCGGAGCGAAGAAAAAGATGTAGTTTTACATTTTGAATGGATTAACTAACTTCTAATTACTATTACTGACTTCGGTAAATATCATGAGGGCAGTGTTTTTTATAGGTTTGCACCGTTGACTCTGACTTGATTTTACAGTATGTATTGTGCTGCGTATTAAACAATTTATAAATTCTGAGGGGTTGTAGTTCTACTTTAACCCTCCTTTGATTGAACCATTGAGGTGTGATTGAGCGGAACAAAATAGAGAATTATGGGAAACTCTCATTCTGTGGCTTAACCATAATCACGGTTTGTATTTTTTAACTCACACTGTGGCAGTTTTAATTCATATGCAAGTCAGTCTCATGTTTATATTGTAAAGTAATGTAAGAACATTTGGAAACGAAGCCACAAAGACATTTTAGGAACCTGTCTCTTGCCTAGATGCTCTAATAGTAATAATCTTAAATGCTGTTAGTGATGCTCTATTTTCCTCAAAAAGAGTAAGACCCTCGTGTCTTTCAATCCTCTATCTTCGTTTTCTCCCATCAAGACCACAAATTGCTGTCATTATGTGCCGCATTGCAGCGGTGATGGCTAACCAGAGTCTGGCCTGTGGAGAAAACCACGACAAGGGAATTAAGAGCTGAAGGAAATTGAGGGATTATATGTGTATGTGTGTATGGACCACCCAGACGGTCATAACCAGAGGGTGAGACCAAAAGCAAGAGCGACTCTGTTCTGCCACCCTCATCTCTGTCCTTCATTCTCAGGCTAAACTTAGATCTCGTTTGTCTTGTTCTCAATTGCTTTTTGCTACTCGGTTCTTGAGGTTTCATAATCTTATCCTCAGAGTTATTCTTATGGAAGCCATAAGATCATATGATCTCTTACATTGGATAGATATTTTCAGTTTTAAATTTGCATGAAGTAGGTTTGAGAAATCAGTATTTGTCGTACTTATTTCTCCACGACCCGAAAGCCCATTGCCAAGGCAGGATTGAGAATAGCAACAAACCACAAGGTAGTTATACTTCATCAATGAAGTCTCTCCCAGCCAAATATGTTGTACATAAGCAAATATATTTAGTTATTTATTTATTTAAGATATTTATTTCAAGTGTGGGAGGAATAATGTGTTTCAATTGTAATTTTTAGACCACATGTCCCAACCCTAAACAGCAAAATGAATGGTGGAACAAAGCATGGGAAAAAGTAAGGGAAGGTATACATTTTTTTTTGGATACATACTTTTTTGACCATTTTGTCTTTATTTGGATCAGATAAGGAGAGAAGTGGAATGGGAGAGGGGAAAGGGTGGGAAACGATGATGTGTTTGGGCTTCAAACCCAAGTCACCTTTGCGCAAATGGACGTACATGTCCGACACACCGTCAACTGTACCATGGGGCAAGACTACATACAGATACACACAGGTGATTCATAAAACGAAAAGTGTTTATTCCAGAACAATTAAAATACATCTCTCTGATCTACACTGTGTGTTCCTTTTAATCCAGTAAAGAAGGCTTCATTCTACAACTTCAGTGTCAGAAAAAAACTTGAGTACAAGCTACGTTGCACAACTTTAGTTAGCGTACCACAATTATGTCTATTAGATCAACCTGTTTATTCCTGAAGTACACTATCATAGTCCCTATAGACCTGGCAAATCTTCCTTTGCAAATGGCAAACACATTCTTATCAAATTTGGAAGCACTTGCGTGTGTCTCGACCCTTTAGAGACTCACTTCTCTCAAAGACTTCCTCCAAACGGTAATCTCTTCCTCTTGGATTCCCCTGCTTCCGCATTGCATTCCTGACTATAAAACAAAACTGGTTTCCATGTGGATTGCCCATTATGTCAGTGGGGCGATGGCTATCAATGCATGACCCAGGTCAAGCTATGGTCTAAACAGGACTGTGTGGAGAGAGGAGAATCGTTGAAGCCAGACGACGACTCAAGGACCACTATCAGTGCCAGCATCAGGCCTCTGGCTCCAGACTGCTCTTTCTCAAAACCCTGGCAGACCTGATCCCCCCAACCCCCTCGATTTAGAAAAAGGGGATGGGTGTTGGTTTGGGAGTTGGCTTGTGGTTTAGAATGCATACAGAATATTAATGATGAATGTGGTTGCTGCGGACACTTGTTGATCCTGCTAATGCTACGTCTTGCTTTTGGTCATGTTTGCAATGGTAAACATACTTCTTGGGAAATTAAAGCGTTTCAAACTTTTCAAGCAGTGAAAGTTCATTTAGGGATAAAAAAATGTTTTTTTTCCCAAACTTATCTTTTGCATTCTGCTTAATATTCAAAACGAGTGTACGATGACTCAATCTACACAGAAGTAAATGTCTGAAAAGGCCGAATGTTTACACAGTGCACTGATTCAGAAAGTCAATGATTCTCTCTTTGAAGCCTGAAAGGAAGTGTGTTGACAGCGGGTCTGTTGAGTAGGCCGGGCTGGTTTGATGTCGCTGGCTTGGCTGCCGACTCAGTGTGTTTTTGGCTGCAGGCCAGGATGATCCTGTTGGAAAACAGTACCGAGTGAAAGATAGATGCCTGTAATTACTCAAGGGCCAGAACAGTCAGAAGCCTGCACAGTTCAGATGACTTGAATGTCTACGTAAGAACTGGTTCTGGTGGATACATATTACACTGAGCAGTCTAAATTTCAAAATAAAAGTCAGCCTTCAAAGATTAGTGCAGTACCCATCAATATACTTATGGATCATTGGGGCTGTCCCGATCTGATATTGGATATCGGTCCGATATCAACTAAAAAACAATGGATTTTATCAGACCGCATCTAAAACCTCCAATTTTAACGCTCCAAAAAAGTTGTGATGCTTTAAACTCAAACACAGTAGTTGCCAGTATTGCACCTTCGTTACTACTACAGAAGAAAAGGGCTCTGCTCCAGCATGTAACGGTCATGTGTTCATAACAGCTCTGTGTGCGTGAATGCAACAACAAGAAGACAAGTGCAGATAAGTGCAAAACTTGTCATGCACACATTTCCAAAAGAGGCACAGAGACAACAATGCGACAACCTCAACGCACATTTGAATCTGCTTCATATCACAGAGCTGAAAAAAATAACCTCTCCCTCCCTCAAACAACCAAAAGGGTAGTCATTTGAACAGAAAAGATAGTACAATTGATTGCTGTCGATGACCTGCTCTTGTCCGTGGTGCGTAATGTTGGGTTTAAAAGTCTAATTGAGCTTTTCGAGAGGTTATTTGTCATGGTCTCCTAATTTACTTTTCTATTAAATTGAATTGTTAACAAATGGGTCTTTCTAATATCTAATGCTTCTGACAATTGATAAAGCCTTTTAAAGCATTCCATTCAACCAAATTCGTAATGAATGTAGGTATGATATGAGTGATCAACATTAGTATTGGCCGATATCCATGGCTGAAATATTTGTAAAACATTTTTAAGACAGATTTGTTGACAACTTGGTCAGATGTGTGATGTCTCGTTGGGTCACATGATTTGTGATTGAGACGCGTTGTCAAACGAAACTTCACACCGATAATTCAGATCGAAGTGTAGATGCTTTTAGTTTGCTTTCTTTGTGATCACGATTCCAGCCGCCTTTAGTAGATAGTCCTCGCAAATAAAAATGTTTTTTTTTTTCCTTGATGTTATCATACCTTACTTCGTTGATGGGATAAAATATACTTCTACACAAAATCAGAAGTTGTCACATAGTTGGGCAGACCACTTGAGGAACTTATATTTATAAATTCTCTTGTATTTTCTCTTGTAAACGTTTACTCTACCCTGGATCCTACACACCTATCTGAATTGAGATTGGCCATGGAGCTCCTGACAGAAGGTGATCGACAATAATTTTGGACTCAATGTCACCAACTGCTCTCATCTTTCTAAACAAAGGTCTACAGTTCCTTTTACAGCTTTTTTTATCTTGGAAAAGGTGGAACTTTTGGTACCTGATCAGATTCAGTTGGAAGAATGGACATTTACGCACACTGTTGAAAGGGTCAACCATTACATTTTATTTAGGCAAATGTTCAGAGGTCAAACACCTTTTTCTATAGCTTTACTAAATTTGCTCTAGAAGCTGTAATATAAATACTTCTCATCATGTTTCTCAAACTCCACAAAAAACAAATCCGATTAATTTAAATGACAAAATAACAAATCTGTGCAGGTTAATAATCGTTGAAAGAGTCCACACTTCATCAGAGGCTTCTATGCAGGAAAACATGTTTTTGTTGCCAACAACGAAGTGGAAAACTTGATGACTTCTTTCTTTCTGCATTCTTATTGAGTTGAACAATCAACAAATTTGAGATGAATTAGTCTAAATGGCTGTGGAGGGATGTAAAGTTAGCAATAATACTGTTCCACTTACAATCTATATGAATCATGTCAGGGAAAAAGAGTCATTTGAGCTTTGAAAACAGAGGATTTGCAGTTAATGGTGTCGTCTTTGGAAACTTCTTGATAATTTAGGGAGAACTAAATGTGTTCTTGGAGAACATTTCCCACACCATCAAAACATAAAAATAGACGACTGCAGTAAATTCTAAAGGAGGAATCCTAACGTCTTCGGAATGAAACCACTCTCTACTGTTCAAATCTTTTAAGCAGAGAAAGCCACAAATGCTTCAACATCCTCGAAGTGGTCTGTGGCATTTTAAATATGAAAAGGCTTTTCAAAAAGTGGTTACAGTCAAGTCATCGATGCAAATTCCATTGAGAATTTGAAAATAACTAAAGAGGATCCATGTGATGGCATAGTTAGAATCTGTATAGAATCAAATGTTTAAATTGTATAATCTGAAATATCTCAATACCCAATAAAATCAGGTACAAATATGTATGGATTTCTATTGATTGGCACAACAACAATAATAAAAAAAAGTCTACATGGAATGCATATGCTATTTAACCTTGTCTCAGACATGTTAATGCTTGGTTGTGCTCCACAATTTGGGAAATTGTCTTATGTTGTGATTATTTAGGTTCATATTGCGAATTCAATAAATGGTATGATAAGTCAACTTACTGGATCCGATTTATTCAGATGTGTAAACTAAAAACTAAAAGTTGCAAAAAAATAACATATTTTTTCTCAAAAATTGTATAATACAAACACTTTTTTCAAAATTAAGATACTTTAAATGTTATGCTATATATATTTTATATATATTGGGTTTTACAAATCTTTTTTTTAGCAATATCTAAGATATCTATGATATACTGCGCTGAATTTATATAGTGATTTATAGATGCTCAAAGACACTTTGTGAAGTTTTCGTCTGTCCAAAACCAGCCAGGTAAGGTTGTTTGTGTATTTAGGTTGCCACAAATAGTCTGTGGAACTTTAGGTAATTATTTTAATTAAAAATCACTGGTAATGCACACAATTCATTTTTCAAAAACCCTGAAAATATTAATTTAAAAAAATGTAATGAAGTAAATTGTTACAAATTGACTGAATCTAAAGAATACGAAAATACAGTGATTATCTTGCAAAAACACTGCTCACCTAAACCTCTTTTTACCTTTCAAAAGTTAGCTAAAGTGCGAGAGAAGACAAGAAAAAAAAGCTTCCGATTTAATAAGTATCTGACAGACTTATTTAAAATACTATACAACAGAAGTACAGGACTCCTTTCAAACGTTTATGAACTACATTTCCCAGTGTCCCCAGCTCTGTCTCCTTTTACACGTCATCCCAATTATTTGCAGCTGCACTTCCCTCATTAATCTACAGGTGTCTATAATCATCTTATTTACTTCTACTGCAGGCCACATACACTGGTTCTCTTGGTTCCAATCTGTCCAAGGATCAAGTTTGTCAAGACTAGATTCTATCAAATGCTGCTGAACTTTTATTAATTTCACAAGTCCAAACCACACAAGTCCAAACTGTTTGTTCAAAATTTTACATGATGCGTGTAATCTGAGGATCCTTTGTGTTTTTAAGTTAGCTTCTGCCTAGAAGCTAATTCTTTTTTTCTACAAGGAAACATTCATAATTCCAACAACAAACTTTTGCAGTTTTACGGCGATACTTAAAGCATTCACTCAATGACAAGCCCTCAGGAGCTAAAGATGCTCCGGCATTCTCAACAAACACAATGCTGCTTCCGTTGAAGACAAAGGTACAGTTATACTCCTGGAGAAAGACGTGGAAGGCATGAGGTTTCACTCGACCCACCTTTAGGAAGAACATTGCCCTGGGACAGATGCTAGATGACAGGGTTATTACGCCAACAATAGCTGTAGTAAGGGCGGAGGAGACAGACAAAGCAGAGAATAAGCCCAGTCACAGCGATATTTCCTGTTCCTGTCAAAGGAATAAAGACGACTTGGGTGTCACTGACAGTGTTCGACTCAAGGTTTAAGATTGAGGGGTTGATACAAGGTGATAATGGGAGAACAGGAAGTTATGGTCCTATTTACTCTTTTTTTTTTCTTTTTGTGTTTAAAGAAAGTTGAAAAGATGTTTCCTTGATGTGTATCTTGGGGAACTGACTTTCAGCACAGCAAGCTTTAGTGTTGAAAGATTGCATTATTGGATTGTGTCGCTTAAATCTATTTAGAAATTAAAGGCAGGGTGTGCGAGGTGTTTGTGGAAACATTTCAGTGGTATGTAACCCTGGTAACCCTGAACCCCCAATTATATGGTAACCCTGACCGGCTCCGAGAGTTCTGAGAGGATGATAATCCTGAACCACTTTAATGATAGATTTTGGTTAAGGTATTTTTGAATTACCATTTCAGATGTTGTGAATTGAAATTGGTCCATTGGTTAGTCCATTATTGCCGCCCCTTCGTACTCAGTTCCGACAGAAAAACGCATTGCAATTGCATTGGTAAATACATTTTCGTCGTAGTTAATGCAATTTTTTTATTGGATTAAAATGTTTATCCTACTCAGTGCAATGCTTTGTTTTGTGCATTTTCTAAATGTAAGCGCATCCAGTTTTATTTTAATTCAATATTTCATAATGCGCATAAAAGGTGGATGGAAATGCAGTTATAGAAGTGCTATTTTTACTCAGTGAGTTTTTAAACTTAATTGCTGGAAAAGGTCTGCCTCAGCTTTGCTTTGATATTGCACCTTCAATTAGCCACTAGAGCCAGACTAAAGGGGTACTGTCTGGCTGTGTCCTATACAAACCAGAAAGGGTTTTCACCTTCACCTGGATTCCAATTCAGGGACATCACTTGGCTCCTTTCTATTTTTTCTCCCACACTCTAGTGATGCACCAATTTCTGGCACTTTACCTTCAAAAATTCTAAATTCCTGAGTAAAGCCTGACGAAAAAATACTTATGCATCCCCAAAAATGAGTGCACAGACCCTCTTCTGAACACTAGGATTCATTTAATGGTAAACAGTAGAAGCACGGTAGAAGATGGGTGATCGCTCATCTGTAAATATAAACCCCAACTTTTCACTAAGCTATTATAAGCTGCCTTTCTCAGCTGAAGATGTGACCAAATCTCAGCAGTTTGATCCACTGCGTGAAAGCTGATGCATCGATGGATTGTGTTTTTTTCGGCTGGTGTGTAAGGTCACATTGGTGCTCTTGTACTTAGAATTCAAGATCCTCTGCTTGCAGCAAATGTGTGTAAAGTTAGAGAGCTAAAATATTTATTTTGTGAAAAAAAAAATGTTGTTTTGGTCATTCCCTCATTTTATAGTTTATAACTGACAATCTTATATATATATAGCCATAGTGTTAAAAATGTTAATTCATTTGTTTAACCAAATTGGGATAGTTATGATTGCATAGTCACAAGCTCTAGAATTCACGGTGCTTTCTGAAATTAAAAAGAAAATACGAGGTGAAACCTCGTGCTGGCGATCGCTGTGCATCCTGAGATTAGGAAATCAGTCGACCCAGGCTCAGCTTCTCTCTGGTTAAGAAAAAAAGAGATCAAACAATGATCAGACATGTGTCTTCTTCGGAGTCACACCTCATTCTGGTCCGATCTCAGACCTCCTTTTATCCACCTTGTCTGAATCGAGTCGTGCGCACGAATGGCTATACGACTTATCAACATTAAAACATTACATTAGTCGGTGTCCAATATAAGTCCGTTTTTTTTTTTTTTTTTTTGTCAAAAGTCTTTAATGGTGGGAAAATTTGCAATATGTGCGCATTGAGGAGCATTGGGTGCCATGATGTGGAGAAGGGACATAATCCAAAATTTGAAACTGAACTTCATAATGTTAATTAAAGCAATGAGATTTACTTGTATTACTTTTAGCCTCTGAGCATTGGAACGTTTGCACATCCTCCAAGTCTGGGATCAGTAACAATATCTGCATTAATTTCGGCCTCTTGCACTTACACCCGTGTCCCATGGATGGGCCATCTTCCCTGTGAAACTGCTAAACCATTTACAGTCCACACACGCACTACTACCAAATCAGATTTAGTCTGTATTACCAAAGTAACACACATTGCTATCACTTATTAATGACTCAGCAAATTCCACATTGCCTGGTGATTTATAGGTCACCCTTTTTGTGAAGGGTCACGTTTGCCAACCTACCTAACTTCTACAATTCATAATGAACTTTCCATCAATGAAGCCTTTACAAACCTAACAAAAACGAGTGTTGCGAACATATACAGCTTTGTCAGTGTGCCAAACAAAGGAATGGAATACATTTCCTATAAATATGGCAGTTCCTTCCTGCATCGCAATGAACTCATGAGAAGTCTCATCATTCTCGATGCCCGCTTAAGAGTCCCAATTATCCAGGACCGCATTGCAATGCAGTTGGCTGCATGGTCCGCATTCACTCCCATAGTGTAGGATGTGCTCGCTCACATTGCAGAGATTCCTCCTATGCCACAGAAATCTGCCGGATCCCTGTCTTGTCATCAACCCCCATTTTGTCCTGCCACAAAGAAGCCATTGTGCTCTGTCCCAGACCCGGGCAGACTGTCTTCAAACCAATCATGTTTGGCAAAGTGACCTTCGTTAGAACAGAAGGATTAACAAGATGAGAGCAGGAGGTGCCAACAAGGTGGTGCATGTAGGAACTTTACTTAGAGAAAGCCTAGTTTGTGAGGATATTTACACTTTAGTGCTAGGGTTAGACATCTTAGCCATTGTGTCAACATTAATAGTAATCTTGCAATGGCGTTTATATAACAAGGTTCGGGGGGAGCTTATCAAAACAAGCCAATTAACTGATGGGTCACTGATGGCTCCAGGTCTTTCAATCATAATCATTCACCCTATTAAAAGAGGTTTTTTAAAATCCCAATCTTGAGGGTTCACGGGTCCTGAGCTCCTATTAGGTTTCCCCTCATTGTGTCCTCTGCAGGGCTTTGCATACCATTAAAGCCCTTAATGGATCCAGGTATTGGCCCTTAAAGGCCAATCGTTTAAGTGGAAATATGCATTAACCGTTTTTGAGCACTTTTTTACTTCACAATGTGCTCTAATAAATTACCTTTAAACAAAGGTTTTTTTTTTTAGAATAATTTTTTTTTAATAAATTACACAATAATTCCACAACAAACTTGAAATTGTGCAAAAATACAAAGAGTATTACACTTTTTAATATTTCTGCTGCAGAAATCCTGAAAAGTGAGAACTTTGAGTTTTATAACAAAATAAAAATTCTTAGAAAAACACAAGCCATATCACAGGTCTTGTACTTCCAAGGTTTATCCTTTCTTTTCACCTCTAGATTTTGGCACCGACTTTGGGGCCTGTAAAATGAAACTGAAAGACGATTGATTCACATTTGAATAAAATCATTTATAATCACAGTTATAGTTGATCACAATTTATTAATCATAAAAACAAGTACTATAAAGACAAAAAGAAACAAAGACCCTCATAGGGGCTCTGATCACATGACCAAAGCAGAAGTAAACTATGAAATGGGAGAAAAAGCAGAAAATGAAAGCATGGTAATAACAAAAGTCCTTCTTTGGTCTTCTTCATACTTCTTTGCACGCTGAACGCACAGAAATATAAAATTGCGTATATTTTTTTAAGCACAATTTTTTTTTTTTATTAATCGTATCCCTTAACATGTTAATTTTCACATTTTTTAAAAGTATTGTTTCTGGCGGTTCATATGAACAATCAAATTAAAATTTGACAAGCCATATGCAAGTCTGTTAATGTTATTAGTCTAAATAATGGCATAATATTTCTGTGAAAAAAAACAAATGTTTGTGATTTTAATTACTTTTACTTTTCTCAGCATGGACATGGGACCTGAAATCTAACAAGGTTACATTTTAAAACAGAATTATTTATATTGGTGGGTCTATTTTGGTTGGGGTGGTGGCCATCCGACTCATTCGTTTTGATTGTAATTTGGGATTTCAGATCTCAGAATCTGTTTGGGACACCCCTTCACTTCAAATGAATGCACAAAACATAAGGATAGAAATATAACTTTGTCTTCCTCTGTGTTAATATTTCGGAGACCCTACTTCACACTGGAAAATAGTCGACGAATGGATCAGGCGACACTATCTAGAAGCAATAGGACGCAGTAATAAGGCAGAAGGGCAAAATTTTGTTTGTCCAAGAATTTATTTAATCTAGCCTGCTTTTTAAAGTAAATCTACCTCATCTGAGTTCAGAACATCTCGAACCATTGCAGACTGCAGTCAGCTTGCACCAATGACCCAGCACTCATGAAAAGCAATACAAAGCTCAGATCTGAAGCCAGAATCATTGAGCGAAAGCCTGGTGATAAATACTCCCAGCATTAATGACACTTAATGCTCCACCAAATCCCTGCAGTCGCATCAAAGAGCATAAGAGTCCCTGTGCTAATGCTACACTGTGGAAGGAAGGATTATGTGGCGGAGGAAAAGAGAGTGTGATGACGAGACAATAGCAAAGAGAGGAAAACTGGGAGGGTTGAATTGGAGTGTGCCCCATGTACAAGATAGAGATGGGGTGAGTTCAGGGACTCTGAGATGGAATATGTTCATTTATTGATTGGTTAGAGTTAACCCTTAAGTGTTGTTATGGATGTTTTCAGCCACGTCAGGGCCTAAATTTGGCTTTTCACTGTTTTGTCAAATAAAATGATTTCTGGTGTTAATTCTTCTTTTTACACATAATTTGAGAAAATGCTTCGAAATTTTTCAGAAATGCACTCTGGGAAAATCTACTCAGCTCTAATCAAAGCTTTATTCCAGGATTTTTATCACAGTCTTGGACAACATCTGCATCTGTGGATTTTTCGTTTTTTTATATAGCACCAGATTTTCATGTTTTATCCCCCATTTGTTGTTTGTGTCCCATTGATTAGCATTTTTATTCAATATTAATGCCGTACCATGACACCAAAAAAGTCATGCATTCTTGATTCTGTTGGAAAGCGGTTTTACTGTTGATCCCCATTTTTAAGCAGTGACTAACATTTAACCATTAACACCTTTAAAAAAAACCATCAAGTGATTGCAGCAAGTCCTGCGGGAATTACTTTAGACATGAATACACCCCCCCCCCCCTCAAAAGTAAGTTTAGTTGTTAATTTCTCAATCCCTTCTCAACTTTTGTACAAATTTTCAGTTAATTTGACCATTGTCAGCTCCTATTACGTTTTGGTTCCTAATAAAATTATGCACAGAAATGTGTCTAAAGAACAAACAATCTCTCATACACAAACATGCACGGACACTGTAACTTCATGTTGTACTCCATTTAACATCATATACCAGTAAGAAACTTCACTTTTTTTTGTGGTGATCAACAGAAAAAATCTCAAAAATAGATTCTCATGATTATTTGTTGTAAGGCATTGGGATGGTTATAAAAGAAGTCGATAAATGAGAAATCTGGTGCTGCACAAAAAAAATCTTAAAAATCTACCAATGCTAATTTTGTTCCTGATGTTTGACACACCCAAGACTGTGATAAAAGGAAAGAAAAATCCCGGCCACAATCATTTTTCATATTGAAAATAAGTTTCTTTTTTCAAATCAGTCAACTCATGTAAAATCTTGGCAATTAAAGGGTAAAAATCCTGGATTTAAAAAAAGTAGAAGTCTTGATTAGAGCTGTGGTAGATGATTTTTGCACAAAAAAAAATTGATAAAAATAATGATCAAATTTTTTTACAGCAGTTTAATTTAGTGGCTACTCAAAGCCCTGAACAACACGAAAGGGCAGTGAATTTGAACAACGAAAAACGTAAAGTCATTGTGACGCTCCAAACCAGGACAATGGTGTTGACTCATAAAAACCTAATAAATATGCATCTTTAACTCCGCTTTAGATAAAGCACTCACCAAATCCAGATGTAAAAGCTAGTTGAGGAAATTCAGATACATAACTGTTAGGACATTAAGTTCTTATATAACATTCAAAATGGCAAAGTGAATTACATTTTTTTATATATCCCAGTTAAAATTGTATTTAGAAAATGTGAAGGCAGTCATAAATCACAAGGAATGGTTGTGTAGTTACAACAGCAGGTTGATAAACATCATTTGCAGATGGACACGAGCTACAGAAAAAAGTAGTGGAGATTGGAAAATAATTGAAAGACACAGGCATTTCAAAAGTTCATAAGTCCTTACAAATCAGTGAGAATCACACATTAAAGAGCAGACGGCATGCTTAGACTGCCATCTCAGATTCCACAGACTTTTATTTTGTTGGTAAAATGATCTTGAAAGAATCAAGGTTGGAATTCTCCTTATAATCCAGGTATTTTCATAAGACGCTTAGAATAATTGCAGACCTCCCAATGCCTTATTATTGCTTAAACAGTGACAGATGAATACCTCAAATGATTGATTTCTATAAATGCTGTTTATTTTTAAATACTATACGATATTTAAAGTAGTTATCATTGATGTCAGGTCAAATTCACCCTGTGGTTTCAGAGACAAGACTTTTGCTGCACGGTTACAGTGTTTGTTAACATATAAACACAGCATTGTTTTCATGTAACTGCACATTTTGAAAACGACTGTTAATGTTTGTTGTTTTGAAGACACCGAGCAAAGCATTTTCATGTGTTTTTGGAGGTGGGGTTTGTCATTGTCATCAGGCCTATGCTTGGCATCGCTGTCTAATGTCTTCTTTGTTTACAAAGCCAAGGCCCATATAACTTCAGCTTGGTAAATTTGTAGCGTTAGTGCATTCTTTGCATCATTTTATTGCCAGTTTTAGCATTACCATGTGGACGTAAGCCTTACGGATCTCAGAAGTTTCATGTGACAGTGTGCCTTAATCGAAAACCATGGCCGCCAATGGGACATCACACCGAATCTGACAGAACGAGTGGTGCCAACAAAAGACTTTCGCACTGCCATATCAGAGAATGATAAAACAATAGTTTTGTTGACGTGAGTAGGACAGTAGTGTGACTTATTTTTTACTGACCTATAAGGACATGGGATACAAAATCTTACATAAATTGACGGTTTTTGTCATTTTGAAACTACAATAATACTTACATTTCTGGGTCTCTTTTGTATCTTTTGCCATCTTACCCCTACATTTCAAGGGCTACATGGTCAAATGCGCAATACCAAGGGGTAGGGACAAGACGTATAAAATAAACGCAGCACAAAAATTACGATAGTGTCTCTTGTGTGTTCAAATGAAGCTGCAGCCTCAATAATTCCAACGTGAAACCAGTACAGAAATTAATCAGGCAGCCAAGTTTTTCAGGTATACTAATAACCAAATCACAATTCTTCCTTTTGTTATGTCACAAGATCCATTGTATCACTTTAAAATTTGATTCTCACCTCACACTGAAAAAGAAACAATGGTACTTGGTGACTCCATTGAAAACAACAGAATCAACATGTTTCTCTGGTATAGAGTCGACAGAACTTTGGGGAAATGGATGACTCTTCCGAAATGTCACCATTAGCTTGATAATGCTATTTATCTGCTCTTCAAATGACACTTTCTTTGAAAGCACAATGTCTTTGTTTCAAATGGTAAGATTCCTATTTCATGGCCCTGTTAATTGTTTAATGAATTACTGGATTTAGAGTTTATTGAGTTTAGAGAGATTTGATCCATTGATGCTTACACTGCTGGCATGCAGCATCCCAGTCAGTAAAAAGAAACTTTGGGCCAAGTTTGGTGTCTGGGACATCTGGCATACATCTGGCACATAAAAGGCAAATGGGCCAAAGATGGCCTGAGTCTGGCAGAGGAGGATTCATTGTTAATGCTGCACACGAAAGATGCGCCATATTGATCCAGACTCCAATTCCTCAATGCCTGGCTTTAGTTGAGTCAGAAATACCAAGATATTCATGATTAAACCTCGGTCTGTGCCTTTTTTGTCTCTGTCGTGTCTGAATTCTGCATTGAAGCTGGCAGTTATTGAGTAGCAGGACCAGACTCATTGTACATGTCAATGTATATAGGGGAAGTATTTCTAACCATCCACTTCCTGGCACATCCTTAACCTAAGCCTCTAGTCCAGATTACATCATCTTTTGTCTTCTGTGCAAACAGAGGCCAAAGCAACAGAACAATGGCTGTTCTGCTAGCATCCGTGTGGGAGGTAGAAGGAATTCCTTGATAAAGAGAGTCTTCTGTGCACAACTTCTATCTTCAATGTTGTGTAGGCTTTCTAATGCTGTTCTCTGTAGTCTATATATGCAAGCTAATTCCGAATTTGATGTGCAAACTCACTCCAGAAGAACAAATCTCTAAAACCTTGCATTATTTTCAGTTGAATTTTTAGAAAAGAAACCAATGAGAGGAACCTAAAACAATAGATATACCAAAATTGGCACTGTAGTAAAAACATTTAGAATCTATTAGTGATATTAGTATTTAATTTGTGATTATTTGCTATGAATTGGTTATTTATGAATAGCAAACATTGTACGTCCTTTGCTTGTAATGTGTTAAGTAATAGCTATTTCTTTTATACATTTTCCAACCCGTTTATTCCCTTTTTTGGGGTCAAGGGGGTCTCCCGGTGCATATATCTAGCGCACATCGGGCAAGAGGTGGGGGTAAACCCTGGACAGGTCGCCAGTCCATCGCAGGGCAACATTCACACCTAAGGGGAAGTGTGTGTATTACAGTTTGGAATTAACTTGCACAACACTGGTTATGGGCTACTAAATGTGTGACTGGAAGTGCTGATGGTCAGTAAACTAGGCAAAACTTTTTTTTACATAAAGTACCATCTAAGATTTCTCATATTTAAAATTGACTACTTAATAAAATCGGATGTAATCTGGTCAGGAAGCCAATTAAAATGTTTTGTGTTGAAATTAAATCTAAATCCAACAAATGAAATCAAACTCTTCTTCAAAGTTCTCTTGTTCTTAAACCATTAGGCATCTATGGAAAGATGTTCATCTCCTTCATTGATAATGTGTGAAAGGGGCAAACAAAAGGTATAATATGGAGCTCTGCTCGTGTGTAAACAAACATGTCTAGAGGAAAACAGAAAGGGAAGTGAATATTCTTTCACTGTGTTTTTGTCTTTTGCATTGTGGTTGGTGGAGGTGAAGCTTGATGTGCTTTTCTAGTCTTTAAAAGAAAATAATGTTATTGTGCTTTATTATTATTTTTTTTTTTGGGGATCAGATTCAAATCATTTACATATTAAATATAAATGATGAAAGCAATTTAAACAAGCCCTCAAAATCATTCCCCCTAGCTCCCATATTTATTAGCTGCTATCATCAGCACTGCTTGTCAAGACTTGTGAAGACTTGTCTCGTTTCAGCCAAACATGTAGTAAGACTTTCTATGCGAACAAAAGATGCACCCTGTTCAAATGTCCATGATATCACTGTATTATATAATGTAAGAAAGATACAAGTTAATATAACTGTTTTTGTGGTCAACCGTCCCTTTAAGAGCAGCCCTTGCACCTTAGTGCTAATTGCAGAGAGCAGCTGAGTCAGATCTAACCTTAACGAGCAGAGCTGCTACACCTGTGCTCGAGCCCAAGAGCTTTCTAGCAGTGGCTCAGGATTCACAGCACCATGCAGTGTTGACTCAAACATGTCCACTTTAAGACCGTAGGGTGATGAAGGGGGATTACGTCTGCCAGCCCGAAGGACAAGCAGAGCATGAATGGAGCAGAGACAGGCAGACACACAAACACAGTTGTCGACTGAGGAGCTGTAGTAGATTAGAGGGTGAAACAGAATGAAAAGTATTTATGGAAAGAGAAAGAGGTCAACTGCTCCGTGAATGACTGAGGATCATTTCGCTCTTCTGTTTCATTGAAAAAGCAGCAGCGTATTGGTTTTCGCACCAGCAGTTTCTAATCTAATAAAGCAAATTTCACACGGTACACAATTACTTTGGGTTTTATATTTCTCTATTTAAACTGAAACACAAAACGGCGTATCTAGTAGCAATCAACATTCACATTCCAAAAAAATAAATAAACAAAAAATAAGGACAATTACTGTGATCGTTAATTTAAGTTTTAAATATATTAACAGGTTGACCTGTTCTACATCCTCAAAAATAAAGGTCCTTCAGTGGTTCTTCGCATGTTGGAAGGTGCTATGAAGCACTTTTTTGGTTGTTCTTTGTAGTTTTTGAGGTTCTGTTATAGCACTTTGTTAGCATCTTTGATGTGTGGTTCTGTATATGACTGTTTCTTCCTGTTTATGTCGAAATTTCTTATGTTTTTATAACCTAAAAGCATTGGAGTTCAAAACTTTATATGTCTTAAAAGAAAACATATGCCACAATTAAAAGTGGCTGTTTTTTTTTTAGTTTTTGCTAAATAAAGGACTACCTGAAGAATTTGGAAACACAGTCCATGATAGATTTATTTCGGTCTTGGTACCCTCCACGTGTGTGCCAAATTTTATTGGCATAAGAAAAACTTTTAGCCAACCATAAGCTGAAATGTGTTGGGTTGGCGCTATTGATTTATTTTTCACCACTTTAACTCTTTAAACCCAAATCTGAATGATTTCTGCGATTTTGGACCACATTTAGACACTCTAAAAGGTATAGAAAGCCATGAAACAATAATCATCGTGTTAGAGCTATTCACTGTAAAGAAGGGTGTCATTGTGCGCTCAAGCATAGACTGTTTTGGCCTGGTGCTCCATGAACAAAGAGCAGCCCCTATCCTCATTCTGGCAGCTATGATTTTTGCCTTATCGCTACATATGATGTTGTGAAACTTTAACCTCACTCATTCCTTCTTCTCGCTGGTGGTCCCCTCTGAAGTGGCTGTAGAGACACTTTGAGAAACTCTGGCCCCTGACTTGTAGGAAAGTGTTGAGCGTCAATGGACGCAGGACAAAAAACAGGAAATGTGCCACACAATGCTCAGATTGTTCCAGTAGTGCTGATAAATGGCTTCTCGAGGCAGAGAGAGCACAGAATATCTATAAAGAAGACTCGAATAACACTTCATCAACAAACAAAGGGCAAAAACTAGAGTCTTGTCTTATCTGCTGTTTGATTTTAAGGTGTTTAACAGTTTCTTACTTGCACGAATCTATAACAAGCATCAACAAATTTTTATTACATTACATGCTCTATTCCATCAAAAGTGTAGTTCTAAACAGTGGGCAACGTTAAATGGAGGTAATCACTTTCAAGGAGGTCAGGTGATTTAAGGTCAAATCGCTTATATAAATAGATTGAATCAGTTATTGACTACGTACTTAAAAATATTTCAAAAGAGAATGCGCAATTACTTAACTGATTTCATTTCATTTCATTCAGTAACTAGCATTTCTTTTTCACAGTTGTTTTGCATGCATAAACATTTCAGTGTTTAGGTCGACATGCGACATGGTGTGCAAGTGCGCAGTGTAGGCGAGTAGGTGCAAAATAATCCAAAATAAAGAAAAGTTGAGACTGGAGAAAATTAAAAAAAATGCATTTTGCATACAAAATTTACTTACAAATTCTGGATTATTGTGGAATTATTATGTAATGTAGTGAAAAATATTTGTAAAAAAAAAATGAAGCTGGGGTTGTAAAAAAGAAATAAAAATAAAACAATGCTACAAGAAATTGTTTTAAAGATGATTAATTAATGTAAATTTTAAAATAGTAACGGTCAAAATGGCCCCAGACTTCTAAGCATTAAGATAACTTCGTAATTGCTTCTGTCTTTATTCGACATATTCCGTCTGTCCGGGTCTCTTTAATCACAATCTTCAAGAAAACCAATATCAATATTTACATCTGTAAACAGAAGATTGCATCAAGACGTTGTCTTCTCTTCTGCTCATATCACTTCGGAGCCACACACCAAAATATTCGGGTTTCATCAAAAAATCCGAATTGAGCATTAATACCCGCATTGCCGAACAGGCACATCTCAAACATTTAATGACCCGCTGCTGCTGACTTGATCTTGTGTCTCTCGGTGCAGCTTTAATTAGAGAACCACAGACCTGCCCCACAAATCAGGTTTTTGCAAATCTACAAAAGTTACAATGGTTACCAATAACGACAAATTGATATAAGTGAACAAACCGAACCAGCGCCAGTATTCAGACCACCGATCCCTTCTTTCAGACCTTTTTAGATCCATTAAAATAAACAGCTTCACAAGTTCCTCTGAGACCAAGTGAACATATAGAAAACACACACTGGTAGAATGGAAACAAATTAACTTTTGGTGCTTTCTATTTTAAGTATGAACTGTTAAACCAACAGTATTTACTGGAACACGCTCCAGTTGAGCCTGTTGTTTGGGTACATTACATCATCTGTAAGTGAATGATGAATTGAAGAAAGGCTCTGACCTCCACACTTTACTTCATCCACGGTTTCTCACCATGGATACTGTATCAACTTCTCCTCATACAGTCTCCTAATCTATGCAGAGGTCTCAGCTGCTTTTCGGTTTTCTTTCTTCTTTACCAAAATATTCTTATGCTACTCAGCAGGAATTCTGAATTTTCAAGTAAGATTCCCAGAAGCTCTATTGCTGTTCAGAGTGGACTCGACCCAAATCCTTTACAAATGTGGCAGCTGTGACTCAGAGACTGAAGTCATCGTCATCATAATCCAATTCCTCAGCATCACTGTCAGATTCTGACACACCTTCATTAAATCTAGAAAAAAACACTTTTGAGCCAACTCGTACTGTTAGGTTCCATGTGCAGGTTGGAGTTCTGTTCTATGTTCACACTGGTTCCAATTCAGTTTAAATACCATGTATGTCCATTAATAATTCATAAAAAAGTCATTCAACTTGTGTTATGGAGGTTAATGTATTGACACAGTGCTCTATATAAAGCATCTCTATGTTGTCCACAAAACTAGACTTTCAGTGACATTTTATTTCTAGCATTTTATTTTTAGTGATTATAAAAAATGCACAAATCTGGGGTGGGGTGGCTTAAAGTAACTGGTCACCCACTTAGAAAATACAATTAGGTGCTTAGAATCCTATAGGCTGTGGACATTCTGTTTGGTAATCTAATGATCAGGACTGCCGCTGGTGCCATAAGCTGGAAATGTTGTATGCTGCCCCTAAAAATGTGCCCAAAACACAATATCACAATTTTTTTTTTTTCAACAAAGCAAAGTTCAGGATGGAATAACTAAAAATGCTACTGTTAAATATTCTTAAATTAGGGATTCAGACAGCCAATAACAATTAAGATAATGATTTTAAGAGTTTTTGAACCCATCCATATGGGAACCACAAATATTTGACGTTTATTAACAGATATGAACAGACTGAGTACAAAACTAAAGTTTAAAGTTTGAAAATTAGTCCAACTAAGTACAAACGCGTGAATATTAAACAATATCCCTCGCATGAACAAGAAACCAAATCTCCTTTAATGGTGTAAACACAACGCAGTAAGTGTATTCTGCCGTATTTATATAATTCTAAATATAATATACACATAGATGTGTGTATACAAAAATAGAAAATGGGTTTGTTGTGAAATTATTGTGTACGCAGTAAAATCACCAGTATAAAATGTAAATAACTCCTTAAGTGTTGGATTACCAATACGTAGTGTTAAAAAGTAAAGTAAAAACTTTGCCTGTGTAGATTAATGGTTTAAAATGATATGACACTTGAAAAGGCTAAAAAGGTGTGCAAAAATCATGACTCCGCCCACAACAATTCTGTCTCGAGGTGATTGAGACTCTGAAGTGCCAATTTAGCACTCTACATTCCACACTTCATCTAGTGTACTTTTTACACCCAATAGATTGGAACCATAAACTGGAGTTGAAACAAGGAAACAAAATGCTTTAATGATTGTTCCGGTACTTTCTCTGCACTCGGAGAAGTGGTAGTACTCTAAAGAGTTATGTTAGAAGTGGAGGTACTGAGTACTGGTGCATACCGACCAACTAAAAATTTGGTTATAAACAATATTTGTTTGGCAAGGTTTGGAATTGTCCATTTTGCTATTTAGAATCATTGTGGATCATTTGTGAAGTATAAATATAATAGCATTATTTCATCATAAAGTACACCGAGCGCACAGAACAACAGAAAGATCTTTTGGTGTTTATGGGGATTTCACTTGAGGCGTTCGGTACACGTGCATAACGAATGGTTCAACCTAAAACTTTACATTTAAAAATGGTAAATAGTGCATAAAAAGTCTTTTAAACAGGGAAATCAAACAAATGGCTTTCTCCATAGCAACAGTGAAATTATATGTCCCCCTTGCCAATATGAGTATGAGAGAGAATACGTGCGTGCATGTTTTTTTGTAAAAATTGTAACTTATTTTTTCTTTGCGATCGAGGGGGTGACAAATGTTTTTATGCAAATATTGTTTAACCAAATAATTAGCCTCACATCAAATCAGTCTGTTAATATGACGGGTCTGGTTTGTCTCCTGGAAGTATTCGCACAGTGACTTTCAAGCTTTCCATAAAAATGATGATGCTGAAAGAGTTTCAGTAGGCACAACGGTGACAATATCTTCACGTTTCTAGGTGCTAAAAGCTAAAATTGATTAAAACGTAGGTTTTATTTTGAAAAAAAAAATGTTCTTTGTAGCTAAACATTACTTTTGGCTGATAAAAAAATTATATTATTTTTGGTTTTAAGGTAGTATTGTATAATTGGCTGAAAGCAGTACTCCCTGATGATATACATCCTTCAGTATGTAAATTTTAAGATACAAATCACAATTTCAAAATTGTTTTAAAAAAAAAAAACTAGTGTACTTTTTACACCCAATAGATTCGAACCATAAATGATCTCAGCTGTGTTAAAATGAACACTTTAAGTGTAAAAATGTGTATCGTATAAATGTATGGCATCGTAATGATTTCAAGCATTGTTTTGAAAGACAATGTGTTGGAACAAACAATCAAATAGTAAAAAAAAAACCCTTAGAAGTTTTTCTACTTCTAAGGGTTAACTACTATGAATGCTAGCATCTAATATTTCTCCAGCATTGAAAGAGCTGCTTCTTTCTTGCTGTATTGACTCTTATTTCAGAGTAAATGATAAACACTGCAGATTTTGTGTGACAGGAGCAAGGCCGCACTGTTAAAGTCAACACACAACATTTTTAACTGATGTCATGGGTCCCCAGAGGACTTAAGCTGCTTTGCTAACCCTCCTTTCACCTCTGAGCGGAGCAAAAATGACCTAAATCATGGCAGCGAAACATAGGTGCCTTCATTTCACTTCATCCACTGAAGTATTATGTGGACATAATTATAATGACGCTACTAATCTTCATATGGAGAAAAGGATTGCATTTGTGTTCTTTGAGACTTTGTTATTGCACGACTGCCACTGAATCATCTTTGAAGCTTGTGAGGGGGTGTTGCTAAGATTTTAATTTACAAACAGTGCCCAAGTGTTTCCGAAAATCAACCAGCACTAACCTAACATTCAGAACATAGGCTAATATCGATATAATTGGGAAATAATCCATAAATATATTGAGAACAGCCCTTAATGTCACGTAATATTAACATCAGATGTCCCCTTTGAAGCACTAAAATGAAGATGAAGACAACTGGCAGATTCACATGTAAATGTATGATGAATTAAGGGGGAGACGTGGGAAAGAGGGAACAGCTGTTTGAAACTAGTAAAGTCTTCATTGCACGTGTTGACGTTTACGAGGATCATCTTTCCCATACCCTTGCATCAAGACCCCTACATGTGCAAAGCCTGCAGGGAGAGACTCAATATAAAACATTCGCCTCTATGAAAAAGCGTCCCTTTGCTTTAAAAGTCGCAGTAAAAACTCCAATAATCATCAGAAACCATGTGTTCAACACCAAAACATGGCTGCTTGAAACTTCCTTTGTTCCCAAAACATCGTTCACATCTGCCTTTTCTTAATTACGATAGAAAAAAAAGGAAGTGTATTGAAAAAAAAACAATACTTTCTTGATTGCAGTGGTTGCAATTAAGAGTGTGTTGTGGTGTGAAGAATATAGCTGATCTTTAAAAGCAATCAGCTGGTTACACAATCTCTCAAAATCAACATTACCCAACATTGGCAGAGACACAAAAGTCGTTTTCTTTAATTGTGATTATCGCAGTAAAAAAAACAGCATGTGTTGCTTGTGGAAAATCTTGAAAGCCCCATATGAGAGAACGCTTTTATATTCAAATGAAGCATTCCCTAATTCTTAGAAATAGTAAAAAGTTCTGAATTACTCATGCAACACCAGCCACTTTTACGTGGAATCTGTGCAGATATGCATTTGTTTATGGTCCATTGATTCCTTGATCGTGTCTAGAAATCTTACAAATAAATGAAATTAGAATGATCAAAATCAACAATTCCCTTTGTCCTTTACTCCTCTGTCAGCTTGATGTGAGCTTTTGCCAAATTCTCAGCAGTGTGACTTATTGGGAAGTACTCAACCCCTAACAGATTTAGTGCCAAGTGTGTCATCATCAGCTATAAAATAGCAAGATACTGATATGTGAACATCGTGAATGCCTTCGTATCAGATGCAAGGCCTCTAATAGCAACTCATAACCTCCTCTTATGTTTTTGTTAACCATTGCTTTCAATTCTCATGGATGAAACTGCTGATTGTTATTCATTTAACTTTGATAAAACCACAATGAACTAATTCGTTTAAACACACACCTTTCAGGTTGCCAACCCCCATGTGTCTATGATTTTTATATGATGAGATGAAAAGTTACCAATGCAATGGTTGCTATGGGTGGTTCAGTGACATATTGAAATGTGGAACATTACATTCTAAGTAAAGTGAACCAAACCCTCATATCTCTAGATTTGTCTTAAGCTGAGATAGAGATAAGGTAAGATATGATTGCTATGGTAAACAGTTTGGTTGCTATGGAGGGGGTCACTGACATAATATAATAATCCCTGTTTCAATATGAATAAAATTAACCAACCCCACGTCTATATGATTTTCCAAAGGTGAGACAGAGATATTCCAAACTGGTTGCTAAGGTAATCAGCCTGGTTGCTATGGAGGGGTCAGTGAAATTATATAATGTTACCCATGCCAATATGATTAAAGTGAACCAAACCTGATTATCTCTTGAATTGTTCCTAAGCTTAGATAGAGATGTGTCAAATTGGTTGCTATGGTAAACAGTCTGGTTGCTATGGAGGGGGTCACTGACATAATATAATAATCCCCGTATCAATATGAATAAAATGAACCAACCCCACGTCTATATGATTTTCCAAAGGTGAGACAGAGATATTCCAAACTGGTTGCTAAGGTAATCAGCCTGGTTGCTATGGAGGGGTCAGTGAAATTATATAATGTTTCCCATGCCAATATGGGTAAAGTGAACCAAACCCGATTATCTCTTGAATTTTTCCTAAGCTTAGATAGAGATGTGCCAAATTGGTTGCTATGGTAAACAGTCTGGTTGCTATGGAGGGGGTCACTGACATAATATAATAATCCCCGTATCAATATGAATAAAATGAACCAACCCCACGTCTATATGATTTTCCAAAGGTGAGACAGAGATATTCCAAACTGGTTGCTAAGGTAATCAGCCTGGTTGCTATGGAGGGGTCAGTGAAATTATATAATGTTACCCATGCCAATATGGGTAAAGTGAACCAAACCCGATTATCTCTTGAATTTTTCCTAAGCTTAGATAGAGATGTGCCAAATTGGTTGCTATGGTAAACAGTCTGGTTGCTATGGAGGGGGTCACTGACATAATATAATGTTCCCCATGTCGCTGTAAGTAAAGTGAATCAAACCCCTGTGATTTTCCAGTGATGACACATATGCCAAACTGGTTGCTATGGAGGGGTCAGGTCTTATAGAAAAGAACCCCATGTCTCAACTATATATAACAAAGAAAAAACTTGTTCAAATCTCAAAATATGAATGAGGTATTAACATTAGCATTTCCCAGGTTAAGAAACAAGGAGCAAATACTTTCCTGTTGAAAATTATAGTTTTTTTTTAAAATCAGATGGTTTTAAACATCTGTAAAATCCCCTTTCTTCACTTATAGAGTAGCATAGGCTGTTTTTTAACCCTTTAATGATGGCTAGTGGCTTGTTTATTCCCAAATAGCCCAAAACCTAGCCCACATTTTCCCGCGGGTTTAACCGGTTTGTGTTGACTGCATTCCATGCCACCATGTCAGTGGAAAACAGCGGTGGTGAGGTCGACTCGTTCTGTTTCTTTTCCTGAGTGAGTTTTTCCAGGCTTCATCTACAGCAAATTAGCTTTTCACCTTGTCATGGTTGACACACTGACAAAACAAATAAACAGCCGGGAATCAAAGTCTCTGTGATGAATATTTTCAGACATTGCAGTTTATCTTCTCAAGCCTGGTGGTCCACGGTTATGAGAAGCTGCCCTTTTTTCTGCCTGTACCAGACTTCCAGAGACAACAGATGAAGGAATGTTGCATTTTGGTTGCATCAGTGTCAACTCGACTTTGCCTGAGTGAAAGCTTCTCTAAAGTGGTCTAGTGGTCAAGGTCTTTGAAATTAAACCACTTCAGTTGGTTCCTAAACAATCACGGTGCTCTATTAACTCTGCAGTAGGCTTCTGAAGTGGCTCGACCTTTCACGGGTGAAAAATTGGTTTCACCTGTATGTTGAATGACTCTATTGAGATCCTTCAGGATGTTGTTGAAAAGCACAGTATTGGCAAATAGAACGATGAATGTAGGAAATAAAGCAATTCTGTCTTGATTTGCATGAAGTTTGTTAAACGTCTTGAAATAAAGCCAAGGTTTTCAGTAATAACTAGACACAATTTGTGTTTCCTGTTGCATGCGACATAGATTTTTCTATATTTGCTTGGTTTTGTAAATATTTACATTTTTAATCATACAATTTTACAGAATTATACATACATATACTCTTAGTCTTAACTAATGCATGTTTTACTTTCACAATAACTATGTATAAACTTACATTTTCTGTTTAGTTTGACAGTGAATGCAATTTTGTATGCAAAAATCTGACAATTTTTTTATTAACCGTTAGAAGTCTCTGCACGCACCGATGCGTGTGCCAATCACAACAGAGAACTGTGGTGGAAATGAGCCTTCACCTTGCTGAGAGAGAGAGACCGTCTTGAGGAAACAAACAGCACAGAAAACCACTTTAAGAAAGAAGCTTCTTTATTGATGATTCAAAGTGAGAAGACCACAAGAACAGAGAACAGCGTTCTCAATGTGAACATGTCTGACAGTTTCTGGAGCCCTCTATTTGTAACGTGGAGACCACCCTCCTGTGCGTCATTCATGTCCTTCTGATTAGACTCCTTACGTATGTAGGATGTCGGGCACCAGAGTTGATTCCTACATTATGGTCAGAGATGTTATGGCGCGTTGGTGTGGTGCCTAGGGTTCTAGAGATATTGTATCTTCATTTCATGGAGCACAGGAGGATAAGCTTCAAGGCACAGTACAAGATGTTAAGGTTGGGCTTAAATGACATTGAGACATATTCAAGGAAAAATCAAGAGGAAGACCCAGAATAAAACTGAATACAGAAATCACATAGCACAAGAATCATTTGACTAATAAAATCACAATAAAAGTGTATACATGGATGGCAAAGAAATCATTTTCCCAAGGTTTTGAATTAAGTTGGAATGAGCAACTCAACTATTATTCAATTTTGATTTCAAATTATGAGTAGGTTTCAAAAAGGTTATTAGCTTTGATATTCTTAGTTTTAAACGAACAAAAGCATTGCTTTGGGATTTTTTCAGTAAATGCGCTTCCACTGAAGTTTATGCACATTGTTTTATGAATAATTTTTTTTATGGACATTTTCCAAATTTTTGTGCATCTTGCCATTTCCATCCAGGGTTTTTAATAAACAGAATTACAAAATAGGTGGATGGAAACGCAGTAGCCCCCTACTCAATGATGCAGTTTTACATTTTTTTTTTTCCAGGCAGTCAGAAAATAGTTCCAGATAGGTTTATCTCAGTTATGGAGTTGGGCTGTGGAATTAAGCACATAAAAAATGTGATTTAAACACATGCATAATAAGGCTGCAATTTTATCTGTGAATTTAGATTTTTTTTTTTATTCAGAATACATTTCTTGTGCGCAGGATTTAAACCAAACAGAGCTGATGCAACACTCGGGCATTTACAGCTAAGCTGAGCGGGAGAAAGGTGTTAACCAATCAAAGCTCACCTTGTGCATTACGTATCTTTGTATTCCAGCAACCAACTCACCTTTGGAGAGAAATGCCACTGTTCATGCATTAAACCACAAATAGTGGATATGCTGTTTTTTCCTGCAAAAAAAACCTTTAAGATAGCAAACCCTTTTTTTTTGTTTGTTTGTTTTGATTCACGTTAGTTTTAATTTATTGTTATGACTGGAATTCGGGAACGTTAATCTATATTTTTTTTTATGTTGTCAGCTTTTAAGACAATTTTACTACAGTTTTGTTATTTCATTGTGAGATGTTTTGTTATGCACTTCTTGTGCACTGAATACATTTATGTAGCTTGTTTGAAAAAAGCGAAAACAGTTGCCAAAATCGTAAATAAAATCAATATGATTATTTTTTCTTTAGGTCTATTATAGAGCCTTATACAGTACAATACAATGGAAAAGCTTCATGAATATCTAGCCATTCAGTACCTGAGTCTCATCTCAATTATTCAAGCTCTGCATCTATAGCTGATGATTCTGACTAGTTATTTCCATACAGGTACATTTTCTATAAATAAATTAAAATCCTTTGGTAAAAGTGTGCAAAAAAGAACAGATGTGTGTTGACTGAAAGCGTCTGGTTTATAAGACAGAAAATAAAAGATGATCTGGACGGCTTGATGAGACTGAGGGCAGAAAACATCTGGAAATAACATCTATTGAACAATAACTCAGTACGGAATGTGTTTCCTCTTTTATTGTTTTTTCTCCTCCTCTCTTCCTCTCTGACGGATGGTAAAAGCTGCAGGTGCGGGTTTTCTTTGATATGCGAGTCCACATGTTTCATTCAGAAGTTTTCTTGGTTCATTGGCTGTGCAGATCTCAGATTGAATGTGTTGTCCAGATCAGGCATATCATATGATCATAATTGTAGTTATTTTATAATATCAGCTGGCTGATAAAGTCTCCAGATCTGGCCACGGTTAATGCAGAGTGTCAAATCACCAAATTGACTCTGGATTCAATTAATTGATCAAATGGGAAATTGAGAAAGAGACATTTATAATAATCAAAATCACAACAAAATCAGGTTACACATGTTGCAATCAAGGGTTATTTGAAGCTCTGCTATTTGTCAGTGGAAAGTAGATCTGCTGTGTTGATTACGCATAACTCGTATAATCAGAATTGTGCAGTGTTTCAAGTTCTTTGCTTTTAAAGTGTAATTAATGCAGTACAAAGATGCTGATTAAGTATCAGGATCAAAATAGGTGAGTGGTAAATCAAGCATAAAACATCTTTGAGTACAGATTAACGCTATAAATCCATAAATATTAAAACTATTTATAGAGATTATAATGAGTCTATTATTATTACGCTGCCTTCTCAAAGGCAACATATTCTATTTCGTTTTTTGCTTGGGACATAAAAATCTGTTTCTCCACCAGAATTTGCCAAGATATCCACACTGGTCTGACTCGGGTTGCTATGTCTTTTTAGACAGGTAACCCTAAAGGAATTCTGGGAAATTACAACGATTAATACAAAATTAACTCCATTAACTCAAACTTTGTAAAACAGCAACTCAAACGGAGAACCTCATGGAAACTCATGGAAACTTGAGGAGATAATCATAGAAACAACTTAAAAATGGTTTACCCTAGCAACCACGTTGTCTGAACTCTACCTTAGCTTTGGAGGTTGTTTTTTGTTTTTGTTTTTTTTTAATATATTTATTGTTTTTTTTTTTATTTGGAATAGACAGGATAGAAGAGGTAGACAGGAAGAAAGGCGGAGAGAGTATGGGGTGGGATGGGAAAGACACCAAGGTCGGGATTCGAACCTGCATCATCCTGCGTAACCGCACTTACATGTGTTGCGCACTGTCCACTACACCACAGGCCAAGATGCTTTGTAGGTTGTTTACCATAGAAACCAGTTTTGCTTATACATATCATGGTCAAAATCATAGATAAATTGGGGTTGGTGTATGTTAATTATAAGGACATCGGGAACATTTTTAAAAAAACTTTTAAATGTCACTTTTAAATCCAACATCAAAGTTTGTGTACAAACTTAGGCCATCTAGTTAATATATAATGCTCTGCTAAGACTTACTATAGTACATAAGATAAAATAACACAAATAAAACAATGAACAAAAAGTTAAACATTAAATATTTATGGCAAGACCAAAATTTGTAGATGTTCAAATATTTTATGAACAATTTGATTCGTCTGTTTTTGTTTTCTCATTTACATTAAACTCTAAACAACTCAAAAGGTTTTGGGCTGAATTAGCACACTTGCCAGAGGCTTTGCGTCAGAGGTTCTTTGCCACCACCTTAAGTTAATACAGCGTTATTGGATATCAAATCATAACCCATTACAAAAGACTCTGCTCGCAAGAAGATTTAACAGAAATTGCAGCTTTATTTAGCTGAAACACTGAATATGCTAAGAGCTAAAGACAATGTTGCATTGGGGAAAGTGAGCGACAAAAGAGCTTAGTTGAGAGGCAAGAGAGAGGCTGTTTGAGAGTCCAAAGCAAGAAAGAGACTATCAGCATCTTCATTTAAAGAGCTTGTATATTCCTGGTTGTGATGTAACTTCCTGTTTGGGATGCAACTTCCCGTTCTATATCAGAAATTAGCCCTTAAATGATGCATTATAACTCTGGTAATATTCATAAAAAAAAAATAAAAAGTAACCATTTTGAAATCAAATTAAAACATTTGCATCATTGTCATGTCGGTTAAACCCACACCCAAACCCACATTCAAAAGGTGACCAATCTCTCTTTTATTGATTTCTGATTTTAGGGATCTCAGCATGAACAACATCAGCGAGATTCAGCCGAGTGCTTTCCACAACCTGCCCTTCCTGACTGAACTGTGAGTACACTTGATTTCATTTGCGTTCACCTCAAAGTTCTGACACAACCATGTACACAACCAATTCGCTTGATGAGTGGATATTTATGTGAAGTGGTTCACTGAAGGTTAAGACTGGGGCTGACGTAATTCCAGATGTGTTTCATGAGACTGAGATACAAGTGTGCCATAAAATCAGGAATGAATACATGAATGAAATCATTATCTTCAGAGATAATGACTTTACCATGAGTTGTGTATCTGGGAAGTTGTGTTAACTCTTTATACAATGTTTAGTTAATGTACTTTTTTTTTTTTTATCTTTGGTGCAGCTTTATTCATGCTACTGTTATGAAAATAAAATCATTATTAGTTAAATGAAATCTAATGTTGAAAATGGCCACAAATCAAAATTTCAAAATTAAATTTGAATTTTGCATCATTAATAAGTTAATTTTTCAAGCTAAATCTTTCGTGACTAAGCCACAAAAATGTATCTAATAAAAGTTTTTTTTTGTGGCAATTCTTTTTTCATTACAATACACAATAATTCTAAAAAGTACAATTCTGAATTTCTTTAAACAAATTTACTGCAAAAATCTCAAAAATAGGTTTCATATTTAAAGTTAAAAGTCCTGAGACAAAATAAAATTCATAAATCTCACAAAAAAGCAAAGGCAAGATCAAAACAATGTAAAAAAAACTTTAAAAATACAGGCAAACCTCTCCTAAACGTTTTACATGGATCCGTTTTACATTGTTTCATTGGGCTTTGTTTTGTTCCAGAATTTCAAAAAACACCAGCCATATCACAGGTCTTCCAAGGGTTAACCATTCTTTTTACCACTAGATGGCACTGATGGCATCGATTTGGGATGTGCAAATGAAACAAAGATGCGTTGCGCATTTCCTCACATTTTACTTTGCAAATTATGTGTTAAAAAAAAGTTATTTGTGTTAAAAACCAGAAATATCAATCGCTGGGTTGTGTAATTCCTACTTAATAAGTTAAGTAGTATAAGTGCATTTTGATCGAATGATAAATTTGCAGCTAAATATCTTGGAAAGATATATTATTGTAAATTGACGATGAGGACTTCGATTTCATTTTCTGTCGTACAAAGGAAAAAAAGGAAGTAACTGCGTTTTGGTAAATTTAGTTATTACTGTTTCCATTGCATTCCTCTCTCAAATGGCACTAAAATTATACTAAATATTTATGAATTTAGATCAAATTACGGGATAAATAATTTTCTCAGTTCTGCAACTGCTTAGCCATTGTCTTTTTGGTTTGTAAGGTCATTCTGTGTTTTGAAAGGGCATTATTTATGTAGTATTAAAACATTAAAGAAATCCTAAATGTTAGCCTTTGGTCCAATGTACAGCCCATGGATGAATCAATCAGAAACATAAACGTCTTTTGGTACACTTTCATAATCCAAAGAGGACATTTTAAGAACTTTCAGGCATTCAGGCATTAATCATCTTTAGAGATATTTTACTTCTTGAAAGGCTCATTTCCTGTTTCATCAGCAGAGCCTTTTTTAAGATTTATTTTTTGGGCTTTATTATGTTTTGACCTTGAAGTGTAGGACAAAAGGGACCTACGCCATGGGGGCTGGACTTTCTCTTTTTATGAAAAAATAAATAAAATTGCCAGCTTCGCAAGTATAACTTAAAGTTTGTAAGTTATTCCAGTCAAAAGTTCAATTGTTCCCAATAGAACTCAGGGGAGCTTTCACACACCATTTGGTTTTAGGAAATGCGCTCTGAACAGAACAGCGACGCTCACACTTTTACCATTGAAATTGTGCGTAGCCCAGGTAAGAGTAAGTGTAACTCTCTCTCTCTGGAGAAAGGAACATTTTAGATGAGCCACACCTGGCTTCAGCTGCTGGTCTGTTGAGCAGATGGCCCAAGGAAAGCCCAGAGCTGTCAGGAACGTGCAGACGGCTGCAGGAAATGTAACGATTTCCTTTGAGTCAATATTTATGGCGTGGCTGTCAAAGCAAATGGGCAATTCCTCATTGAATTAGTCCTTGCTGGTCTGGGAATGGCTTTCTGCATGAGCATCACAGGCGAGTAGATGTGGAAGAGGAACTGAAACTGAACCAAATGTAAACCGTGAAACTATACCGAGCTGTACTTACATTTTGGTGACCCTACATGAAGTAAAATGATAATGTTGACTGTTTAAAGTGTATTCAACCTTGTAAAAAAATATATACGGTACTACTCGGAATTACACTTTTTGTAAAATTTCAGCGGTGGTGTTGTGTAATGTAATTTGTGTAATGGGGATCTTTATTTTGTAGTTCTACTTGAAGAGCTTACACAGTCCTGATGCACTTCTGGATTCACCAAGCCGCTTCCACTTTTACCAGGTGTATGGATGCATTTTGGTTTTTAAAAATTTAAGGTCTCTACACATGAAACTGCAGTTTTGATCCAAACTTTCCCGCAAGATGATGCTTCAGTTGTGAAACATGGGCGCCAGTGGGAGCTCAAACATCTAGCTGAACAAGTTGTGCCAATTAAAAAAAGTTTGGCTCTTCCATATTGGATTTGTTTTTCGCATTGAGAAAGACCAATGAAAGCTGGCTCTTGTGAGGATGTGATTAGGACGTAAGACAGCTGCTTGGTGGCGCTCATCCCACATTTTCATAGTGACTCCGGACAGGAAACAGGAAAAAAGAAGAGCAGGAAGAAATCAAAGAACACATAGAAAAAGCAACTTATACTAAAAATGTCACAATATTCAGTTTTATACCAGGCCATTCAGTACACCCACCTCAGTTCAATTAATGTTTGTGAACTGTGTGTTTTCCCCTGTATGTACAGTGTAAATATTAGTATTAGTTTACGCATATGGAAAGGCAGATGTCAGAGAAAGAATCGCACGTCAATCGCGAGCAAATCAATGAACTGCTCTTCTGTATAAATATCCAATCAGCGTTAAATTTAGAGGAGGCTGGAACTTCTCGTGATTCACTCAGGGAGTGGAGTAATTGTCAGCGCTGAGACGCCGTCATTTTTATGAAAACTATCATTTAAGACATTTTCTCTTTGCTGACGAATACGACTAAGATGAAAAAAGAAAACAAAAATGTCTGCGTGTGCCAGCAACGTTTATGAAAAAGTCAACATATGAAACATGAGCGCTAACCTGCTTCATCTTCAGACAGCTGTTCCTGGTTTCAGGACCCTAGGTGCCCGTAACTTCTGCCTGCCTTAAATCCCTCACTTCCTGCGCTAATCCGCTCGCTGCAGAAGAAGCTCATGCCCACCTTGCTACAGTTGCTTGTTTTATTGTAAATGTTAATGTGTAAATCACATTTACATTACATTTATGCATTTGGCAGAAGCTTTTGATCCAAAGTGACTTACATTTGGAATAAATTAACACTTTTTTTGGTCCGTATTTGCTTTCCTGTACCCAGGAAAGCTTCCAACTGTGCTACAGGAAAGCTTCGTTTATATATGGCGACAGCTTTTTGTTTAATTGTCTAAGGGAGAACACTCAAAAAAACATTTATTTGTTAGTAGAGACAGTTAAGTTTACTGATCGTCTGAAAGCACAAACATACTGCCAAATTAAAAATAAAATACTGTACAAAACGAGAACTATATGTATATTTACTATACAATTATTTCATAGTTTAATTTTTTTGTCAGATGTTATTAACATTACACTATTATTAGGGTAAGTTAACTTTACTACGTGGCCGTCTTTGATGTGCGCTTGAAAATGATTAATTTGTGTGTTTTACTTTCTCTGGCACTCATATAGACCCCTAGGCACAGCAGCAATTTCACGAGTCTAAATTACAATTTTGAGGATCATCTGTAAAGTTCTATGCCCTGGGGATTAAGGAATGCAGGTTTTCACTTTTTCTTTTGATCTCAGTTACACCTATAGCTCCCTACGATTAATTAGAAAAATCAAATGTGACAAAACAAGAAAGAACACAGACGCAGCCCTTATTTTTATCCCCCAGAGGAGATTTTCAAACCAGACTTAAACGTCTTGCATTTGAGTTATGCATTTGTGTCGACTTCAGAGTCCTCACGAGCCATCAATATCTACTTGTTCACTTTCGTAACACTATAACCCACTAAAGTCCCTTAGCATTGCATAAACTACTCCAATGACCCACGGCTGGGGATTCTGGATGCTGTCCTATCAACTGCAAGGTCATCTGTGTGTGGAAGAGGAAGTTGTGTGGTGTGCCTTTGGGACAGATGAAATGTAATCTGAGCCCAGCATGTCCTTTTACTTCCTAAACCACCCCATTTGACTTCTAATTTACCTTGCCTTCTGCAAAGATGATGATTTTCTCAAACACACACAATAGACCTGTTGTAAAAGTAAGTCGACTGCTTTGATTTTTTTATTTTTTTAGATTTTGCAAACTGAACGGAAGTCATTTTAACAGCTTTAGAGGCAGGTTCCCACATCTTACTCAAATGTGTTTGGTGAAATCTAACTGTAGTGTTTGTACTAAACACCGAAAATGAAAATTGTATTAAGCTATATAAATTCTTCAAATAATCTCCTACACTTATTGGTGTATCAGCATCGGGTGCATTTGTGCATTCGCCTCTCTCAGGAGCTCAGTGAGTTGTAGCATGGTACTTTCATAGGATTCCAATTGTACAATAGGTTCAATCAATGCCAACCTGTGGCCTTGTACCAGTCCATCAGGCATTTGTGTTGGGGCCGTACAGAAGAAATAAATAAATGACATTATATAAGTATACTGCACTGTATTTTGAAAAACAACCAGCTTTTCTAACGTTCATGACGTCTCGTGATCCATTACTAAACAATAAGCTTGGTAAAAATAAATATTAAAAAAATTTAAAATAAAGGACATGTCACACAATGAACCAGCTGTTGGACGAAAGGCATACTAGGCTAGCTGTCCAAGTAAGGAGATTGGGTATGGTGGTTCTCTGGATCCAGCTTGTATACAATGGAAATGCTATCCATTAATGGAGGCACTGGGAGATTAGCTCCTCCTGAGATATATGTGTAAATAAATGTTTTTAAGCCACTGAATGACTGCTTCCTGTGGCTTAGCTTCACACAATATAGAATCTGTATTGGTCGTAAGCTCTGTGATTGGTCATTTTGCCAGAAGATTACTTCTGGAGTGACGTCATACATATCTGAGTGTCTCTGCCATGACCAAAACAAATAGAAACACAGTACAAATCACTGCGAGATAGATCGAATAAGTGCAGAAATATAACCGGAAATATAGTCTGAAATATAAAAATAATCCAGTATGTCAGAAAGATCACCATTATCACTATCTGAGTGTCGTTTTTCATGTAGGGTTTTCAGCGTACAACAAACAGTGTAGTGCCAGTGCAGATGATGCTGAATTTAAAAAAAGTCAATTTAAAAACAACTGGCTGAACTAGAATAGGATGTGGGCATGACTTGAATTGTTAATTTTAGGTATATGTGTGCTTTTTTTACATTAAAAATTACTTCAAAATACATCTTTACCAAACTTTCCCCATTAAAAATGCCCAGATTGGTGTGCGTCACACAATTCCCACAATAGGAGACATACTGCAAGTCTGTGGAAACATTTGGGTGAAACGTGGTGAGTAGACCTAAGCCATGCCAAGCAGAGTCATGACGCAACTAAATAACTACAATATATAGTGGCACAACACATGGTAATACAAAATGTATCATGGAGCTATTGGGAAATATCATCTAGGAGCTGAAGTGAATTTGCTTCCTGTTGTGATTCTAGTCACTTCTGAAACTTCTTTACCTTGAATTATGTGACATTTACTAGTAGACAATTATCCTTTACTCACATTTTAAATGAGAAAGATCACAAAATTAGTTCGCTCCATCACAAAAAGATGACTTTAATGCAAAAATTAACACAGCCCCCTAGTGGATGGTAGCAAATGCTTCTCCATAACTTTCATTTGTTGGTTAAAAAAAGTGTTCTAAAATATTGTGAGGATTATCGTATCGTAGACATAATATTGAGGTATATGTCGTATCGCGAGCAGAGTGTATTGTTACACTCCTACAAACGATATATAACATACAATATATAACAAAGTTCGGGGGGAGTTTGTTAGGACTACCCTGTCATCTCCCTCTACTTATGAATTACCATTTCTTTTGTATATTAGCATGTTGCTATCAGAGATTGTGTTCAAAGCAATGTAGCAAGTCTAGAAGCCAGTCGGATGTGGGTACGACAGAATTGTTAACCATAAACATTAGATGTCCACCTTTTTCTTTTAATGTGAGCCTCTAGAGACAGGCCCTTAGAGTAGGACTCCCAGTTTGCCTCCCATCTATGAGGTAGATTTCTAACTCATCAAAATGTAAAATACTAACAAGAAGTTGGAAAAAGTATGAACTTCACAGGCTTATATTACTTCTAGTCTTTCCCAGGGTTGAACAGTACTTGATCCATCAGCACCATTAAGGAAAAAGCACTTTGGTGCTAAGAATCTGGAATTCCGGTCTCACACCCATCCTCTTGTTTTCTTAAGTCTTTGAATTTTCAACATCCTGTGTGAGACACAAGGCCACAACCAGCTCCCCTCTCCCACCTTTTGCTCTGTTTTCGTAATGGCTCTCAGCTGAAATCACAGTTCAAGGCTTCTTCGTCATCAACCAAACAAGCGCTAGCCAGACTGTTCTGTTGCTTTATTATTACAAGCCAATGCTGAGCCATTAAAAGACTAAAGGTAACCATATCCGAGGACACTGCTGATGGTGTTTAATTGCTGCATTGTTACCTCATTTGAAAACGGTTAATCCCCATGTGAAGGCCATTAATCAACAGCTCTGACAGTACGACAATTGGTTAGAAATACTGCTGCTGCTGTGATTTTACGCTCTTATCAACAGTGAACATCTACTGGAAACACTGTCTGGATTCACCTGAAAGAGATATGACTGGAAAGTGTCCTTCTAGACTCAACACTGGCAGCCAGTCAGATAATTGGTTATGAAATAGTGCAAAGTAATGGGAACCAGAGGAGAAAAATATAAAATAGAAAGGTCAGTATACCTTGGACTCAAGATCACAACCAAGTGTAACCGGTGGATCTGCATTGTGATTTATTTTTTCGTGAACCAGTCGAACACTAATGGTCTGCATCTCCGTTTACTCCTGACAGTAGGAAGACACAAAAACAGCAATTTTCCCCACTCATATCTCCTCTTGGGTCTCTCTCGCACCGATGGCCATTACCAAAAGGGGCAGAGGAGCCAAATATACAGAAATTAAACAACAGTTAACATATTTAACATATTAACAATACATAGCACACCTGACAGTAGGAAGACAAAAAAACAGCAATTGTCCTCACTCATATCTCCTCTTGGGTTTCTATTTACACAAAGAAATACGAGACCATTTTATAGGTACCTAAATTTGAAAAAAACAAAATTAAGAGTTGGAGCTCAGGAAACACCTACCTCTCGCACCGATGGCGATTGCCAAAAGGGCAGAGGAGGTGGAAAAATGGGAATTTCTCCAAAACGAAAATGAGTACGCTCTTAAAGCGGAAGGCACCCACTCCATCGAACCAATTAAACTTCAAATACAGTTTTTTCTATGTAATTCTATATTTACAGACTACATGTGTTTTATACCTGTTACACAAGGCTACGGTCATTTTTTTTATTTGCTTGTGAAGTCATGGTGTCACTCAATGAAGGAGTCTGGACCATGAATGTGGTTGTAGGTGATTGTTGGGTATAAAAGTTAAGTTCTGATCCGAGCCACCATTTTTTCAGACAAATAATATTAAGAAGCAATACTTTTTTTGTTTTTGGTGGAGTTATAGCTGCAATCTCTGTAGAGAGAAGTATGTGGATGCCAGGAGTGGTGGAATACTGATGTGACAGTCTTTAGTGATGCTGAATCCATTAAGAATTTTGGAATGTATCTCTTACACATGATCTTGACAGAGTTAGGTGGAAAAGACAGAGTTAGGTGGAAAAGGATGATTCGCTGTGGCGACCCCTAAACTGGGAACAGCCAAAAGGAAAAGAAGAAGATCTCTTACACATGATCATCTTCATTGAGCCATCAGTGCACATTGGCGTTACCGGGGGGTACTATTCCTTAGTATTTATAGGATAAAGATTTACAATGTGGGCAATGTAGGTTGTTCTTCCATCGCATTACATTAAACATACATTTTCCCTTACATAAAACTGGAACTAACCTCAAATTTATAAAACACACTTTAAATCTAATGGACAAAAATGTATTGGATACATTTACACATGACGCATTGATTAAGCATCTATGTGAGCCACAACAGAATCACAGTAACTTATAACTGCTGATCATCCCATTGAAGATGTTGTTGATTTTGTGACCTGGGAGCATACTTTGTCATAAAATCAAAGCATTTTCTTCCTTTTTTTGACCTTCTGTCATTTTATCTCCTGGTACTTTTACTTGTGAGATGTTTCTTATCATAATGATATCATGAGGTCTTCTGGTGTATGCTTTAGTCATTTGTAAAGTGGTGCTTTGCGGGTTTGTACCAAGAGTGTCTCTCACAAAGATCATGGCGCTGACTGCAGAAAGATTGCCACCCAATAGCAGTCTATGGGAAAAAGCTGAAAATATTTCTTCAGAAAGTACAGCATTTACACAAACAGTTTGAATGCTTTTCGAAGGTTATCTATACAGTGAACAAACATCAATATGGAACCATGTGATTGACAGCTACACAGAACAGAGCTGACTTACCGCTGTTAACACGTCATGAGAAAGATTATTTGCGCTGCCATCGATCAAATTCAGAGAACTCACTCTCAAATTCTTCTGAAAAATTACAAAATAAGTTGTATATAAAAGCTGCATGTGAGAGGGGCGTGTGTAAACCAGACTCAAGGTAGAGCTCTGAAAACACAACGGTCCATTCTCAACAGGAAGTCACTTGTGCGCATGTGCAGTCGTCAATAGCAGCCTCCTCTCCAGCTCGGAAATGGCCTCATATTAGTCCAATTGCCAGAAAGACTGATACAAAGAGAACTGCATCTTCGGTTTCGTTGCACTGTGGAGCCCGCCAAGAACCAGGTCCAGCAGAACTGCTGTTTTATCATCAATTTCCAGGGACCAATGTTTCTTGATCCATGAATGAGCAGAAAAAGGGTCCATAGAGCGCCTAAAGCCAGTGGAGATCCCTGTGCCACCTACACCGCACGACCCCAGGGTAACTCAGAGCTCCTAAAAGGGCTATTGGTAGCTTTTAAGAGAACTGTTGGAGAACCACTCGAAAGTAGTATGCTATTGTTTATTCAGCATAACACTATTTCATTAACAATCCCCTTACATAGCGGCCACCTGTGGCTAGACCATTCACACAAGTGGAATCGGAAGTGAACACAAAGGTGTAACATGCGAGCATTCCCATCAAAAGCAGAACACATGACGCTCGGGGGCGATGACGGTACGCAGAGTCGTCAGATTATACAGTGGTACCCCGAGATACGAAATTAATCCGTTCCAGGGTGGCATTCGTATCTCGAAGCAAGTTTTACATGTAAAACGCCTAATCCGTGCAGCGGCTCTCAGAAACAAGATTATAAGTTGATAAAAAAAGGAAAACCATTCCTGTGAAACACTATACTTTGAGACATTGTTCACATCTAAAGTTGTCTAAAAATGTGGTGATGGGCCACCCTTATTGAACGGTAGGGGAAACAATGAAGTGGTAAACCGATTGGGGAGAACTTTGGTCTCTAACACAATGATTTAAGCGACCCCTATAAGCGAAACTGTGAGATAAAGCAGATGTTGAAGATAAATGATGTTTTCAACACCCCCTTTAATCTAAGAACCATTAAAACATGCAAATTTTAAGTGAACCTTTCTTTGGAAAACTGTTTCTAATATCTTTTTGGCACAATTCAACCACCTCTCCAGTTTTGCTTTAGGTTTAATGAGCAAGAGAGCAGCAGACTTAGAGTGGTGGACTGCAGCTGTGAGTCCATCCAGCAATGCACTTACATTATGAGAGAACACTGGAGCGCACTAGGCCGTGATGACCCTTAAGCCCATCTCGCAGGCCTACTCCATCTGTGTACCCAACTAAGCCCCAGCATCTGATGTTTTCTTTGCAGATGCTTGTGCAAATCAATGGAAATGTGATGAATACTGCTCTTTCTCTCCACCACCTCTCTTCTCCCAGGGGCCAAATTTGGGGATGAAAGCCTTGAAAGGTATCATATGAAGAAAAAGAAAAAGACCAGCTGTGATTTTAATGTAACCCCCTCAGCATATGCAACCCTTCTTTGGTCCCCCCCATCTCAGATTTTGTGAAAAGAAGCCAAAAGCACAAAATATAGAGCTCATGTCTCTTGCAGAGTGCACGTTTTGCATGAGCGCAGAAGATTTTGTTGGTCTCCATTGTCCACTTTCGTGTTGCAGCACTTTGTGTTGCTGCCATGAAGTGGATTTTAATGACGTTTTGACCCTTTTACGCATGAAAGAAAACAGTCACTGAAAACAAAGATATAAAGAAAAATCTTTACAGTAAGATTTATGAGACAGAGTCTAAAAGTAATGGATGTATGTAGAGAGAAGACATCAAACCCTTTATTTTAAAAGCTGGGAGACATTGGGAAGATGCAAACAGTAGTGTAAACTCTTGCTCAAGAGCAGAATCTTTGGTACATCATAGTTTATGATACAAGGGGGATGTAAATGACAGCACAGTGTAATTGTCGAAGAAATACAGTGGGGTCCTCAGCAAATTTACTAACACAAAGTGCAGCAAAAACACACATCACGTCTTGACAAAGTTTGGAATTCACATCTGTTTGGTGTATGTTTATACATGTAATTTGTGTATTTTCACTCACAAAAATTGTTTAGAGTTCAGCTGCAGTGAAAAATTTAGGTAACAAGAAACAGTCTGAGATGAATAAATCTTTTCAAAGTTCTAAATTGGTTAGAGAAGTTTTTATTTTTGATTTTAAAGTGGTAATTCATTCCCCAAAATAATGCTTACTTCATCATTTGATCAATGCCGATCGCATTCAAAGATGTATTACTACTATATATTTTTTATTAAACATAATAATACATTTTCCATAAATGGTTAGGCTTTAAAGAAAGTTGTTTAAATCATAAATCCAAATCGATGTATAAGTTAGCACTTAAACTTGGCAGATCCAAAGCCGCTTTCATTGCTTTAATGGAATTGTTTAAACACATTCAATTTCCAGAAGAGGAAGCATCATTTACAGTGCTTTATGATGCACTCCATAAAATACATCTCTATTATGTTATAATCCAGTGATGATGTGCTTTACACCATTGCATTAACTGCTGTACATTGCACTTGGTGATGTGTGGCATGAATGCAGCTGCTCAGCCATAAAATCCATGCTTTGAAGACACTGCTTGAGCTCATCATAACTATAGTAGACAGTACTATATTAAATATTCTCTCTGTTATTTTATGTGGCCTACCACTTCATGGCTGATTGATGCCATGTGATAAACTGTGGAATCTTTATTTGTGAGGAAATTCTCTAAGTTGTTATCACTGTAACATACTGCAAATCACTGTGTTCCTGATAGTGGCCATTGTTTTCACAAATGCGTTTTTACATGTGTCTGATTTTGTTCACCTGAGACTATGGAAGGGGTTGGAACATTTAATGCATGATGGGAAATGTTCAGTCCACAAACAACTGCATTAAATAATAATACTTTGCAAAGTGTTAAAAAGAAAACACTTGCCATCCAAACGAAATATCAGGATGATGGTCGTCGGGCGAATGTGGTGAATTTACCAATTTTGATTTTCCGCCACTTTAGGGTGATTTTGATTTCTCTGTTTCATTAAATTGAACAATTTTTGGTGACTGACACTATTTCTATGCATATTTTCAGAAAATGCTTTCAAAATTTTTCGAAAACTGAAATTACTATCCTTTCGTGTTGTTCACTGAATTCAACTGCTGAACAAGTCTCAGAACTATATTTTCTTGCATTTTTTTTTTTGCATAAATGAACAATAACTTTCTAATTTTACCTCAACAGGAATCCCCACCAACAATTAAAAATGAAAATCTGGTGCACCACAAAAACCAAATTTGGTGGCTTCTAGAGCATGTTTACACTTCCAAAAAGTCACAGAAAGCTGCAAAATACTAATACTCTAAGCAAAAACCACGGGGTTCTACGCACCTTAGGTGTTTGAGCCCCAATATATCGAAAGCACTCATTCCCTTAAAATGAAACAAGATCACCCACTCTTCTAGAATGATGCAGAGGTGAGTAATCTTGATTGACAGCTGCCAGATCAGTCCAAGTGACAGCACTTGCTCAAGTCACCTACCGCAGAGAGTTGGATTCTTCCCCCGCTCAGGCCTGCCATAATAAACCAGAACCCAACCGGCAGCCGCACTCATATGGAGCAAATTACACAGCCTGTGTTGCTATATCCATCAAGTGCGCACACACACGCGCATGGAACAGAGTAATTTGTACCACATCTTGTTCAATGCGATGGTCTTCAGATCAGTGTGGAGTGATCACAGAGATGAGCTGAACACCCACATGGACGCATTCTTATGAAAGAAGGAGCCACACACAGTGAGATGAGCTGTCATAAGAACAGAGGAAGCTTCTGTCAAGCAGATGAGTAAAGTCACGATGTACGAAAATGTACAAAATCAACATGACAGTTTCTGCTTTACACAGCACTTATACAAACAGAAAGTCACCACAAAATAAATCAAAGTCTTGGTAGCTGGAAAAAAATACCATTTGGAAAATCCTTAAAAGACGACGGTAGATCTCCTTTCACACATCAAACAAAATCTGCTCGTGAATATAAACGAGCGCTTTAAAACACACCTCGCAGACACGCAGGGTAGACCATGTTGTGAGTTTGGTGCAGAGCCAAACTACTGAGATTTGTACAGCCAGGATTTCTTCTGTAGCATCTAATTAAAGTAAGTTTAATCCATTAATGCTGAATGGTTATGGATCGGCTTGTCTATAAAAGAGATGGAAGTTATTCCCATAAAAAAAAAATATTTAGAGCTAGATTTTCTCGAGTATGTCTTTAAGGCATACTAGCATTATTTAATCCTTATTAAATTTTCCAAAGAGTTCCTGCTTAATTTCTCTGGCTGTACATTTGTGGTAATTTTAATGCTTGAAGATCAAGCCTTGTCTGATCTATGACACTCTTAAGGCCTTTAAACATCCATGCGTCACTTTTGTGGCTGCGTTATCAACTCCCTGCGTCTTTCTCGTATACAGAGCCTAAACAATAGATGGCGCAGAGGCTATTCACATTGTGTGAGGCGAGTTTATAGAGAAAGAGAAGAGGACGAGTGATCCCTTATCTGTCAATATAAAGCCAAACTACTCCTTTTCTGAAAACAAATGACTTCTCTTTAAAGCCAGTTTTAGATGCATGGTTTTTGCCCCATTTTTGAGAATCGCATGCAAATCGGGGTTTGTGAACGTGTGAGACAATCGCACAGATTGAAGTTCTCACTCTGCGAAAGTCACAGGCTAGCAAAATGCTTCTGAAATATCTGCTACTGTCAGCGAGTCACAAACATGCCGTGTGTTCTGACTAAAATAATGTCTGTGATTATCTGCAGCAAATGAAAGCCACATCCAGAGTAATGAAAAGTTGTGGAGATACAAAGGCAAAGACGGCAATATAAATAGTGGTTTTGGTTAAAAGGGGAGTTTCTTTTCGGTTTATTTGGACTGAATAAATGAATTATTTTGGATAATAATCCCATTTTTGCGCTTCAGTGTGGTGCACGTGACATCACACAGTTTTCAGATCTTTCTCGTGAGTGCTTGGTTTGCGAGAAGCAGTTTAAGAACAAGTTCCCCCCGATTTTGTCCCGAATCGTGCTGTGTGAAATCCCCTGTTGCTGATCTCTCTTACTGTGTGAATTTAGCAACGACTGGATGCAAAGTCCGAAGCGACCACTGACTGAAGCGACCCAGCTTCTGCTTCTTCGAGAGTGTTTCTCCTCGTATCGAGCGCCGCCTATTGTGACCAAACGAGCCAATGACCAAACATGTGACCAAACGACCCAATCACAGCGTTTGAGGCAATCTCGGTGTGTCTCTTGAAAAATGGCGTTCTTTCCGGCTGGTGTGTATAGTCACAGTAGCGCCGACTAAGGATTTACTGCATGCAGCCCCTGTATCAAAAAAACGTATAGGCGTGTAAAAGCCTTTACTGATGGAAGGAGATTGTTGACCAAAATCCACAACACCAAGCTCTATCCATGCTCTCAACATGGCACAGTCATTCTGTCTTCCACCCCCAAAGCCTGATGCTTCCACCCCTGTGCTTCACAATTGAGATGCTGTTTAAAAACTGTAGGTATCCCTCTTCTTCCAAATCTGGTTACTAGAGTTTAAATATTCTGGCCTTACTTGACTACATGACCTTCCCTATGCCTCCACTGCATAATCCCGATGGTCTTCAAAGGCCTGACGCGCGAGATGTGGAGACCATGGTTTTGAATCCATCAAGGTGTTGAGAGACTATGTCCCAGCTCTCTTCAGGTCATTGACAAGATCCTGTCTTTAATTCTAGACTGATCGCTCTCCTTTCTGAGGGTCATTGGTAACCGACATGGTGTGATCAGTCAACTTTAATGTCTTCCATTAAGTAATACTTGGGCCAACAGTTTTCTTCTCACCAAGCAATTTGCCTATTGTCCTGAAGTCAATATCAGCCTTAAACAAGTCTACAATTTTGTCCCTGGTGTTCTTTGGTCTTGCCCATAGAGGGAAAGGTCAGAAGAATCCATTTGTGGTAGTCAGCAGCATATGAAAATTGCTGACAGAGCTCATGCGCACCTTTTTTCTTTCTTAAAAATAATATTTAGAGGTAAATTAATACTTTAAGGCATGCAATGTGTCATCATCTTCTTTTAGAGTTCTTGAGCTCCACATATTCTGTTTTTTTTTTGTTTCCAGAGCTTCTTGTTTTGTCTGCCTGTCCCATTGTCCAAAACTCCACATTTTCTGGTCTCTAAAGGGTGTCTTTTCTTTTGTCTATTAAACTCCTTGTCTCTAGATCTTCTTTTCATCTGGTCTCCTTGTCTTCTTAGCTCCTTATCATCTTGCCTTCATCACTAGGTCTTCAAAGCTCCTCATCTTCTGGTCTCCTTGTCATTCTGAGAACCTTGACTTTTGGTGTTTTTGTCATTGTCTTGAAGGTCCTCATTGTCTGGTAACCTTGTCTCCAGAGGATTAAAGTCGTCATCTCTGGATCTTCTCATCGTCTAGCCTCCTTTTCCTTGAAGGTTCTTATCTTCTGGTATACTTCTTTCCACGGTGGCTTGTCTTTTGGAGTTGTCTCCGGAGCTCTTTGTCTATTAAAGTCCTTGTGTCCGGATCTTCTTTTTATCTGGTCTTCTTGTCTTCATAGCTCCTCAACTTGTGGTCTCCGTGTCATTCTGAGAACCTTGACTTTCGGTGTTTTCGTCCTTGTTTTCGAAAGTCCTCATTGTCTAGTCACCTTGTCTCCAGAGGTTCTGATCTTTTGCTGTTGTTGACTCAAAAGCTACTCCTCTTCTTTTGGACTCTTTGTCTCCTCAATGTTTGGTCTCCATGTCTCAGGAGTTCCTTGTCTTTTGGTGTTGACTCCGGAGCTCCTCATCTTTTGGTCTCCTAGTCTCCAGACCTCCCCATCTTCTGATGTCCTTGTCTCTGAAGCCTACTAGTTTTTTTGGTCTCTGTATTTCCAGAGCTCCTTCTCTATTGGTGTCACGGTCTCCGGAACTCTACATCTTCTGGTCCCTTTGTCTATTGAGTTCCCCTTTTTTAGTGTCCTCATCTCCAGACCTTTTGTCTTCTGGTCTCGTTTTCTAAGCTCCTGGTCTCTTATTTTCTGCACTGAAAATCCTCATTCTGAAAATATACCAAAGTCCCAACTATCAGTGTTTTATTGCCGCTACTTCATCTTACCATTCCTCAATAAAACATGTCTTTTGTACTTATCTCCCAGTGTCTGTGTCGTGACAACATGCATATCTATGATGTTAACCCATTGTTCCTAATCATTTCCAATCTGCTCCAAAGCTTTACACTCTAGAGGTTTTGGAACAATTCCATTTTACCACTTTTTCAAACGAAATGCTGCCGGTTCTATTTTGAATCGCTTTTTATATGTTTCAGTGTTTTTCTTACACCAAACATGAGTGTGTTTGAGTGTTTGCTGCTTTACAAGAAGCAAATGCTGGATTTTATTTACTTTTGTTACATGGTATAACTGTATGAGAGTAGAACTCTTACTCAGGATGAGATAAGATCTAAAGCTTGTGTTGTTGCTCTAGCTGTGAGCGATGGAAGATTTGAGTCATGCACTGTTTGCACTGAGGGCTTCTGAAGTCACACGCTGTCAGTCTTGAAGTACTCATGCGCAATCACATTTCTTGCTCTTTTAAGATGAGGCTTTTATTTCTAAAATATTTTAATATAATATAAAAAAGTTTCCTCAAATTAACCAACTTTAACTTTTTTGGTGCCACAACCACTTTGTTCCTTGAGCTTTATGAGGGTTATGACTTGATATGGTTTGTACTGGTGTCCCCCATGTCATAAATTAATTTTATAATGATGTTGGAACCATCTTTTGTACTGTACATTAGTGAAATCAGTACCAAGCTGACAGCCATTTTTCCTATAAATTCAAGAACCACTCTCAAAACAAAACAACATTCCATCAATATCTTGCAGTAACGTATCTCCCCAGTTACAAAAAACTTCTGTGTATCATCTGTGTTGAACAATGCATCCCATCCGCCCCCCATATTTTTTTGAGCTGCTCAGAGGTAAGATACTGTATGAACTAAATGCCTGCAAATTACTAGCTCTTTCACAAGATGGTGCTTTGAAACTACACAATATCAGATAGAGATAAAGAACCACTTAGATTATCACCTACATAAAACCAGAAGCCAAGGCTGTTTTTTTTGGAGATAACCTTTTCTCCTTTCATCTTTTTCTTATCAGTGATAATCCTTAACTGGAAAGATTTCATATTGAATGCACCCAATCAATGCCTTTTACATTGGCCATAGTCAAGCTACCCTTATTTTGAATCTCTTTAGTAGGAAAAAAATGTCTGATGTTAACCGCGATTCCAACTAGCCGGTGGATGACACTTCGTGTAAGGCTACACCTATGTTTTATTGATGTGCGATTTGAAGTAATACATTTGTGTGGGCTTCCCTCAAAATCATCATTGGCAAGGGTCTTGGTTGGTCTTGAGGCACTGACTCCAGCTAGTTGTGAATCTCCATCCATATTTTTGGATGGGTTTTGTTTCACAATCCTATCCTGGGTGTGGGTATCCCTATTGCTTGTACATGTTTTTTCTCCCACATCTTTTCCTTCGCCTCTCTATGAATGTGGTTGGATATAAAGCAGCCTCTTTTTGGAAGGTGTAAATGGTTCTCTTCGGGGTAACTGTTGAGTCAGTAGTCTTCCCCATGGTCTTCCCTGAAAAAAAATCATCTTTTCAATCGATTTACTAAAATAAATCAACTTTTTCATGAAATTCCATTTTTATGGCCTTTTACATTATAGACATGTTCTATTGCTCATACTTATGTCATTCTCTGTTTAATGTTTTTTCTTCTAATGTTTTAATTGTTCTATGTACGGTGAATTGGGTGACTTGAAAGGCACCAGTGAATAAAATGTATTGTTATTATTATGTGTACATAAAAGGTGAAAAACCATAAGTAGGTACTTGCATAACTCACACCTGTAAAACAAAATCTCTTTTCAAATGCAAGTTTCTGGATGCTCTTGGAATTATTGCACCATTATTTTTGGTGTGATTTTTTTTCCACTATATAAATAAAGTTACATTTTCATAAATTCTTTTCTTTTGTATTGTAATCCAAACAGGTTCCTGTGGTATCTGAACAGTTTACATTTTAATTAATCACAACTTATCATATGATGTGATGCAATGTAATTGCATAATAATAGCATTTAAAGAGCTAATCATTGGCTCGCAATGCATACAAAATTCTCAACCAAGCTCCGCTAGTCACAGAATAATAGCCAGTATTTTTTTTTTCATAGTTTTCACAGACATTTTGGAGGTTTTTGTTTTTAAGATCTTCCTTCCAATTGCCCACATGGGATGGAGACTGAATGCTGTAATAAAGACCATTGTGAAATGCCATAAAATCAATCCAACTTTTTACAAGAGAATCTAACAGAACCCATTTCCGCACAGGTCAGAGTTTATAGTGATGATGAATACATATTTGGGAAAACACGGTCACTTTCAGGGAGCTCCAATTTCAAAGCCAGAGGAAGTTCAGTCAAAACGTGTTCATTTTTCCATTTGCAGATCCTCCTTAGGCCAGGGTCCAGTCAAAAATGGTTTAGCTATAGAAACGTTTTCCAATATGCTGTGAAATTGATATTGTAGGAAACTGGATTGGAAAATAACATGAGTGCAGTCTTAGGGTTTTTAAGGCAATGATACATTCACCATTCAGAGCCGTCTTGAGTTCAATAGCTCTGTAATGCAATGTGTCACTAATACTTTGTTTTACGTAATAATAAAACTCTAAAGTTAAGAATTATTCAGCTCTATATTATCTAGGGGCTGCTAACAATGTCTTTGCCGAGTACAGACCTTTACACACCTTTCTTACACACATCTGAAATTTCCGGACTAGAGGTGTGGGGTCACAAATCTGCCATGCTCCAGGCTCCGAGCTGACAGGATCCATGCGCCCGGTCATTGAACCCTTGTCAGAAATGAGCAGTCAAGTGCCTGGCGGGCTCTTCTGGGGGACAGGAATCCAGCTGAGCCCCAGTGACTCAACTGGCCTAACCATGTCACTCTAGTCCATGTCATCGGGCACCTCCTGGGCCCCTTCAACTCCTGATGGCTCTCACGGTCGCCATCCACTGCTCCCAGCAGAGAGAAATAGTCTACTTCTCCCACGCCGATTGATGTGAGTCCTCTACTCCTAGGCTATGCCGCATTTAAGTGCGCAGGTCGATGAGTCGCACCTGGCAGAACTGATTAGTCCTGCTACCTCGTCACCATATGCAACTTCCCTTGGGCCCAGCCATGCTAGTTTCCCCCCAGGTATTTTTAATGGTATTAGTTAAAGTTTAGATGAATAAATAGTTTTAGAGAAATCTGCAAAACATCTTTGCCTGAATCCATGTGGATGAGGAAAACTCTTCTCTGTTAAAAGTCTTTATTTTAAGAGATGAGAGAAACAGAGAATATTTAGACCAATGTGTCTCCCATCAAGTCTCTTGCTGTTCTTTCCCTGCTAACAATTGTTCTCTTGGAAGAAACTGTAATTACTGCCACACAAGGAAGCACAAATTTAAAGAAGTATGAGTATGATTAAAGTTTTACGGTATTTTGGCCCCCAATGAGGCATTTAACCGAAGACAGATGTTATTTGGGGGATAACACTAACCAGCCAGACCAGAGTTCGTTGCCTGTGCTGCTTGTTGTCCACACAGATTTCAGTGGTCTGACAACAACCAAACTTCATCTTATTACAAACAGAATTCTTACAATTTTACAATTCTTGTAAACTGCTCCCAACAGACATGCGGTTGCAACTTTATGAGCTTGCACTTGCAGCTAAAAACAGACTGGAACTGCAATAATGACACTGTTAGTTGGTAGATATTGTGTTTTTTTGACGATCAATGAGTCCTGGTGCTTCATTTCAACAAACATCTGCTTCAAAGTTGCTTAATGAAACACTTCTGTGAACTTGTTGAGATACTTAACGCAATAAAGCTTTTGAAATGTTTGCCACAGCATAGAATATTCTTCTCCTTTACACCTTTCTTGATCTCACTGTGCAATATTCCTTTGTAGTGGATTCGGGTGTTGGGAACACTTAGGCGGAGTTGGACTCGGAGCAAAGACTAACAGGCTGACATGGGCGATATAGAGGAGTTCAAAGTGGTTCTGTTTAACATGATGTCTCTTAAGCTGTTTTCACACTTGGGTCGATTTCTTGGCTGTAAACTCGAGTTCATTTTGGTGTATGCATGCATCTTCTTTCACTCAGGTTTCTACAAGACGAACACTTGTGATCTTTAAAATATTTTTTTTTCATGAAACATTGCCAACATTGTACTAACTACCGTATTTTTCGGCTCATAAGACGCACTTTTTCTTCCCCAAAACTGAGGGGGAAAAGTTGGTGCGTCTTATGAAGCGAATGCAAACCGCCGCGAAGTCCGGTAACGGCCGTATGAGAGGTGTAAGAGCTCCGGAGCTCCGGAGCTAGGCCGAAGCCGCGGCCATATTTGTTTACCAAGCGCTGCGCGCTGACGTCATCGCCCATCTCTGCCATTGCGCGGACGTAACGAAAACGGGGGGAAAACTACATTTCCCACAATGCCTTTGGCATCCGCATCCATACTTACGTCACGAGCGAAACTACAGAGATCAGCTGACTCTCGCATTTGAGTGATCTCTCACGCTACAAACCCGTTTTCTCACGCTAAAATACATTTCAAGATGTGAAATGGGCACAGCTCATAGTTTGTCTGCTATGTTTTTGGAGCCTGACAATAAGATGATGATCGATAAGCATCGTCTTCAGTCTGTGAGGGTTTTATTTCCACTAAGCATTTACTTGGACAGTTTCACAATCTTGGACAGTTTGATCCTTTATTAATGGAGTTATTTGGGTTTCATAAGCTGACAAAAATCAAAAGGATTTATATTAGAACAAAAAGCATACGCTTGTTTCCAGCGCTCGCTCTCTATCTCTCTCTCTTTCTCGCGGGCGTGCGCGCGCGCGCGCGCTCGCGCTCGCGAGGTAAACAAAGCGATCTCAATGACTGAAACTCTTCTTTAATAAACTCAAACTCAAATCATCTCTCAGCGGTACATCTCACACATGTACATACGAGATAACAAACGTAAGTAACATGTTCTGCAATTAGGGGGTGTTTGATTACAGGGGGGCTCGACTAAAAAAGTTTGAGAACCACTGTATTATTACTAATGTGGAGGCAATCTTACTAGATATTATTAGTAATGTAGTGACAATGTTACTGGCTATTATTAGTAATGTAGTGACAATGTTACTGGCTATTATTAGTAATGTAGTGACCATGTTACTAGCTATTATTAGTAATGTAGTGACAATGTTGCACTGGAACAGTGATGGTGATAACGAATGGTGGACTTTAGAGTGATGAGTGGGGGCAAAGAAAAACATTACAGCCTTTTTTTGTTACTTTTACTGTTTACTGTCTGTTCATGTTACATGTTTGGCTGTTAACTTTTACACAGTTGATATAAAATATTTTACAACAGTATTTGGTTCAGAATCTTTTTTTTCTGGATTTTCCTCTTTAAAAATTGGGTGCGTCTTATGTGCCGGTGCGTCTTATGAGCCGAAAAATACGGTAACTGTTATATGATCGGATCATTTGAGAAATTTCAGTTGGTCTTTAAAAAAAAGAACAACTTTAAGAACTTCTAAATCCTCAGCTTTTTTGAGTGTCAATAAACATATGTAATGTTTATATAAATTCAAAGTGAATAATTCGAATATTAATTACATTTATTAATTACGAATATTATTAATAGCCTTTCGCCTTCGAACCAGTAGAAATTCTAGGTACAGCACAAAGTGAGGGATTATTTAGATTATTCCAAGGCACACAGTGGCCTTCCAGTTAGAAGGTAGTCAGTTCGAGGCTCACAGGTGCCCTCCTGGAAGGAGTTCTTATGCCTCCTGGAAGGAGTTCCAACCCCGTGCTTGAAAAGGTTTCCGCAGGGTACCACGGTTTCCCCCACAATCCCCAAAAAAACTGCAGTTAGGTTAATTGAATAATCAGGGAGTCCATGGTTTGCTATTTTTAGATTTAAATGAACATTAACACATGATTTGCAAGTGAATTAAAGTTAAAATGTGAAAAAGTGTGCAATAGTTGTTCAGTTTCATTTTACAGACCCCAAATCGGTGCCATCAGTGCCATCTAGGGGTGAAAAGAAGGGATAACCATTTGAAGGATAATACCTGTGATATGGCTTGTGTTTTTCAAAGTTCATGCACAAAATTCAGTGGAACAGTGTGTAAGGTTTAGGAGAGGTTTTTTGACCTTGTCGTTGCTTTTTGGAGGGATTTCTGCATTTTTATTTTTGTTATAAAACATACTTTTCGTTCTGAATTTTTGACAGGTTTTTCTTTATCATTTCTTTAAAAATGACCAGGCATTGTCACTAAAAACTGTTCTAATGGTACTTTATCAGAGCAAATTGTAAAGTAGTAAAAACATAAAAAGACATGAAGACTTCAAAGGGTTAAAGGGGATGTTTCAAAATATTTAAAATTCAAACACTGCCTAAATACCTTTTTTAGCAAAACGTTCCACAATGGGATTTAATGATTAATTTTAATACCTTTTTCAGTAAAAATATTGAGAAAATACAATTTATAATATACATATTCTTAAAAGTCCACTCAATTTGAAAGCTATAGCATTAGATTTGTGCTGAAAATTAAATTCTCATTAATGCCATGTTTGTGTATAATGAAAGGGAACACAAAGGTACACATGCGTGACTAAATTAAAAAGCATAATGAAAGTTGACCACAGAACAGCTTGCTGTGGTGTGGTACGTGCTTGAAACGAAACCTCATCCGACATGCATCTGAAACCGTCACTGGCCTATTTACACGAGGTGGGCTGCTAAGCTTCACAGGCCTCCAAATCTGACACTTTTATTTTTTGCCTTCCTACACCCCCTCCCCGTCTTCATTTCCCTTACTTGCTCACCCTATGCAAAACAAATGTTTGTGAAAGAGTGCCGGCACACGGTCTCACCAAAAATAGAGTGGATTGATTGGTTTGTGGTCTGGCACAACATGAAGTGACAGCCATTAAAAACCTCAGAGACCACATGGCTCAATGATTGAAGATGCTGGTGTTTGTACGAGTGCTGTCGGACGTTTTCATGGAGTTCTGGGCTGTACACAACAGCATTGTTGCTTTTCATGGTTGTTGACCCATCCCGTTGGATTTACAATTCAAACATTGTCCATGTTTTTCTACATTTCGTCATTTGGCGTACAAGAGGAGGCTGAGGCTACTCCAGCAGGATGGAGCAATTCTGAGGCAAAGCAGTTTGGAGGTTTGGGTGGTCCTGTGTACACTGTCAGGTCTTCAAGCGAGGCTTCAACAGTGTTTCCTCAAACTCTGCCACCTCTGAAAAAAATAGTCACAAAGGCTTATTAAGTGATTTGTTTGATAAACAAATTGATTAGTTTGGAACTGGTTAGCCTACAGCTGGTGGTTATTTGCACATAATCGCTTTTGGAGCGTCCTTCCCATGTCTTGAATCATTTAGTTATTGAATTCTAGAACTATTTGGTGAGAAGTCATTTTCTTCTGAGGATTATTTTTGTATATGTGGCATACATATACTTTGCTTTTGACTCTTAGACGCGAGGTAACATTAGCCAGCACTTTTCACATTTCTGTATTCAGGTGTAGAGTCTGGAACGGATTAACGATTTTTCGGGAGTTAATCTGGAGGCGACACCTTAACTATTCATTTATACTGAATCCATCTTTCTCCTCACTGACTCAGTCCAAACCACCCTCATTGATCCCACCTTGCTTCCCTTCACCTGTCATTTTTTACCATACAAGTGCTACATTTCACAAAACGTAGATTTTTATAGAAATTACAGTGCAAACATGTTATATAGTTTTACAGATAAACAATTAAAATGATATGAAAAATGAAATTATCTCTAACAGAAAAGACAATGTGTTTTTGGAGTATTTTTCTAAGAAACCCATGGGATCACACAGCTATAAACTGTAAAACTATGATTACAATATGGAAAATTAACCAGTAGAATCTGGTAAATTCAGTAACTGCTACTGTATATTTGACAATAAAGTTTTGGCAAACACAGCTGTTGTTTTTTTTTTTTACTGTAAAATTTTGGTTATTTGTTTATGTAACTGTGAATATTACAACACAAACCTTAAATTCTACCGTCCTGAAGTGTAAAAAAATATGACAATGAACCATAAATGTATTTAAACAGCTATAAACTTTTAAACCAAGATTACAATATGGAACATTTACAGTATAATCCTATAAATTTAGTAACTGCTACCGTATATTTGACTGTAAAGTTCTGGCTAAACACAGCTGCCATTTTTTACCGTATAATTTACAGTTTGTTTTCAAATTAACTGTAAAAATGACAGTAAAAACCTTTACATTACACAATTCTGAACTGTAAAAAAGATGGTCATGGACCGTAAATTTACTTTAACTTAAATCCTTGAATTGAACAGGTATAAACTGCTTTCATAGCTACAAAAATATGTTAATTATAACTCATGAAATGTTCATTTAAAACTAAAAATACCCAAAAATACACAATTAATAAATATTTAAAATCACAATTGAAGAATTTTTTTTTAATCCATGTTTTGAAAAATTATTTTAACTTCTGGGTCTTTGTTTTCCTCACCTCTGTGTTTTAAGGATATTACTGTATGAAAACTACCTTCGTCTAATAGCACCTTTTAATGTTCCCCCTCTAATTTTTAAGGTTTAGTTTTTGATTAAGATTAAGGTTTTGTCATTCATACTTAATTCAAAGCAGCCGTTGTGATTGTGCTGAGACTTAAGGGTTAATGTTCCATAAAGGTTTAAAGGACGTTGGTATTATAAGTTAATAAAAGGGCTATCTCCACCCAAAAAAACCTATCCAACCTTTTGATTCTTTTTATCGTTTACATGAATGATTGTAAGTCTATTAAACAACACGGTCCAATAAAATAATGTTCCCCTTCACTTGCAGCTTTCCCATTTTATCTGTTGCCATTGTACATAAATCCAATCATAGATGTTTGTTGCCACAGGAGGCAAAAGGAGCTTAGAGCATTGAAATATGGTCTTCACTTTCCAAATGTGTTGACATGTTTGGAGACAATACAAAAGATTGATTCCTAAATAAAGAAAACATGCTAGAAAGAGCTGAACCCCATCTGTTGTTTGTGCATCCAAGGAGATCTCTCAAGTTTGCTTTCAACCTGAGCACTTAATGCATACGCCAGATTTCATGTCTCTGTTAAAGTCATCAATGTCTTGTACTGATAAAAGAACTAAAGCACTTCTTTTGTCAATCCACAGGAGGCTCTCGGGCAACCACCTGAGACACATCCCTGGCCCCGTGCTCCAAGGCCTCTACAACCTCAAAGTCTTGTAAGTAATAAAAGTTAGAAAGGTTCAGATCATTGTTATTTTGGATGATCATTTGTTGTTAAAATATTCATATGAGAAGGCCTTTGTAGGGTTAAAGGTGGTTTGTCGAATGGATCACATGATCCTTTAAATGCTTCTATGGAAAATATAACTCGGACTGATTCATTCTGAACAAACACATATATATATATATATATGTTTTTCTTCATTGTCTGTCTTTGTAAAGTTGTTTTCCCAAAGACTGTATTCTACTGTGTTATTTAAGTGATGAGCCACCCAATGGGAAAAGGAGATCTGCAGTCATGTGTCTCTCCAGTCGACCAACAGCAGTAAACAATCCATCAATCTCAGCATGGAAAAGTTACATTTGCCACCCCGCTGTGTTGTGTGCTGCCAGCCAATGGCAATGGTCAAAATGAGAGGTTAAAATTTCATTTTCAAGTTCATTGTTTGGAGTTGCCTTATACCACAAGCGTGGTTGACAGATATATACAGAGTTGTAATGGTCCCTAGGAAGAGGAGGCTGTCCCGAACCCAAATCCTCCTAGAGTGTGGCGAGAGGGTTGAAGGTGGGGTAAATTGAACAATGCCCAGTGGCTGGGAGAGTATATATATGAGAGTTGTGACAGCTTAAAGGGTGATGATGTAACAAGGTCTGATAATTCCTCCCGAAACTTGTTACTTAACTTTGTATCTGATCAAAACAATGAAAGTATTGTTTATCAGCTTTAGATTTTGAATTGAATTTGCCATTAGTTCTACGTGAATATTTGCTTTCTTTTACTTTTCAACTCATTGGGGCAAATATATGAAATAAAAGACACATTTAAGATTCAAAATGTATTACTCGGTCAAGTTTGATTTTTATAAATTCTTTTTTATATGAAAATACCATTTTGGTATTATATCTTTTACATAAGATCTAAGGACTGATGTTTCACTAATAATGTTATTAGTGCAATTATTACACTTACTTAAAGTCAAAATACCAAAATGTTATTTAATTGTACAATTCCATTTAAAAACAAAGGTATTTCCTTTATAAATATATTTAAGTGTCAAACTGGAGTAAAAAATAGTATATTTGCCATTCTAATGTACATTTCTGTTATTTTAAAGTTTATTTTCTTTAAACTCATGGTGAAATATGGACTTTAAGTGGTATTATACCTTATTTTAATGCCATATCAGTCAACCTTAATAGTCCTACTACTAAAACACAGGCAATAAAGTTAAATATGATTTAATATAATATTTTTACATATGAAACTGTTGTTGAAAAGCCCTCTCAAAACATCAACCATAATGGAGCTTTACTGTATTTTCCAGGTAAGTGAAAATAACAAAAATGTTTTTCATTTCTAGTGTAAGATTTCTGCTATTTAACAAAAAAAAACATATAAATACATTTTAAAACTGTTTGTAAGGGACTAAATTGTGTTAACTTGCTTTTGCACTAAAACTTCAATTGCATTCTTGTGGCTCAAGTATGTAATTGAACCTTTTAAAAAGGTCTAGATTTGCCTATTACAGGATTAATGAGAACAAAAGTTTAACCTTTCAAAAAGTCTTTCCCCTCTTTCAAAAGTAACAATGTCTGTAAAGACAAATCAGGGATGGGTATTACAATGCAAAACCCTTTGTTACTTCTATTGTACTTCAAACTATTCTATTCACCAACTGAACTTGTCTGGGGCACACGATTCAACGTTTGAGCAAATAGATCATTATATATAAAATGCAGTCTACTAGATAAATGTAATGATAAATCACTGAATATAACAATATTTCAATTTTCTTCAACATATGACGTCTAGATGCACAACAAGGTGGTTGGAAGGTTTACTTTCTACCCACAAAGGGGTTTTTATTCTTCCAAACAATGACAATTGTGTCCTCAGGTCCAATGTCAGGCATTTCATTTGATTGAACATGATAAAACTGTCTGCCTTGTAATTAAACCTCAAAGTCTGTGGCCACATGCTATCACACTGGAATTATTTGCTTTGTTCAAAGAGCTCTGTGTCATTGTTCAACCACTTCCTGTTGCTTTCAATCTTTTATTCAATTAGTCCAATGAGCATGACCTTGGTGGGCCACCCAGGCAGTTTTCTCCCCCTCATTGAGTTCTTTCTTGTTCAGACTCCCATATTTTGGTTTCAGCCTTTGAAACGTGCGCAAAAATAAATCTGGAATCATATGTGTTGCCAGGTTGAAGTCAGTGTCTGTTAACTTCACCAGGGAGCTAGTAACTTTTGAGCCCAGGAAGAATAAGTTGTTATTATTCACATGCCCGAATTCTTAAAAAGATACTTATCTGAGACTAGAATAAATCATTTAAATGACTTAATTTTCCATTGTGGTATTATATTTAAAATACTTTTTTTTTTGCAGAATGCTGCAGAATAACCAGTTGGAGAGATTACCAAGTGAAGACCTATGGGACTTACCCAATTTGCTGTCTTTGTAAGTATCACATGCTCCAAAGTGATGGAAAAACTAAAATTTCCATACAAATTGTCATTGACTGAAATCCCACATTTAACTACTTTAGATTTCAAGGAAAATACTGTTAATGTATGATCTTGCACTTCAAAAAAAAAAGAAAAAAAAACAGAAAACAATTGATTATGATTTATTTTCGCAGGGTTTTAAAACCCTGTAAGAAAGACCTACCCATCATTTTAACGGTTTTAATGGCGCTTTACTGTATTTTACAGGTATGTTGTCATAAAGTGAAAAAACCCAGTTAATGTTGGAAATTTTAATGGAAAAGTTTACAGTATCGCAGTATTTGTGTGCAGTAAACAGATGCTGAGGAAACATTGGCACGGCAATTGTGTTAGTGGTAAAATCAAGAAGTTAATCTCGACTGGGATTTGTATTTATAATGTTTATATAGTGCTTAAGAAACCATTTTATCCTCACAGGACTATAGCCATAACCTTAAATATCCTTAGAGTGTTGCATCCTTGTTGCTCAGCTGTGTCCAGATTGACCTGGCTGCCTGTCCGGATTCAGACAGTGGTCCAAACTTTGGTAAACCCTGGTCTATAGCATCATGTGTTTGCATAGAAAGTACAATAATTTCCTTGCCATTGTGATTGCACAAGTTTTCTGTTCATTCTCTAAACCTCATTTGAGCCATTCATAACGGTTTTAATGGCGCTTTACTGTATTTTACAGGTATGTTGTCATAAAGTGAAAAAACCCAGTTAATGTTGGAAATTTTAATGGAAAAGTTTACAGTATCGCAGTATTTGTGTGGCATTTAATATAAAAGAGAAAAAATGCAATCCAACCAGAGAGACAAATTTGATCATCATAGGAAGAAGCTTTATTTTACCACATTTAATATCAGAACAATGAGAGGAGGAGCCGTTGCGGTGCCCTTGGTGCATCTGGAACCTATGAGGTAACCACTAGACACAGTGCACTGGCTCCTTAGTGAGTGCTGGGGGATTCATTGAGCTGTGAAGAGCCCAATTTTCCTTCAGTCACTATTCCTTCTTCTTTTACTCTCCCTCCTAATCTGAATCACCCCCTGCCTTAACTGGGTCAGAATCTAAATGTTCTCTGGGAGTTTGTATGGCTTTTACCATCTGCTCTTCTCAAATGTACCCCTCATCTCCTTCCAATTATTCCAGTTCGCATCCCAGAGTGGAGTTAAACACCCACTTTTTTTCCAAATGAATAATTCCATGTCAATATCCATGAGCTCATTTCCTTCTACCTGTGCAAGGATGTTTTCATTAGAGCCACAGTATACACATTTTATTCCTTTGCCACCAACAGAGTTTTCTTTCCACATGGAGCATGTGCCCCAAGAATAGGGTCCAGACATGCAAAGACTCCCTTTACTGAGGCAGAGCTTTGGCATTTTTCCAGCCAACGTATGCTCACTTTCAATCCCCCATAACAAAGAATATACAGTGATTCAGCGAGGTGCTCTAGCCTGAGTTCCCACAAGAGTAGAAAGGCATTTAGTTCTCAACAAACATGTAATTTAGGGTAATGATAAGATGAGGATCGGTTAACCACTGTGGGGGCTATAAGGTTTGAAGTCCACTGGCGCCCGGTGTAGACAGAGGGAAGATGAGTTGGGGCAGGATAGAGGATTGGGGATGAAACTCATCTTTGTTTCTTTAATAGAGTTTAGGACTGTAGGCTATACTTGCTACACTTAGCACAAATTATCCTTTGATGTCAAGAGCATACTTCCAGGATTTGGTACATGAAAGAAATATTTGATACAGTACAGTCAGGGCTCGGCGACACTTCAGTTAGGGGAAATGCAATACCTCTTGATCTAAAACTCCCGCCAAAAAAAGTCCCAGACAAAGAGACCACAAGGCAATATTTACAAGGATATTTTACTTTTGGTGTAGCCTGCCAAATTTGTGTTTCATCAAAAAGGGGTTTGTATTGTTTGTGGATTTGAGGGATCAGTGATCCCTAACTGAAGAGCACGGGGCATTATACGACCCAAATGGCATCGTAGATTGGGGTCAAGTGCTTCTTATGTTGATGGTCATCGTGCTTTACTCTGAGCAAAAGAACTCAAAGGTTCAGGAGGCCAGAGGGGAGGTGAAGTGAGTTTTGTTCAAAATGAATGTGTGTGAAGGGTCAAGGGGGAAATATGCAGAGGAAGTGCCCGAGGCTATCTCCACAGGCTCTGCAGTCATCATACATCACAACTTAGTGATCACCAAGGTTCAACGAAACCCTCTGTTCACTGAATTTTGTTGGGCAATGTTCTTCACTTCAAAGACCCAACTTGTTGGTGTGGGGAGGTCATTCTTCTTAACTGTTGACAAGTCAGGCCCCAGAAACAACAGCTTTTTGAGAGAAACTGAATCCAAATGTCTGCCCTATGAGTTGTCGATTTCATTTCAAGTACTCAATTTAAAAAAAATGAGTTTATTTAATCGCAATTTAAACAATCTTCGTTTGACATTTATCACTTGAATAATATCAACATTCAAAACTAGTGCAAAATAAAGAACAAGAAAAAGTCACAAGCTATGTTTCCTTCCAAAGACGCAACTTAAATTTCTGCGCAAAACTGGAATATTGCATAAAATATTTGCGAATATAGAAACATCCAACGTGTCCATGAGAAGAAAAACAGCAAAACAACTTTGATGACAGATTTTTGGAATTTTACAATGACCAAAACAACATTTCAGATATTGTGCAATGAAATAGGTGCATTGGTTAGTCCATTAATGCCGCCACAGTTCCGACATTCCACATTTTTGCATTCTATTGCAAAATCCATGTAAAAAAAAGTAAATGGGAAAGCAACTATTGACTTCAACAATCTTTTTAATCCATGTTTTGAAAAAATAACTTCTGGGTCTTTGTTTTCCTCACCTCTGTGTTTTGAGGATATTACTGTATGAAAACTACCTTCGTCTAATAGCACCTTTTAATGTTCCCCCTCTTCAGAGGCTTGTGATGGATTGGATCAAAATCTTTAAATATTTAGGTTTTCATCAACAACATCTTTTTGATGGAGAAGTTTTTGTGATATTTAATGATCTGTACACATGGATTTGATATCAAATTGATAAATTCCCTCTTAATTGGTTTTTAAAATAATGTGCAACTGTCATAACTGAAGCTGCAGATGCCAAACAGATGCTGAGGAAACATTGGCACGGCAATTGTGTTAGTGGTAAAATCAAGAAGTTAATCTCGACTGGGATTTGTATTTATAATGTTTATATAGTGCTTAAGAAACCATTTTATCCTCACAGGACTATAGCCATAACCTTAAATATCCTTAGAGTGTTGCATCCTTGTTGTTCAGCTGTGTCCAGATTGACCTGGCTGCCTGTCCGGATTCAGACAGTGGTCCAAACTTTGGTAAACCCTGGTCTATAGCATCATGTGTTTGCAAGGAAAGTACAATAATTTCCTTGCCATTGTGATTGCACAAGTTTTCTGTTCATTCTCTAAACCTCATTTGAGCCATTCAACCACAAAAAGCTTTTGAAAAATGGTAAACTCCCAAAGTAGAGGACTCCACCTGAGTTTTTTGCCAAAACGCTCACTAAACGTTGAGGTGAAATAAATAACTTGAGTTCTTCTGCAAATCCCAACACCAGAAGAACACGATGTAAAAAAAGTTCATTCAATTACACGTATGAGAAGTTATCACAAAGCACATCACCACAAATTTGTCACAAGTGTTACATTTTTCGTTAATGAGCATTTTTTGTAAACTATTTTTATTGTTTTTAAAAACAGGCGTCTGGATGCAAACCTGATAATAGAGGTGCCAGCACGGACACTCTCAGGTATGCGGTCCCTGAGGCATTTGTGGCTTGATGACAATGCCCTGACAGAGATCCCAGTGAGCGCCCTGAATGACCTCTCCTCACTCCAAGCTATGACCCTTGCCCTAAACCGCATCACTCACATCCCGGACTATGCCTTCCGAAACCTCTCCAACCTGGTCGTCCTGTACGTATACCTTCATATAATGTTCAAGTAGGAACTATTCCTTGAAAAACATGTTTCTTAAATCTCTGCAAGTAGAATGATCAAATGGTATGCCTCTAAGGTTCATCTATAGAAGTCTTGTGCAAAAGTGTGAAATAATGCTTCAAATGCTTTCATCAATTTAAATAATGGTTGTTTATATTTTTGTTGAATTTTCAAGATACTAAGATAAAAACAGAACTTTTGCCAGAACTTTAAAAAAATACAAGCCATATCTCAGGTCTTGTACTTCCAAGGGTTATCGCTTCATTTCAAGATGGCACTGATGGCCAGAAAAATGAAACTGAAAGACTATTGTACATTTTTTCACATTATAATTTGAATCATCTTGCAAATTATGTCATAACTCTTGTAATGTGTGTTTAAAACAAAAGTATGAGTGTTTCCTGTCAACACCAGTAGGTATTTAATCAGGTTTAAATTCTGTCACTGACACCTAGCTGTCCAAAAATGCCAAATAGCACTGTTATTTGAGGTCAAGTTCATTTTCTGTTGCCACTGATCATGTTTTTTTCTGAGGCCAATATCATTCTCGTTGAAAAGGCTATAGAGGGGACAGGAAGAGAGTCCAGGGTGAAATGTAATTTTAGGTCAAGGGGAAAAAAATGGAAAAGCTTGCAGTAGCTCACGTAGCGCTTCTCTCACCTTTATAATGCTTACAAACTTAAAGAAAGAGGGTGTTGGTTTCAAATTATTAATTCTTATTTTGCGTTTCAACCAAGAAAAAAATAAATACTGAAATAATAACTTGACTTTGAAGAAAATTCTCTCAATGAAATGGAATTAAAGGAGTTCAAACTCTTATTTCATACATCAAACAAAAATGTATTGATACACACAAATAAAACACTCATACAAATTATAATCTTGTCCGTATAGTCTCTTTGAAACTCTTAGTCCTCAAAAAAAAAAAAACAACTAAAAAAATAGTAGCACAATCCAGTGCGCAAAAGAAAAGAAATGCAACAGTACGGTGGCCCGTTAGTGCACAACTCAACACAAATTGCAAATGAAAAACTGCTATTGCAAATCAAAAACACAAAATTAAATATTTTTTTTACTTGCAGTACACATTTTTGATTTTCAAAGATCAACGCAAAGTTGATTTGTGTTGTGCACTAATGGGACACCATACAACTGTGAGGCTGGTCCATGGGTTGATCCAAAAACGGGTTTCAACCATGGATGAAGGTTTTCAGCCGTGTTCTGTCTTTCAGAGCTTGCGGGAACTTTATTTATTGAATTTAACTTTTATCTGACTCCATATTTTAATAAGAAGGTTATTGTTTACCTTTATCATTAGCTTTGATTGAAGCTTTCGTAAACTTTGTATTAATAAGTGTTAATAATTAGAGAAATGCACTCACTTGTTATAATTAACCCTTTAAACCTTTGTTACATAATGTGATACTTTAGTTCTTAGCATTTAACATTATTTTAGAAAGTGATTAGAGAGCAACTATTGACAAGATTGATTATCTCATTTATTAACAAACACTTAGTTACACAGGAAAAAGGTGAAACAATAGCAGAGGCTACATGATCTGAAAAGGCTCTAAGCCTTCCAGATCATGAGTATGTTCAGAGACAAACAGACGCGAGCTCCTCGTGCGTTCTTCCTCAAATACCATCCCGACCCAAGTCCACTCCCATGGGAGGGTCTAGTTGAAATGTAAATCAGACAGCATGTTCGAGAGACCACGTGACCATATATGGTGTTCCTCAGAGACGAAGTAATCGAATCTGGTGTATCTTTCAGAGGCAGACGCCATTGTTAACCAAAGTAATTACAGATGCGGATGGTAATCGCTTTAGTACCTTCGCAACACAAAGCAGGTTCAGGGAGTGGTTGAGAGTCTCAACACCCCTGGTTTAAACTCCTTGCAACACTGTTAGATTTCTGTTGGGTTATTTACACATTCACAAATGTTATTGTATATAAATATATATATATAATTATTCCGAATCTTACACAACAATACCTCCAAGAGCAGCTATCTCAGTTGTGGATGCAATGCTGGAAAAACGGTGCGTGCTGCCACAGCAAACGATTTAATCCACACGGTCATGGAAACACGTTTCACACCCCTTGATTTAATTCGTCAACCTCACTCGAACTGCTTTATCCACACAGTTCGTTTGGACGACTCGCCTAAATCCAGATCGCAACCCGAGAGCTACGGATGTTGTGGTTCTCAGAATGGGATTCCATGCTCCTGTTCTCCCTGGGTTTCTTTCCCGTGATCAATCTTTTTCCGTTTCCTTTTGACCTCTCACATAATCACGTCATCCACTCACAAAGTAATATTCAAAAACAAATATTTCTATTTAAATGAAAAAGAAATGAATCAGTGAATTCATAAATATATAAACACGGCAAAATAAACACTTAATCACAGGTTTCGCCAACTTTCCTGTCACTGAATGTTCGTTTGCGAATGAAAACCCAATGAAGTTTGGGTCCTATTAACAATAAGGCTGCACTTTCTACATGTAAATGTATCTTTGGTTGCGTTATGAAAGGAAACTGGGAAGTTTTAGTACTACCCCACAAGAGTTTCCACCTTGTTTAATTGCAAAGCAGTGAAATAGTAGTTTGCATTTACAGTTTATCTCTCATCCGCCTCTGGTTTACAATTTTTAGAGCCAACATGCACAGCCTAACAGGTGTCCTTCCTGAGGTTTGTTTTGATGTTTACTGCAATCATGATGAACCTTTTCCTGTTTAGGCATCTTCACAACAACATGATCCGGACCCTCGGACAGAACTGCTTTGAGGGGCTGCACAGCCTCGAGACTCTGTAAGTAAAATCAACCCATCATTAAAGACTAACAACATGAAAGCTGTTCCTGTGTTACTGTAAACAAACTCTGATCTGCCATTTTCTATTGGCCTTCTCCTTGAATCTACTTTATTAAATATATATATTACAACCAAGTTCCATAATTTGCACTGACCGGCCTTTTTATTAGGTATACCTTGCTAATACCAGGTGCCTTAATCCTTCACGGCATAGATTCCACAAGGCACTAGAAACATTCCTCAGAGTTTGGTCCATTTTAAATTGATATCATCACAATTTGTCTGCCGCACAACAATAATGTGAATCTCCCATTCCAACACATCCTAAAGCTGCTCAATCAGATTGAGATCTGGTGACTGTGGAGGCCATTTGTGAACTCATTGTCATGTTAAAGAAATCTTTGAGATGTTTCTCACTTTATGACATGGCACGTTTTCCTGCTGGAAGGAGCCATCAGAAAATGGGGACAGTGTGGTTATAATGGGAATGTTCAACAACTATACTCACACCATTAGGCCACCACCACCACCATTCTGAACCACTGATACAAGGCCATTCTAATGCTCAGTCTGAACTACTTCCAAAAGTCGTTGTACGGTTACAAATTATTGTAGATCATTATCAAAAACAAGGCTTTCATGTATAAAATGCCTTTTCTTCCATAGATGAGCCGAAAATTGTGTAAAGAAATTCGCATTTGGGTCTTTTTTGTAAGCCAAGTGGTTAATTTTGGTATTAAAGAAAATATAAACATTTTATTTAGTATTTCCTCCCAACAACTTTAAACGCTGTAACATTTTGAGGAAATTGCCATGGAATATGAAAAAAAAAATTCACTTTTAAATGTATATTATAACTGGATATTCTCACACAGTTTCTTCCACACAACAAAATTAAAAACATATCAAATGTTAGGAGACCCAATAAAAAAACAAGAAGTGCCATTAAAATTCACGAGAACTTTTGAAAGGGGCCCACGAGCCAAAGCCAGCACATTTTGTAATGTAATGTCTGAAAGAAAATGTGGCTTTGAAGTAATAACCAAATGCTGGAGTCATGGTGGTCCCCAGGATACAGAAAGGTTCACACCTGCTATTTAACAGCCTGCTGAAGTGTGAAAGAAGACGTTTGCCTCTTCAAGGATTTTAGTTTTGACAATATGGAGGCTGAACTGTACACTTCATTTTGGAGTAATTGCAGAGAACAGGTTTTTTGTGGCTATTTATTTAAAACAAACAAGGCATAAGTACATAGAATAAGCAGCAGAGAGAAGGAAAGAAAGCATATGGAAAAGATGGCTGATTCAGGATATTCAGGATTTCAATTTTTTTTTAAATGTTAACTCTTTCCTGTTATGTAAAATTTAACTAAAGCAATAGTGTTAACTACCAAAACAATGACAAGTAATATGACAGTAATACTAAGATTTACAGATGTGACTGTAAGCATTCTGAAATACAACTAATCAAATTCAAGTGATTTGAGCCGTATTCAAAGTTTTTTTTTTTTTTTTTTAGCAGACATTCAAACTGTTCAGACTCAACATGATGGTCAGAACATATTGAGACCAACTTTATGGTTTTTATTATTAACTAATTTAGAATTAAGACAAAAAGCCAATTTCTATATCTCCTGACCACTAGGGGACAATAATCAAAATTTGCCTGCCAAATTTCAACACAGTTATTACTACCATTTTCCTCAATGTAAATATATATATTTATAAGCACCAGAAGGAACACAAATCTTGTTGGGTACCTTCAGTACATGTTCGCAAACATGCAAGCAAACTTTTGTAAAGATATATTGATGCTTTTGCAAAAAAAATGCAATTTTTGACTAATTATAGATGGCCGACATACTAAAAATGGACATGGTCTGACTCTGCATGATGGTCAAACGTATTGTATGATTAACAGGAATATAATTATACGGCAAATTTCATAACTTTCCGGAAAGAGGCTCTTATGGCTGCCATTGACACGTAGCAGAAGAAAAATAACAAGAAAACCATGGAAATCGGTACCATCACAGATTTCCTACTTCCCTAAAACATTATGAGTATGAGTGGTGGAAAGGATGCTGAAAATCGTACTCAAGCAAAAATACCATTACTTACAAAAAAAGTAATAAAATACTGTAAAAGAGTAAATTGTTACATTTAGTGCATTTTTTATTATTTAACTGTAAATTATTTAAAATTTAAATTAAATGTTATTACTATTTATGATTTTTAATAGCCTAATCACCCATAATCTTTAAATTAGATGCGAACCTATCGGCAAACTGCACATTTTAACATATGCTGAGTCAATGTAATGATCATTAATGATTGTGAAGTGTAGCTTTCAACAGGTTTCCTTCGGTTTAAAAATATAGTATTTATTCTGTGAACATCAGATTATTTTTTTCTTCATTTGCTAAACATAAGATTGACCTCTTTATTTTGATATTAAATTACATGAAACCCATCATGAAAACCACACTGTGGCAATATAGCATTTGAAATACCATTTTAATTACTGCTCCAATGATTTGCAGGAAACAAATCTTTCTTTGACAAATTTAATGTAATGCAACACATAGAAAGAGATTGTGCCAATTTTCTTCAGTTCAGTTGCTTGGGGCTTTTATAAAGTACTGAGTTTCCTGCAACAGGGAAACCATTCTGTTCATTCCAAGCTTTTTTTTCATTAGAATTTTCTTTTATTGATTTAATTACAATCGCGGTATTCATTTGTGAGAAACCATCCGGCAGCATGACCACAGACTTCTGTAGGGTTAAGCAAATGTTAATCGGATAAAACTGGCAAAACTTGTTCTAAACATTGAACATTTCCAAGGAAATGAGAGGCATTTTTCTTCTGAGCACTATCAAAGCTTTGCTTCTAGTTTAGACTGATGAATGCTCTAAATAAAACTAGAATCCAAACATGGCAGAACCTGGCAACGCGGCCCACCCACAACAAACAGTTCCCCCTCCAAATTAACTCCAACATACTTGTGCCAAGTGGATAAAAAAACTAAACTCTGGCGTCATCTCTAAATACTCAAAATAGCTTTGCCCCTGGTAAAATTAGTATTATTGCCAGATGAGGGGAAAGTGAGAATTTAGTAAAGAAAAAAGATATACTCCGGCAGAATGTTACCGGTATGAATTTGCCTTAGATAAAATGGAAGAGCAATTATTTTCTATTTAGAAACTATAGTAAGTCCATTTTTATACGAAAGGAACTAAATAAATTGGTTGAAGCAGTTAGGAAATCAATTATGCTCATCGGCCACTTTGTTAGGTACACCTGTCTAACTGCTTGTTAACGCACATTTCCAATCAAATGGCAGAAACTCAATGCTATACTGAGGCTTACACGGAACCTTACTCTTTAAAAATGAAAAATACTGGTAAAACGTTAGACCTAGAGGTAAGCTATTTTATTTATAATCATGATAATAATGAGATAAGTCCATGGTGTTCCAGACAAGGTCAAATCACAGCTTTAAAAGCTTCTGGCTTTGCTGGATAGAAGAGATGTTATGTGAAAGGGAGTGTCCTGTTCAATTATAGGATTTTGCTAATAATTATTCTCTGAAAACACAAAAAGAATCATAGATGAAAAGGAACATTGAGATCCAAGAATACAACAAGCAAACTTGAGGAGTAAACATATTGTTCTTGCACCTGCGTGTGCAGGAACTGACCTCAGCAACTGGCTGTATTTGGTTCAGGCACACATTTGGGACTTCAGAAATAATGTAAGTAGAAGAGAGAGGTCACATCATATCCTATTAGCTTGGAACAACTCCATGGTCACGGTCTCCAATGACGTCCAACATGGAAAACCACGAGGGAAGTCACGAGGAAGCGGTTTGACTGATTGAAACCACAGTTCTTGAGTGTTAGCTTATGTTAGAGACGCGTAGCGTGAAAGATCAAATAAAAATGTCCAAACATTTGAGCTAATATGTGACAAGATTGCTAATTGTCGGTTGAAAGCTGTTCTTATGTGATGAACAAGAGCTGCAATGAATCTCTTATTTGAGTCTGGCTGTTCAGAATTTTCTCAAACTGTATTACAGGAAGTAACATCTGTTTTGAATTCATTATTTAATGCTACTGGAAGTTCGTTAACAATTACATGCTGAAGGTGACTTGATTAGGATCACGCCAGCATTTTAAAAATGATTGATTGAAAATAATCAGTAGATAAAAAAATAAATAAATAAATCAAAAACAGTAGATGAGCAGAGAAGTATTCGAAAGGTGTAAACAAGAAAAGTGTCTTAATACTTCCAGCGGTAATGTGTTCACAGTTCAATTCAATAGAATGATGATTTTATAAACAAAAATATAATTTTATTTGTCTTTATATTAATTTATATTAACTATTGTTCAGGAAGACTGTAGATTTAATTATGCAAATAAACAAATCTAACTCGGCGGCTTAAGTCTTTTCACAAGAAGAGAAAGATTTGCCAGATTGATTGCAATGGAGTGGTCAGTTCCCTTTGTTATGATATGTTATATAAACCAACCCCCATATCTTTATCATTTACCAAAGCTGATAGAGTTCAGATAATTTGGTTGCTAGGGTAAGTAGTTTGGTTGCTAGGGAGCCGTCACTGCTCATACGAATTTGTCAACAAAATTGTTACCATAATCAACATAAACTAACCCTAATTTCTTTCTTGTGTTTCATCTTGAAGCTATTTTTGTTACCGTTTCCCATTTTTTTTTACAAAGGTCAATATAAGTCAATGGTAAATATTTAACCCCTTATAGAGTTCAAAGAATTTTACACAGTGGTTGGTATGTTCTTGCACAGACTGGTGACTTCCACAAGTGTGGGAAGTTTGAGGTTTATATTGGGTTCGTAGTTTGAGTTACAGCTTTACAAAGGTTGATCCCATGTTAAGACAATGGGACATTTTTCCCACCATTCTCAGCGATTTCCCAGAATTTCTTTAGTGGCACCAGTGTGAAAAGATATAGCAACCCAATTCAGACCATTTTGGATATCTTTACAAAGTTTGGAGGCTGTAGTCTATGAAAACAACAATAACAATATGTTTCCTTTGATAAGCGAACTTGAAAACAACTCTAAAGTGATTAGCTCTCTGATATTAAAAGTCATTAGTGAATCTTTTTTGCTAAATAACAGCTCATAGTCGTTGCCTGTAGTAGCCCCACAGCATTACACTCCTACCACCATGTTTCACTGCGAGAATGTTCTTTGGGGGTTTTGTGCCTATCCCTTTCATTCATTCATCTTCTTTACCACTTATTGGGTCATGGGGGTAAGATCTGGATCGGTCGCCAGACCATCACAGAACTCACACATTTACTGGCATGTGTTTTTGGAATTGTGGGGTAAACTGGAGGAAACCCACGCAACCATGGCAACCCACGCAAATCCTTCAAGGAAGGTTTTGAACCAGCAATCAGTGCTATCCACTGTGCCATGGTGCTCCCCTAACCCATCTCTTCTTTCTCTAAATATAGGCAACATCTTCATGGCCAAAAATCTCTTTTGTTACAGTATGCATCACTCTCCACGTTCTCATAAGCAAACTTCTCTCTGGTGTGGAGACTTTCTCAGGTGGCAACCTTGCCATGCAAGACTCCAATGCCTGTCTGCACTGAGACATCAATTCTAGACTTGACTAATTCATTCTTGTTTATCTTGGCAACTACCGGTATTTTTGGATCTTTAGAAGCTTCTTTCGAATTTTCATTTCAGTATTGGCCTCTTTAAACTTCATCATTTTTATGGTATGTTCACGTAGGTATTCTTCCCCCTCGTGAATCGTACACCCTCATCTACATCTCTCATCCAGTCCCCCCTTTCCTTTTCACACCCTCCTGTCCTGATGTAATTAATGCAAACTGGTCCATATAAAAAATAAATAACTACATAAATTCACTCCTTCCATCCAGAGGAGGAAACACCACACTAGGTGTTCACTCCCCTGGAGATAACAAAACTGTCCAGCTCACACGAAGCACCTACTGCCCCATGTGGTGGCTCCTAAGCAGGACAGGAAACGGGTAAAAAAAAATAATGCTTCTCACTGCTGTTCTTGAATCTTGAACATGAATGCAACCCTTAATGGAGCTAATAATATTGATCGTATTAGTTTTTATTTGTTTATTGTTTAAGATTCTTTCATTTAACATCCCTTGCTCAGAATTATTTAAAAACAAATATTTGATTATAATATTTGACAAATATTTCCCACTGCATGATTTAAACATGGATTAAAAATGGTTTGCCATCATCTGCTGAAGTGGAGGGATCAGCAGCTCACCGGTATTTAAAGAGACAGACTCAAATATTTTGTTTTTTTTGATTCCACTAAAGGATAAATTAGCTAAATTGGTCCAAAACTCCAGACACACTGTACTTACTTTTTTTTAAACAGCTAATCTTAGTTCATCAATCATTACCTTGTGTTTTTTTCTTTCCACTACAATCTATTCTTTCTCTAGGGAACTCAACTTTAATGACCTTGAAGAATTCCCTGTTGCAATCCGCACACTGGCCAAGCTTCAGGAACTGTAAGTAACCGAAACGAAGGCAGCCAGCGTACATGTGTCAGTGTGCTTCCTTTAAAGTGAGCGTTGCTCTGGCCTCATGCTCCCAGTAAATCCTGCTTAGTCCCAAGAATGTGGTTCTCAAGCACAAGTCTCCTGCAAAAAACAGATGCTAATAGATGAACGCTTAAGTCCTTCCTTCTCAAGTGTCCTAAAGTGTTTTTCGCCTGTGGGACTGCCTCCTGACAGGTGTTTCTGCAGCCCACAAAGGCTGTTTACATGGTCAAATCAAGACTGACGCAACCAAATGGCTCACACATGTGCCTATTCAAGACTTTCCCTTCGATGAAATCCATTCAGACTCATTATGAATTCATTTTCATCCCCCAATGAAGACCCTTTAGCCTTGTTTGTTTAACACACATAATTATTTTAGGCTATTTGGAATTTTCGGATTAGAATTTGCAGTACCATCAATTTAACTTTAGCATGTTGTGTTCAAAGTGACAGCAGATGGTGATGAATTATAAACTGCTGCAGTGCTGGAATACGGTTAGCACGACTGGGCTAGGATTTATAGTCTGTATGGAACAGATGGGTGCCGATTTCCTCATCCTATAGTGGATTGTGTTGCTATGTGCAGATGGTCACACTCTGGCTCTCCTTGCGTTTACAGGGGGTTTCACAACAACAACATTGAGGCCATCCCTGAGAGAGCGTTTGTGGGGAACCCACTTCTGCAGACCATGTGAGTGTCATGATGGAAGCTTCTCTGTTGACTAAACATGCCCGACTGTCTGACAGACATGTTATAAATGTTTGTTTATCTCACAGTCAATGAACCAGGAAATATGTGACAAATACGTGGGTTGTTTCTCATATGGGCGCCATTTGTCACAGAATGGGATGAAAATAAAAACATTTATTCAAATATTCAACTCCCTTTTAGTTTAAGTGTGAAGCTGTTTGATGTTTTTAATTTTTTAACAACCCCATGATGGTAAATGCTACACATCATTAAGATAATAAGACATTAAAGACTATTGACATGTAAGGTGTTCGGATCTGTGGGTTTGGTTTATATCAAAAGAAAAAGGAAACAACCTGAAATTCATTGGCTTTGGCTCATTTTCTGTAAACAGCATGAATCAAAAAACATTTTCAATGACCGCGTACGCTTTTATATTACATACACATCTATGAACCCGAGGCTAATAAAAGTGTGGAAAGCATAGGTCTTGTGTACCTTCACTCTGTCCTGGGCTACTGATAGTGATTTCAGCCCACCAGATGACAAGGAAATACATATTGATGTCAGAAAATGGTGAACTTGAATGGTGTTCTTGCCCAAAAAACACAAAACGGCTAATGTGGTAAGAATACAACCAGGGTCAACATGGCTGGCAGTAACTAATCAATCAATCAAGCCTTTATTTGTCACATACACCATTACACGCAGTGAAATTGAACCCCTCAGGCCACAAGAAGACAGGCCATTGTTAAGAAGGAGCATTTAAGAAAGAATCAAGCGGTGTCCCAATCCAGGTTCTTCCTACCCAGCCTTTAAGGCTACGGTTTGGGAGGATCCTCCGAAGGCTGCATTAACCCTTGGTAAACGGGACGGACTAGCCTCTTATTCTTCTTCTGTTGTTTTTTTGGCAGTTTGCTTATGGTGCATTAGCGCCACCACCTGGATCAGTAGTTTGGATCCCGAATTGAATGAATGAAACGTTTTTGTATTATTAATATTTTTGTTTATGTGAATCTTTTATATTTATGTATTGTGACTAATAAATTTGTAAGATCACTTTAAGTTCGTTGCTTAATTTATATTTTAGTGTTTTTAATCGTTCTATTTAAAGTTAGTGGTGGCATCAGTTTCCCCAACGGCTCCCTGGATGCTGCAGCTATGCCTGCCAACTGTTCTGGGGGTGTGTTCACAGTGTTTGTTCACTGCGGTCTGTGTGCACTTGGATGGATCAACTGCGACACTTGAAAAGGGGCTTTTGTGGCCTAGCGGCTAAGGAGGTTCCCTGGTCCCTTGTTCAATCATCAGTTCCACAGGGAGCTAGTAGCTTGTAGGTGTAGTGCTGAAAACTCCCTCTCTGTGACAACCAGGATAGTGGTACCCTTGAGCAAGGCACCAGTTTGGACGCTGCACCTATGGCTGCCCACTGTTCCGGGGTGTGTTCACAGTGTTTGTGGCTCTCGAATGGGTCAAATGCAGAGCACAAATTCACTCCATACTTGGTCACTTTGACTTGATTAGACATGGATTGAACAGACCCTTTTATTTAAACAATGATGAGTATGGCGGAAGAAGACATATAAGCCATTCTGATATAAAGTGGGCGCTACCGATGCAAGTATTTATTTTATTATGTCCTCACTCCAATCAATTTACGTCTGAAACAGCCGCGATACTTTCATCCAATCATAAATACGACAAAAAACTAAAGTTTGTGTGAGAAGACAAGCAATCTCAAGCACAAGTGATTCATTATTAACTATTAATATTTATTTAAATCTGTATTATAAACTATTTATAACAAACACTACAATCTTCCTGATTCAACCATTATGTTTAAAACTGGGAAATATTAAAAAAATGTTGTGTTCAACTGGAATTGGACTTGGCGCAAAGTAACCAATGACATATTTTTTACATCTTTTTCTTCTTCCTTCAGACATTTCTATGAGAATCCCATTCAGTTTGTTGGCAGATCAGCGTTTCAGTTCTTGCCAAAGCTACACACGCTGTAAGTAGACATCTATGTGTGAAACATAACAAACATTCGTGATTACAAGAAACAGTTTGGCTTCCGATGAGGTCTCTCTAAATTACCAGTTGGCAAACGAGTATAATTTCCATTTCATCATTGCTTTCATTATGATAAATACTATATTCTAGCTCACCTCCTGCCATCATCTTTCTCAAAAGAAAACTAGTCATTTATCTCAAACAGCACATAATAATTTTAATAATCACAATATGGGATTTAACTTTGATTATTATTACATGTAAGATGATCTCAAAGATAAAACACACAAATACAATTTCTTTTTACAATTTACTGCTGTTACATTTTGTAGAACGTATAATATGAACGAGCAGTAGACAAAGCTGCAGGTTTCTGGCATCTTCATTAGCAGAATGCTCCTCTCTAATGAGTTATCTTATATGCTTTCTAGCTCTTTGAACGGGGCCACGGAGATCCGAGAGTTTCCCGATCTGAAAGGAACCACCAGTCTGCAAGTGCTGTGAGTATCAGATCAAATATCCCCATTTCACGCCAGATCAGTTTCACTTAAGAGACTTGCTGAAGATCTTCCCACCACTCAGAACAACTGGATAAACCGTTTACAAAATAGAAATGCTTTTTACTAACCAAGGTTTAAAATGTGAGAAGGATGAACTGATAAATTTTTAGTTAATGGGATAGGGACAAGTCAAATCAAGTTTAACGTTAATGCTAATCCACACATTAACTTATAAATAACTATAAATTAACAAAAAGTAGCACAACTATACATTGATTTTTTTTCAAAAGAGGGATACTTCAACAATACTTCTTCTTTTTGAGTGTTAAAATAAGCTTTTGTGGCAATGCTTGATATTTTTGAGAACTATAAATCCCCCTAAAAAGTAAAGAAAAGGTCAAAAAAATGTGAAATATGTATATAAAAATAATAAAAACACAAATGAACCTCTCCTAAACCTTATACACTGTTACAAGCACTTTTTGTTCCTTTGTGCTTTGTTTTGTCCCAGAAATTTGAAAAACACAAGCCATATCACAAATATTGTACTTCCAAGGGTTATCCCATCTTTTCGCCACTAGATGGCCCCAATTTAGGGTGTATAAAATTAAATAAAAGCTGATTGCGCATTTTCACAAATTTAAATTACCCTTCATTATGCGTCATAACTCCTGTAATGTTCGTTTAAAGCCAAAAATATAAAAGCTTTTTAAAATTAAAACTATAGATGGGTCACGCCATTCCTACTTAATTTAATGCGTGCAGGGACTTCTAAGGGTTCATATATATAATTAAATATAATAATTTATATATATATATATATATATATATATATATATATATATATATATATATATAGTATTTAAAATTAAAGCTAAAAAATTGTCAGTATGTTTTAAAAAATGAAAGTATGCACTTTTGACATCTAATAAACATATAATAAACTATAAGCAATGTTTATAATTGTGCAATGCCAAGTCTCAGTTTGAGCATGTGTACTAATGGCTTAATGTAGGAACTCTTTTACTGCAGTTTTAGGTAAAATGCTTGTAATCAAACATTTCCAGGTAATTTCTCAACTTAAGTATCCATCCACCTGCACTTCCAAATCTTACTGGAAATTAGCAAACTATCTGGATATCTTTTTCTACTCACACTATGATTTGGAACAGCATTTTGTGAAATGTAATTATTTCACTTTCTCTACAGAAAATTGGCCTAATATTTCATTTTCAAATGTAGCTTGCAATCATTAGGCACAGAAATGCTTTTGCAGACTTGGTTTAAATCATGGTATGTGTGATTTTTCGTCAGCACCCTGACCCGAGCTGGACTGACTGGCCTGCCATCTGATCTCTGCCATCTGCTGCCCAAACTGAGAGTGCTGTGAGTTACCCGACACAAATACACACCTGCCACACATCTCTTAAATATCATGGGAGTTCAGATGGATCCCCAGGGATTCAAAGGATTAGATCTTTCGGGAGTTCCTTAAAGCTCTTTTTAAGAGCTTGTTTTAAAAATATAAATTTACCTGAAAAAAATGGAGGCAGTATCTTTAGCGGTGTTCAAAAACATTTCTCTGGAACGGCCACTTGCACATCTTTGCAATGTCCTGAAGCCACTTATTTGATTTCTTGGTTGTGTGCTTAGAGGCATTTCCCTGCTGAGAAAGTGAAATGGTCAAGAACGCTCTGTGACAGATTTTCATCCACGTCTCAGTTCATCATTCCCTTGACTTTCTATTCATCTTACAATTAATTCCAATACGTATGTAAATGTGATATTAAATGCACAAACTGAAGATATGTTTCATACATGTTTGAAATAAAGAACCACTGAAGAAAAAAAAATCTTTCGATCCACAGCCAATCGGAAATTCCATTAGACACATTTTTACGAGGTGAAAATAAGACATTATGAACGCCACTGAAAGAAAAATGTATCATTGTATTAACAGTGCATGAAAAACTCACAGAAAGTGCAATACACACAGCAAACTATAGAGTTATAAACATCTAAGGTAGAATACTATACTCCAGTGGTTCCCAATCCTCGTACTCCCTGCAATGACTAAATAAGTGACTATAAATATATTATATAAATTGACAAATACTGAACAGATTTTTTCCCATTAACAAAAATGTATAAATAATGATTTTGTCAAGCATCTTATTCTCTTTTATAAATGAAACGATCGTCTCTCTGTTTAATGTGATGGATGTCCTTGAGCAGAGACACAAAAGGACCTGCGCTTTTATTTGTTTCACTCGTTTCTCATTTTTATAGAAATAAATAGTAACGGAAAACAAATGTTTTATTTGCATTCAATTAAATTGATATGACATGAATTAATATTGACACAGGGTGTTTCCAAAAAAACGGTAGAACTTTTAAATAAAAAGACAAAAATTGTCAGTCTGTGTTTGTCTCTCTCGTTTTGCAGTTGCTAGTATTTCTCTCTCTCTCTCTCTCTCTCTCTCTCTCTCGTGATTTGTCAAGAACCTGTTTCACTGCGCTCGTTTTGGGTTAAAATGAATAAGGAGCTTTTCCAAAATATAGAATATCGGAAAAAAACAAGCTAATAATTTTAATTCAAACTAAATAACAGTCTTGGTCTTGGTCATTTAAATGCTCTGTCGCAATTAACTTATTTCTTTTCCACTTATTTCGCTCAGTCCTCTTTGCTCATTCGATATTTTCTGTTTCTAGTTTTAACAATAATAATTTTCAATACATTTTTTTCAACTTCATAATGAACCGTCTGGATGCTGAGTTTTAACCCTTAGACATCTGGGACCTTTTTGAGCATTTTTTTACTAGTTTACAATTTGTTCTGATAAATTCTCTTTAGAACGGTACCCAGAACCCCAGAACAATTTTTCAGTACATTACAAAATAATTCCACAACAATCCTTTTCATTGTATGAAAAGTAAAATTCAGTGCATTAAATGGGCATTTATTCACTGCCAAAAAACAAATAGTTTTTATGTTTAATAACAAATCAAAAGCTTTAAGATAAAATAAAATTTATTAACCACCCTCCCAAAAAAAAAGCAAAGAAAAGGTCAGAAAACAGGTGAACCTCTTCTAAACCTTATACACTGTTCCAAACACTTTTTGTGCCTTTGTGCTTCGTTTTGTGCCAGAACTTTGAAAACCACAAGCCTTATCACAGGTCTTGTACCTTCAAGGGTTACCCCTTCTTTTGACCTACAGATAGCATTGTTAAACTAAACCAAAAGAGGATCGGACATTTTAATTTGATTAACCTTGCAAATTATGTGTCAAAACTCTTGTAATGTTAATGTCACCTCAAGAATTATAAGGGTCACACTGTTTATTGCCATAATTCTAAAATGTATTATACATTGTTAAAAAAAATAATATATATATTATATATTATATATATATTCCCATTTAGGATGTTCATAAGCCATACATCGAGTGTACTCCTACAGGGGCGATACAACCGTGGGGATGTGAATGTTAGAAAATTTACAAAACATTTAAAGGGCTTACGTTTTAAAGTTCTAAAACCGCAAGTTTAGATTGAAGCACAACGGATAACTTGACTTAAATAGAATGGATGTCATCATGCCTCAATTTTCAAACATGTATGAAAATGGTTTTGCACAGAATGCCCAGCAAAGAGTTCAGTGATTACACTAATGCTGATGAGTTATGCTGTTGGTGATACATTTGTATTGAAACTGTGAAACTCAATCTGATAAAACCGTTCTTAGGGTTTGCAGCTAGAACTTGCATTAGCACATAATTTAATGTTGGTCAAGATATTAAAATAATTTATCTACTCGATGTAATTGTTAAATACAACAGCAGATCAGTGATTAAGCTAATGCTGATGAGTTATGTTGTTGGTGGTAAATTTGTATTGCTGTGAAACGCAATCTGATAAAACTGTTAAAAACCTTCTGGTTGTATCTTTCTTGGGAAGATTTGCAGTTAGAACTTGCATTACCACGTTATTTGATGTTAGTCAAGTTCAAATTCAAAAGTTTCAATTCTGCTTAATTGTTCACTAACTAATCACAGAATTCTGAACAATTAGTTGCAGTTATATTATTTTAATTGGTTTTTTTCTACTGTCTTCTGTACTTCAAGGAAAACGTTTGCATTGGTTTTTTTTTTTCTAAAAGTCCCATTGTGTTGGCCTATAATGTCAAATTCAGCCTAGCGAATAAAAAAAACCCCTACTCTCAGCGATTTTTGCTAAGAAATGGATTTCTGAATACTAGCAGTAGACATTTAAAGAGCTAAAATGACATTTAATGGGTATTCTGGGGCTTTAGTGTAATCTTGAAGCATTTTAAATGTCATTAAATATTCTCAATTTCAGCAGACATGTATTTTAGATAAAAACCTGCTTGTAAAATGAAGATGTATATGAACATAACTCAGTCTGAATCTTCCAGCCGCCTCTAATCTGTGTGTGTTGGATTTCAGAGAACTGTCTCACAATGGTATCGAGGAGCTGCCAAGCTTCCACCGCTGCTCTGCTCTTCAGGAGATGTGAGTTTAGATTATTATTATTCGTAACTGTTCTATTCTAGGGGTTAGCTTACTGCAACTGTGAGAACTTTAAGGGTTCTGAATAACAAAACATGACAAATGACGGTCATTACTGCAGCTATCCATCAGTGTCCATCTACATCGTGTGAGCTCTTGTGTTGTCTGTGTGCGTTGTTTTGACTGGACAGAGGCCTGCAGCACAATCTGATCAGTGAGATTGAGATGAACACATTCCAGCAGCTCAGCTCTCTGCGTTCCCTGTGAGTATTCTCTCTGAAAATACAGAAATGTGTCTATTAAAATAAGTTCTTTATGGATTTATTGGCAACTTCTCTCTCCTGTAACAAAACCTTCACATTTACTCACATACCCTCGCTTATATGGGTCAGTGCACAGGGTTATCCAAGGTACAGCCCAGAAGAGTAACCAAAGCCATCCCAATGCCTTACCAAATTGGCCACTGCTTCCAGAGAAATTAACCCTTTCATTTAAACCGACGTCACATTTCAGGGCAGGATTTTGTGACTTCTAGAGACCTTCTTACTAATGAACCATGAGAAATCCAGGGCCCTTTTGAATATTTTTACTACTTTACAAATTGCTCTAGTAAATTACATTTAAAACCTTTTTACAAAAAAAAAAATGAGAGAATAAACTGTTCAAAAGTGTTAAGATAAAATAAAACTTCCTAAGTATCCTCAAAAAGCAGACAAGGTCAAAAAAAATTCTATTATAGAACCAGGAAATTCTACAAATTCACATATTTACCAAATAATTAAATCTCTGAAATAGTTTAAGTAACAGGAGAGTATTCTTTTAATTTATGCCCCAAGATATCATCTCAAAATCATCCAATATGTCAATAAGAAATTGACAGAAGTTAACCTTGCTCTTGCTGTGGCCTTCTAAAGATCCAAGTGATGCAACTACCTGCTAAAATTCCCCAGTTTTTAAGGGAGGGGTGGGTAGCAGGAATGAGTAAAAAGCTGGGGACATGATTAAAATGTTGTTGTTGTTTTATTCTAAGAAAGTATAAGTATTTGTGTAAATAAAAGTATTTGAAACAAACAATAAAAATGGATTTTCATATCAGTGCAAAAAAGGTTCTTTTTAAAAGATCTTTATAGAATCACTATATTTATGGTGAATTGTAACATCAGAGACACGGAGACAATAAATTCTATTAATATTTTAAAATTAAAGTTTAAATTCGCAATAAGAATAGCATGTAGTACACTTTGCTTAGCAATGAAATGTTTTTATGAAGCAACTTTAATGCTTATTTATACATAAAACTGACCTTTAAATGTGCTTACTACAGAGATCTTAGCTGGAACAGGATCAACACTATCCACCCAGATGCCTTCTCTTCTCTTCAGTCCCTCACCAAACTGTGAGTAGATTGAACCTTGATATCAATAACTCCTAGTTATGGATAATGTCAACGTACACACTATCCTAGCCTTTTAAAAGTGAGTCAAATACATCCAATAAAAATTAGTTCAACAATATTTAGAAATACATTGCTCTGACTGAGGGAATAGGAGATTTAAAAAACATTCTGATGTAAACCGTTCTGTGAGTTATATTGTTTACTCTGTGTTTTAATGTTCATGGAGTTTGAAATTTGGAGTTGGGGCTTTTATGGGACTAAGCGTTAATCGTATTCAGTGGTGCTGTAAATATTAATACAATGTAACCCTGACTAAAGATTTGCGACTAAAACATCATTAAAAGCTAATAGCTACATCAAATCTCTCGCTGATTCACTGATTTTTTTTTTTTTTTTTGGAGTGTTGTGTATCACCACAGAAAGTTTTCTGACACATTCCGTTCTTTGAACCAACAAACTAAATAAATGTATTTGATAAAAAACAGCATGCCACACAAGCTCTGGATGGAGCCTGGGCCTGGAGCATGCAAAACTGTGTTTCAGCTTTCATCGGGGGTGTGGTTCAAGGCCTGTTGATCAAAACATGTCAGAACAAATCAAATGCTCTCCAATCGACAAGTGCTGTCTGATAAAGAAACCTTGAAAAGCCTCTGCATGGCAGAAAACTGGTGTTTATTCAAATTTGGATCCTAAATATCTGAATTATACTCCAAGTTGTTTTTAAACCTTGGGTTTTGCAATGGAAAACTTAAAATGGATAAAATAAGAGACACATTGAACCCAACCTAATTCTGTATAAAGATAACAAAGTCTTAATACAACGGTATTCATAATTTTGCTAATTTTCCTATAAACTGATAAAATAACAGGACAAAGACAACCAAGTTTATTCACCAGAGGATTGTATGTTTCCGATACGATATTTATCACAATATTAATCCAAATCTAGAAGGCTGGTGTTTTAAAAGTGGCGTTTTAAAGTTTTATGAGCGAAATAAAATGGTTGCTAAGGTAGAATTTGTGGTTGCTATGGAGTAGTCAATGAAAACATTCAAACTTCCCCATGCTAATGTGAGTAATATAAACTAACCCAATTTCTCTTAGATCTTTCTAGCTGAAGCTGAAATAGTAAATTGGTTGCTATTGTAAACAGTTAGGTTGCTAAGGAGAGATCACCTTGACAAAATGTTTATTTTCTCACTGTATGCAATTGAACCCAGCCCCCATGTCTTTATCATTTACCAAAATTGTGTTGCTAGGGTATATAATTTGGTTGCTAGGGAGTTCTCAGTGATGTTATAAAATATTTGTTACTACGATTAACAAAAACAAATATATTTTTAGCCTTTTCTTATTAATTATCTATGGCCATTTGTCATTTTTCACAGTGGTTGAGGCATTCTCGCACAGACTTGACGGCCTCCACAAATCTGTTTGAAGTTTCTATAAGGTTCTCAAATTGATCCCAAACAGTCTGCAAAGATATAGCAACCCGAGCCAAACCAATTTAAAAAGGAAAAAGCCTTTACAAAACTATTTTATCACAAACAACTGAAGCTAGTAGAAGCCACTGGAACATTACTGAAATTTGAAACCGTAACGCCAAGAATGCCAGGGTCTAGTTTGATTTGTGTTATAGCTTGTAAAGTTTTCCACCCACACTGGCCAGTCCTAACAATTGTGCCCCTACTGTTTCTCAGTAACATTTCCCATTCTTGTTCATGTGGTGTTAGAGTGTACTGTAGCTCCTAGATGATACGTCCTGTTCTTCACATTATGTATTGCAACATTTTTTTTTTATAATTGGGCTGTGATATTGATACACCCTTACTTTACACATCATAAAAAAGCATTGGTATTATTTATTACAAAAATAAAATCACTTTACTTTACTCATATTGGCCTAGGGTTTGCAAATGCAGGTCTGCCTCAATCTGATTGTTTGATCAACCACAATTATTATAATATCTTTATAATTTAGAAATATTGTGAATTTCCCTCAATGGAACAGAATCGTTATTTTTGATGCAGTTTTTTTCCAGTTACAGATAAAATGTTTAAAGGTATTCTTCATTTGGTGAAAACCACATGCAATGCATTTCAATTTAGGTTTTCCCCTGGATTGTTTCTTAAAGATGTTTCGGGAGAAGAAAATCTGGATGTAACACCCACATTAATTATCCCATTACCCCATGTCCTTATAAGCAGGTTCCCCTTGACTCAGTTCAAACTCAGTCCGCCACTTCTCTACACATGGGGTTAACGTGACCAGACAGCAACCCAGACAGGTCCAGATAACAAACTACTGAAAAAATAATTCGTATCTACGAATGCCAGTGACAAGGAGTTGGGAAATGCAGTCAACTTTAAACCATTTATAGACGTTTAGCATTACATTTAGCTGAAGGTATGGATTTCCAATTTGGAAATTAGGATTGAGTGGACATAAAGCACATGTATGAATAGACTGTAATAAAATCTTGCTTCTTGCAGGGACCTAACTGGGAATCTACTTAGGAGTCTTCCGTTGACTGGACTCACAAGTTTGACTCATCTCAAACTGAAAGGCAACATTGCCCTCTCGCATTCCTTCAGAGATGAGGACTTCCCCAACATAAGGTATATGCTTGATAATCAGTTGACTTAAGATTAAAGTTTAATGTGAAATAAAATGTTTGGGGTGAGATTCAATATGTTTTCAAATTGGGTCAGGGGTCTGTTTCAACTAACATTCAGGGAAACCATCAAAGACTTCAGACTTCTTAATTTGATAAGCAGGAAACAGAGAGTGGTAAAAGTGTTGCAACTGATTAAAATAAAAGAGAATGCTCTTTAAGAAAGCTTAAGGTTCTTTTTTGTTTTTACTGCTGTTTTTACAGGGTGATTGAGATGCCGTATGCCTACCAATGCTGTGTTTTTGGAGACTGTAACAGCTACAAGTCAGCCAATCAATGGGAGGAACATACTGGAAGTGAAGAGGACGACCTCCAAAAGAAAGCATTGTCGCTGTTCCCCATTCACTCTGACAACAACTGTAAGTCTTACAGGTTAAAGAAACAGACCATCCAAAAGTGACGCCGCTGTCCATTTTATTTAACAAAAAATTTTCTTTCCTTTTCTAAAGGTTTTTTTCATCTACAAAGATACCATTGTAAAAAAAATCTTGTTATTGAGTAACCGTCCATCTGCAATATCACTTTTGACCACTTTTGACACTTTGGCGCTAGAGAGTGATTTCCACCTATAATAAACAGAGTACGCTTTAAAGCGTTTTTTGTTTTAAAAAAATTAAATCACAAATGTTTTTAAAGTTTTGCACAACCTGGAGAAAGAGCATTTAGAGAGTGTCAGGACTGGCATAGAATAATATTTTGAAAAGTACAATACGATTCAAATAAGATTAAAGAATATACTAAATTTACTTTGAATCTCAATTTAAGACTCTCAAAACAAATTAAATGTGAAAAATAAATCAGCAACAAAGTAAAATGAGTTCATTAGAAGTTGTAGCATTACCTCTTTCAGCCAAGGTATCCCCCCAACCCCTCTGTATCATAAATAGGTTGCTATGGAGGGGTCGGTGACATAATATAATGTTCTCTTTGTCAATATAAGTTACATAAGCCAACCCACATTTCTTTATCATTTACGAAAGCTGAAATAAAGTTCAGAAAATTTGGTTGCTAGGGTAAAATTTGGTTGCTAGGGAGCTATCTGAGATTTATTTTGTTACTCCATCTCAATGATATTTTCATTGCCATTTCCCATTTATTTTCAATGGCCATTATATGACAAAAGTAAATATTTAACCCCTTGTAGAACCAGTGGTTCAAATACTTTTTCACAATGGTTGGAATATTTTTTCACAAACGATGGTTGTTTAAATTGAGATTCTCAATTTGGGTTACAAAGTTTGCTAAGTGAATGAAAAAATCCAAGCGTTCTCAGTGATTCCCAGAATTCCTGTTTCCTGTGGTATCTGTCTGAAAAGATATAGCATCCCGAGTCAGACCAGTTTAGTTGTTTATGCAAAGTTTGGTGGCTCTAGAAGGGGATTGTTGTAGTATATTTAGTAGTATTAATAATTAACCTAATTATTGATCTCATCTATAACTGTCACTAAATTCCATGTAAATGCAGACATTGGATTCTAATAGAAAACCCCACTTCTCCAAGCAAAGTTACACCCTTGGTCCCATGTGTCTAAAATGAAATTAAGCGTGAGGTTTTATTTAGTCACTTTAGTGTGTGCCCTTGTAAATCTGCTCTAGTGACGCCTATGGTATTTACAATGGAAAGTTTCCAAACTGTTTGCTCTACTTTCTGCATTACCACGTAAACCTTTAAGAAAGTCGCAGACGAAAACAAAAATATTGGCGCTACACTAACATGAAAGCGACTATAGAGTTTATCCAGAGTGAGAGTGTGTTTGTGTCTATTTTTATCTGCTCTTTGCCAGTCTCTTCATCTTTAATTAGCACAGTTGAAACATGTCAGTGCCTTTCAAAAACCACAGGTATGAACTAAAATGTGTCATTTCTCCTGTGATCTGACTCGGTTTCATACTTGAAAGGACCTCTCTTACACTTGGAAATTTGGTAAACATTAACAATTCAAGGTCCAAAACACTCCATTCAGCTTTATCGGAAACTAACAAAAGTGAAACCAGAACAAAGCCTGATGATTGATTGCAAACTGAAGGAGAAATGGAAAGTTGCAACTGGGACGTGTACAGTGTTGAGTGCCGCTAAAGCCTTAGATTAATTTATCCGTTCCAGGAGACTAGATGTCCACAGTGGGGTGATTTATCTTCTGCCAAGCTGAGTGTATCATTCTATCTTGGAGACCGTTTCATTGTAATTTCCTACATGCAGAAACCAACGGTACCTCATGCGTTTTATGCATTCCTTGCAGATGACCTTGACTTAGAAGAATTCCAGTTGGCTATTGAGGAGTCCAAACTGCAGACCAGCATACAGTGTACCCCTATCTCAGGTAAACTCAATCAGCAGCAGATCTTGAACTGAGTCAATCCATCAGAACTACAAAGGCCTGTTGAAATATCATTCACAGTGTTAAAAGAAAAACTTGTCTTGTTAGTCATCAACCATTTCCATAAGAGTGGGTGGTCAAACAAACAAAAAGCCTAATTCCATTGATGATAACAATCTCTTTGTGCTTGAAGCAAGTTTGGAACTAAAACCTTGGAAAAGACTTTTGCTGGTTGCTATTGTGCACCTTCAGCCAGAGGCTACAAATACATTTGTAGTGTTAACTTTACCACTGAAGTACACCTACCCGGGTCACGGCACCAATACAAAATCATTCAAATTTTAGGCCCTCCCAATTATCTTTTGTATGAGGACTTAGGGCTACATGTCCCTGTAAAACACTGAAGTCAAATACATTTGTAGTGTTACCTTTACCATTGAAGTACACCTTTCCGGGTCACGGCACCAACACAAACTCACTCAAATTTAGGCTCTCCCTATTATCTTAGGGTTAATACGGTAGGGCTACAAATCTCTGTAAAACACTGAAGTCAAATACATGTGTAGCATAACTTGTATTGAATATGGTACCAATACAAAGTCACCTAAATAAGAACAGACGAGTCTTTCCAGGAAACATTTTGTTTTATAGATGGTTACCTGGTTTGCTAACAGATTTACTTTTGAAATAAGGAACTCCAATACAAGTGCAGCCATTTCTGAGCAAATTATCTGGCCAATAATTTTGGCCAATTTTCCCTTTTTTAATGTAACCCTTTCCAGAAATTATGTTCATTAAATAAAGTTCGGGAGGAGCTTATCATTCCTACCCTGACATTTTCTGGTACCTAAATTTCTATCATATACGGGCATCTTCCATGAGATAGGTTGATATTTGTTCAAAGTACTGTAATGGGCAAGGAACGCTCATCTAACTTACATGAATATTCATGAGCTGCCTTGCATTGACTATATATGGTGTGGACGAGGCGTGTTTGGGGCGGAAACCCACACGCACTGAACTGCACACACTTGCGTCCCATCTGTGAAAATCATCTTAACACATTTCATTTTTTATCTCCCCCCTTTCAGGTCCCTTTAAACCATGTGATAATCTGTTCGACAGTTGGATGGTCCGGCTTGGCATGTGGCTCGTCTCTTTGGTCTCGCTAATGGGAAACAGTCTTCTCCTCGTGGCAGTCTTTGGCTCACCCAGCTATCTTTCCCCTGTTAAGTTCATCATTGGCACCATCAGTGGCACCAATCTTCTGACAGGTCTGTGTACTGGGACATTGGCTTTACTTGACGCGCGGACATTTGGAGAGTTTGCCCTGCATGGTGCTCAATGGGAAATGGGAGCTGGTTGCCAAGCAACAGGCTTCCTCTCAGTGCTGGCCTCCGAGGGCTCCATACTCTTTCTGACTTTGGCAGCAGTGCAATGCAGTGTGTCCGTTTCCTGTGCCAGGGCCTATGGGAAGTCACCATCGTTGGGAAGTGTGCAAGCTGCAGCGGTGGCATGCCTGGCCATTTCATTTGCAATTGCTGCATTGCCACTAATTGGGGTCGGGGAGTACGGAGCAACTCCTCTCTGCACCCCATCTCCGCTGGCAGACGGTGATCCTTCCACTCTGGGATTCATGGTGGCTTTGATAATGATGAACTCCTTGTGTTTCCTGGTTATCACCGGGACTTACATTAAACTCTACTGGGACCTGATGAAGGGCGACTTTGATAGCATTTGGGACTGCGCCATGATCAAGCATGTGGCCTGGCTCATCTTCACCAACTGTCTGCTTTACTGCCCTGTGGCCTTTCTCACCTTCTCCTCCCTACTGGGTCTCTTTCCAGTAAGCGAAGAGGTGGTCAAGTCAGTCGTTCTGGTGCTTCTGCCTCTTCCTTCAACCATCAACCCCTTACTCTACATTATCTTCAATCCACACTTCCGTGAAGATCTGCGTCTACTTCTAACCAAAGCCCATCTCCATCATGAGAGAAGCATGGACTCCATCTCAGTTGACACAGAGAAAAGCTCTTATGACTCCACTCAAGCCCTGGTCTCTTTTGCAACCGAAGCGGATACAGTGTACGAGGGTTCACCAACCTCAAACCCAGATACAATGCCCCGGATTCATTGCCCAACCGCCGTGCCTCTCGTCCCATGCCAAATCCAGATGAAAGCCTCACAAGAGAGCCAGAAGCCTGGAGAGAACCTGCTCAAGTCTGCACCTGGACTCACTCCCAAGGGGCAAGGGCCAAGAAGCAGTGGACTGGAAGCTAATGATTGCACGCCCTTCCTCTCTGGTGTCTACCACTCTCCAGCTGTCTCAGCTAATCCTTAAATCTTCTCTCAAACTATTTTCTATTTCCAAGGACCCTTTGAGTGTCATGAGAAGCCATGAGTCCACAACTGAACTAACCCTTAAAACTATCGACGAAGAATGGAAAGTTTGATGTGGGGAGGAAACCAAAGTGTCTCAACTGTTTGAAAGGATATTAAAAAGAAAGAAAGAGTGAATGAAAAGAACATATCATGGGCTTTTAAGTTGCCTATGGTGGATTATCAAAAATAAATACACAATATTTGTATGAAGTTGATAAATTGTTGCTAATAGGAGACTTAAAGAGATCTTCCAGGTTCAACATCAATACTATTTATATAACCACATTATTAGAATGGCACATGGTATTAATCTTTACCATCCACATAGGTCGCCAGTCAATCGCATGAAAAAAGAAAGTTTATTTGGTTAGTAAAAATAATGTATCTTGCTCATAGTTACTGGTCTATTTTCTTAAATCTATATTGTTAGGATCCTAGAAGTATGGCATTCTCAGACTCTGCAATAAGGAATAAAAAGTTTTAACCCTTAGAAGTCCGGGGCCTTTTTGAGAATTAAAAATTTGATCTTATGAACTACCTTTAAATGAATTTTTTTTGTTCCAAAAAATTAGTAAATAGTAGTGGATTTAGAAAAAAATTAGAACAATTTGTTTTATTGCAAAAATAAAAAGTGTTGAGACAAAATAAAAATTGATAAATCCCCTAAAAGCAAAGACAAGGTCAAAATAATGTGAGGCTTCTAGAGACTTTCTTACCACTTAACCTTCAGAAATCAGAGGAACTTAGTGTGCTTTACTACTTTACAATTTGCTCTAAAAAATGACATTTAAAACATTTTTACTGTAAATTTTGTGAATTTTTAACTGCAAAAACTGAGAATTAACAGTTTTTATGTTTTCTGAGAAAAAAAAAAATCATAAATTCTTGAAGACAAGGACAAAACAAGGTAAAAATAAAACAGGCAAACCCCTCCTAAACCTTATACACTGTTCCAAGCACTTTTTTGCCATTATGCTTTTTTTGTGCCAGAACCGTGGTAAACACAAGACTATGATATCACAGGTCTTGTAGTTCCCAGTCTTATCCCTTCTTTTCTCCCCTAGATGGCAGAGATTTGGGGTCTGTAAAAGGAAGCTGAAAGACGAGCACACATTTTCTCACATTTTAATTTGAATTACCTTGCAAAGTCTGTGTCATGACTCTAGAATTGCTAATTAAAACCCAAAATATAAGCTAATAACCTTTTTAAAACCTACACATCATATTTGACATCAAAATTAAACAATTTGTGGATCCGTTCTTTCCTACTTAATTCAAAACAACTGTTAAGTCCATACATAAACTTCTAAGGGTTAAATAACTACCACTTATTTGAATGTAAACGTTGTAGTATAATTTTAATGAGTATTCTCAAATCAATGCAGCTTGTTTATATTAAGCTCAACAGTTATGTAATTGAATTTCGAAATCTGGGGAATTAATTCCCATTGAACTGTTGTCTATGAAAAAAATGTTCTAATATTAAAAAAATATGTATTTTTGTGTCAAATTTTTAAAAATAATTTGTATGTGTTATTTTGGACCTGGAATGTTTCTTTTAAACTATAGTTCACTTCAAATGAAAGACCTGTTATTCTTTACAAAGCTATGCTTTTCAACCTTCTAAGCGTACGATTTTGTGTATGTAATCTAACATTGCTGGTCTTCATTGACAGCAGATCCCCCTTATTTAAAATATCAAATAAAGACCAGAAACTCTTTAGTAATGAACATTTTTGTAGGATCTTTATAAAATAAATAGGGGTTACATACGGCGTTATTATGTCAATGATTCGATATGCACCACAATATTTTACAACACTATTTTTATTTGACTATTGAAACTGTTTATATAACGAACAGTTTTGAGACCACAAAGCTAAGAAAGGCTAGTTTGATTTGTATGAGCGCATTTTATACCATTCTTCCACTAGGGGGCAGTGTTAATGTTTGCATTAAGTCATCTTTTCTACTCTAAGTGACGGAGAGAGCTAATTTATAATCTTTCTCTTTTAAAATGTGAGTAAAGTATAATTGTCTCGCAAATATTACATAAATCCAGAAGACAAGGCGAAGAAGTTTCAGAAGTGACTAGAATCACTGAAGAATCAAATACACTTCAGCTCCTAGACGATATCTCCCTGTAGCTCCACGATACATTGTGAACAATTTGTATTGCGATAAATTATATATAAAATTGAAGAAGCTAAGTGGGGGACAGAGTTTGACGAAAGGTTGGTAAAAAAACAGGGATATTCAAGTTTTGTATCTATGTATTTTAATGTGAAAACACATCTCAGCAAAAAGCTAACATGTAATGTACTCTTGTACATATAATGTACTATATTAATATCAAATTATGTAATTTGTGAGGTTAATGCAGGTCTATGATAAAAAGGAGTGTGAAGGTACAGTAAATGTACATTGTACAAAATTGACTACACTATATATAAATATATAACATGGTGAAACATGGTAAAAACAGATTGAATTGTCTTTGAAACAATGAAAAGTTTTTGCAGTACATTTGGGGGCTGTGTAAAGAATTAGCCTAAATGAGAACAGGAGTATAAAGATTAAAAAGCCATTTCTTATATTGAAATATTTAGATTATCAAAATACATTAAACATTTAAACGTTAAAAAATAATGAATTCGGATTGTTAAGTGGCTATTGTGTTGTAAAATATAACTACCTCTGATCTAGCATGGTATACCTTTTTATTCTTTGTTGACTATTATTCTTTTTTATATTAAATGTATATTAAATGTAATTTTATATTGAAAGATCTTTGTAACAGACTATACTGGATGTAAATAGTTTCATATTTCTGTATACATGTGATAAAGAATGATTTAATAAAGTTATTAGTTTCCTAAATGTGTGTATTGGTGGCTTAAAATGTCAAATATTTGCATAATCTGTCTGCTTTAAATGTTGAAAACCCATCTTTGAGCAACAAGAAATGAGCCTTCCATGCCAGAAAAACGGCAGCGATTGAGGAGTTAAACAGTGGCGCCCCCTAGCGTCTGACAACTCTCGCGATTAAATATTTCAGTATATCGTGAACCCTTACGCAGTGTTCACAATCACCACCCTTTCGTGTTGTTTGTGGAGATCTGTCAGATCTATCTATCTCTATAAAATAAATAAATAAATAAATAAATATATATATATATATA